>OZ010584.1:18839383-18844383 GCA_963932145.1 Acanthosepion lycidas
TGGTCACCTTCGTCAAACAAACAGCCGAGGTGGTGGTAGTGGGGAGACACTACTCGAAAACCCCGTTTCCACTATCGCTCACCGTTCACACTCTCAAGCGGACCAATCAGGCTTTTACTTTTAATATCGTTTGCTTTTTCCTTTAGCTTCTTTTATTTTTATTTTTAGTTTATTTATTTATTTATTTATTTTTTTAAGTAGCGTTTTGCGTTTGGAGACCAAGAAATAATTCCCTGGTGTTGTATTTCGTGTGATCGGATTAACGGTTTGATCAAAATATGGAAGGGCGTGAGGACAGTATTTCGTGCGTACCGCGGTGTATCCGTGAGAGATAGACAGAAAGACTAATTGGCAGATAGCATAAGGATTATGTTTACTATGTTGGACCACCAAAGACAGAAAGAAAGAAGGTTTGTAAGGATTATATACGATTTAGTTTATAGTTTATCTCACTACTGAACAAGGTCGTCTGCTCAACCATTACTTCTGACACATCACGTCACAAGTCCTCAGTTCAGAGCCATACGTGATACACGTTTAGGCGATCATCTATCTTTCGATACATGCCAGACGAGGCAGATTTTTTCCCGCAGTAGGTTGCCATTTCTTTCTGCAGTAGACCAGTAGGCTATAGAACCCGGCCTGTTCTGCTATTTACCCATAGTTGGGGTGGGGAGGTTAGAAGCTTTTTTTTTCTTGCTTTCTTTTACTTCTTTTCTATTTCTTCTTATTTCGTTCAATGGTTTTTATTTTCTTCATTTTTTTCTCTTTTTCCTCTTTCCCAAGGGTATTAGAACGTAAGTGAATGTAATGGATTCGACTGGAATTCGAACTTGGCTCTCCGATTCCTCAATCCCATCCATTACTTCCCATTACTCCACCGTATTTTACAGTTAAAATGACTAGATATAACCGCAAGTTCTATTCTAGCAGTTTCTTCTATCGTACTTATCGCCCGTGGAACTCTCTTCCGGCTTCTTGCTAACTAGCCAATGTTGATCTTCAATAATGTATATGCACTGTCAACCGTTATCTTCTCTCTTCTTAATTCTTGTTCTTTTATTGTCCTCTCTCCTTAATAGTACTTTTTTCTCATATTCTCTAACACTCAGTAACCTCTTGCGTGTTAGTGGTTTTATTGCCTTGCATAGAAGGAAATGATTTAGGCGGGAAAAAGATAGACAGATGGAGTCTTCTCATAGACAGGTTTCCTTCTCATAGACTGGCTGCCTCTTCAAGTCAAGAGAACCCAGTCAGTCCTGTTATTTAACCCATAGATTTGGGAAGAAGAAATACATTCATACATTTTCCTATGTACCTTGATTCGGGAATAGGTAAATACAATTAATATTTGCGACTACAGTCCGACCTTTTTAATTCGGCACCCTTGAGACCAGATTGCTGCCAGACCTCAGAACTGCCGGATGACAAAAATGCCGGATGACGGAAATGTAAACAGTCTTGTGAACTCATTCCACATATATAATGCTGACTTCTTTTCTGTGTATTTACCAAGGACTCCACCCACTGGATTGGATTGTGACACAAGTTCGTTTATTTAACGTGGGGAACCCGAGCGCGAACACTCGGGCCACTGGTCCAAATTTACCCAGCTCCCGCCTACGCGGGATCCGGCACAAAACCTGGAGTGTTTTTAATTTGCCAACGGAGTCGGCCTGATTACAAAAAGGTATGATATGTTGGGCTACAGCCTCTAGGAGTAAAGTTGAAAAAAATGTGATACACTGACACACTGACATTCGCGTTTATTATATATATATATATATATATATATATATATATATATATATATATATATATATATATGAAAAATTATAATGTTTACAGAGATTTTATCCATAGGCACTCATTTTCTAACCCTAAACTAAAACGCCAGACAGTTCTTTCAAAGAAATTTTGAGAATTAATGGAGAAAGGTTTGAGTCCACAAATGATTTAGAAGATTATAGGTCCCACACATAATCCTAATAGTCTTAGAGACAGGTATGATTATGCTCAGAAGAAAAAAAAATAGAATAATAAAATACAATAATGAATGCCAGCTATTGAATCAGAGGAATGAATTAGTGTTAAAATGTCGATATAATAACAAATTCAAATTTTCATAATATAGGTTTTACTTAATTAGCTACTATATTTCCATATTATTCACCTTCCTCTAACTCTTCAAACGTCGAAAGTAAAACAATTGTTAATTTCTATTTCCCACCTCTATACCTCTTTACACTATATTTATAATTTATAAATTTTCTCCTACTCTAAGATCTCTCCATTAATCTATATATTTTAAAGATATTTTAGCCCCGGTTTTTATTTCTCTTTTAATTTTAAATTAATATTTAATTCTTCATATAACCCCAAATAATGTCATAAGATTAAAATTCGGGTTTAATTTTATAAAATTTCTTCCATTTAAGACAAATACCTTCCACCTTCCACTGACCACTGAGTCGTGCCTTTTGAAACATTGATAAATTCTGTATTAGTTTTCCGATTGTTTTTTTGATGTTTTTTTTTTTAGCCGGGTCTTGATGAGACAGACGATCGGTCTTTTCGTCTGCCGAAATAAGCTTATTCTCCATATGAGGTGATTTTAGATTTTATTGTTTATTAATTTTTTGCTCTGTAATAATAAATACATTGAGCTCTTTTTTTTTTTTGATCAGCTTTAATATCTATTAGGATCCATTTGGATTATATATCAACGGATTTAGTAACTTTACTATATATATATATTAGGTTGGTGCAAAAATAATGACGTAATAATGTCGTTTTTTGACGTTAAAAAATACGTCAAAAAACGACATTATTACGTCATTATTTTTGCACCAACATAATATATATATATATATATATATATATATATATATATATATATATATATATATATAGATAGATAGATAGATAGATAGATAGATAGATATGTTGTACTAAACCCATGGACAATAATAGGTATGTCCCCATTCACATAAATACAGTAGTAAATACTGTATGTTAGTCTGTAGTTGGAGATTCGTCTCCAGCTGCGCTGGTCAAACTCTCTTCTTCCGAGAAGAGAGGATCTACAGACGAAGCTATGTCGAAGGGCAGAGTTCGTCTCGGGAAGCAGCTACCCGAGCCCGTTTTATACGGGGTCTACGGGGAATTTTTGGCCGAGCTTACCCCCACATTAAATTCAGCCTCACCATTGTCTCACCATTTACACTTTTATTTCAGATACTTTTTCACATCATCAGGTTCTTTTTTAGAAAGCAGTGCTCTAATACAATTAGTTGAATAAGCGTATTTAATTTTAATATCATTCAATTTTGGTATAACAAATATATACTTGCATAAGTTGAAAAATTCTTTTCTCCTATTTAATAATTCAAAAAACCGGACAGTGTGTGGTAATTGCAAGTTTCTCCTCTGCACAAAACTTACAGCAATTAGTACCAGGCTTATACATATTCACAGGCTTTAATATCTCACAACTTAAATAGGGTTTAACGAATATTTTCCTTCTTATTACAAATGTATTTTAACCAGGCTGTAATGTGCCTCTTTGTTTCTTGCATAAACGAATTTACCATCGGGAAATTTAATGTTGTTAGAGGTTTGGACATCAATATTGTCATCGTTTCGACTTGAATGCACACTGCAAATCTATGTGAATGCTCATCTTCAACGACTTTGTAAATATCTCTTTTCAGTCCTGTCCAAACCTGTTTTGTGCTAACTCACGAAAATTCTGCAGGTCTTCTAATCTTTGCAAACATTTTTATTTATTTTGGGAGGCGTTGGAGATCAATGATGGAGTTTTATTGATATTTCTTTTAATATAATTTTTTCAATGTGTATATAATTCGTATATGATAGTTGTTCGCCCAATGTGTATGATTACTTTTATTCCTTTTAGTATTGATAACAAAACCATTTCCATAAAAACAATGTTTCCAAAGTTATTAACTTGTGTTGTCTAATATCTAATACCAAGGTTATTATCAAACTGTTCTTTGAGAAAACATATTTCACACAGACACATATACTTTTAAGACATTTTTATACTTACACATTCTCTTTATAGATACAAATATTTAAGTAAATGCTCTGTTTATAATAAATAGCATTAAACAACATTTACCGGCCTGAATGTTCGAAAATTTTTCATAGAAAATATTCGTTCCCCGACAGGGATCGAACCTGTATCTTATACGGAAACGTCATTTAGCCTGACGTACCTTAACTGATCGATCCACGGAGAATCGTTTGGTTAGCAAAGTCGATTTTACTGCTTTTAAACTACAATTTTCCATGAATCTCTCAACGTACATTCATATCTGCTCAAAGCGTATCCAAATGTAAACAAATGACGTCACACATTTTTAAGACATTTTTATGTTTATATATTAGTTTTATTATAATAAACAGTATTAATAACATTTACCGTGGCCCTATCGGTTAAGGCATCCATTTCATAATATATATATATATATATATATATATATATATATATATATATATATATATATATATATATATAACTATCAACTTCCTGGCCCAATAATTTCTATTTTTCTTTTTTCACAAGTCCTCTAAAATTAAATTTTCCCATTACATTGCATGCAATTAGGGGCATTTAGAGCGTTTTAAATGAAGACGGAAAATTTATTAACGACGCGTTTTGCCGGAGAACGCATGCTCTCTTTGGCTTCCCCAGGTTAGAATGAAAGAAAGATATAAGTGTGAGCGAGGAAAATGCCTTGGGATCTCTTAGGATAAGTAGGGATAATAAATTAAATTAAATTAATTTAGCTTATGGCCACCTAAACTATAATCCGGCAAACATCTCGACATAAAAGAGTCTCTGTTTGTCTGTCTGTCTGTTTTATCTATATCTATATCAGGGCCGTTTGGTATTGTAGAAGTTTAAATAAGGGATTTTATATATATATATATATATATATATATATATATATATATATATATATATATATATC
>OZ010584.1:18849383-18911883 GCA_963932145.1 Acanthosepion lycidas
TTATATTTATATTTACATACACTCTATCTCTGATATTGAGCACTTTATCCCATAATTATTGCACACGTTAAAACTATATTTCTTCATTCATATATATATATATATATATATATATATATATATATATATATATATATATATATATATAATTATTTATTTAAAAATATGATTCCTTCGCTACATAAGAGTTCTCATGTTTCAAAACAAGAGCCGAAAACTTCAATATAATTATTTGAATTAAATTGAATTAAAGTACAAAGCTCTGTTTCATATTCAAGCGAAATTTACGCGTTTTTATAAGCATATTTTTACCTAACAAGTTCTTTCCTATTTTCTATATATTTTCACACATATATATGAACATATATATACACAATTATCAAATGCATTAATTATACATAGAAATAAATTCTACCCACAACTTTTATCTAAAGAATGCCACACTTATCAAAAGACGGAAAATTCTCGAAATTGCTGCTATTGTCTTTAATAAAAATATAAATCTGTGCCCCGGATTTTTTTCAAATATCTCCCTTCCTGAAAAAATTACCTCTATCCCAAACCTACGTACATGAATATAAAAGTGTAAAAAAAATGCAAAGAAATCTCTTTAATTCATAAGCTACAGTCATTTCAAATATATAATACATAAATTTATCCCAAACACAAATAATTAAATATTAATTAAATATTATATTGATATAAAAAAACTCAGCAACATCATTTTCTTTATTTCGTTTATTAGAAATTAAATTACGTCACTTAACATCTGCCATAATTTACTGAGACTTTTCAGTTAATTTGATGAACTTTTATGAGCTTAAAAAAATTCCTAATAACTAACAACATTTCAACTTTTTGTTTATAAATTCCTGATTGCAAAATAAAATCTTCGCATTTGTCTTGATAAAGTACAACGGGGCACTAAACGAGCCGGCCAATATAAGTTATCATTATATATATATATATATATATATATATATATTGTATTTAGGTAGCAATCCTTCTTTCATGCATGCTTCATTAAATATGACAGACAAGTGCTTTGATTAAGATTTTTATATAATTTTTCATGGATCTCATAAGCTTTTTTTTTTCTTGACCGTAGATAAATGATATAAAAATGTCCAAATGTTTTATTTTTCCCAGCGCTTTCGGATCTACCTTTAGCCATTTAAGGATGAATTATATTTACTGAAAATGGATTGTTGTATGTATGTATTTAGCATTATAGAATGTTTTATTTTCAGAACACAGTCAACATATTATGTCCATGTTCATAGTTGATACTATTAAGTGTTTTTTTAATTTTTTTTTTTTATCAATAAGGCTACCATTATTTTTGGACTTTTTTTTTGTACATGTAGGCGATGCTAATATATTTGTATTATCAACAAGTAAGCCCCCATGAGTATTTAAATGAAACCAAATTGAGCTATGGTCAGAAAGATGTAGCGCGAGTCTTCTTGTTAAACAAGTTGTGGTGTGGGCAATATAATTGTTTACGAATTTCGATTGATCAGGAACACAATTTCTTAATGGATATTTAAAATTCATAAATATTATTTGATTGATCTAAGACGTGGATTATTATTTTTAACTATAAGGTTGTCTTTTTTACCTTTTTTGTAATAAATAATTTAATATATATATATATATATATATATATATATATATATATATAGAAAGGAAAACTTATTTTGTAACCCATGTCTTTCCAGGACCTCCGTCAAAAGCAGCGAAATGTAATGATTTATTAAAAAAAAACATTTTTACGTACAAAAACAGGGTGTTGAAAAATTGGTAGGATATATTAAAATTTAAATCTGCGAATATTTGAAAAGACTTCAAAAGTATCATCAAAGAATTCTTCCCATTTTGAATGAAAGACATTTTGCATATCGTAATCTTGGAGACATTTTCCAACCTGGTAGCGAATAAACTGCATGTGGAAGAACATATATTATTTGGAATAAAATCAGAAATGTCATCTGCCATGAATCTTACTTATTATAAAACGCAGATTGTGTGTGTGTGTGTGTGTGTGTTTATATATTGGATCGGATTTCCTACATTTTTCAACCGATTTCAAAAAAACTTCACAGGACTACGTAAAATTACCTTGCGGTGGTTCTGACAGCGCCAAAAATTTGAAAAATACAATTGTTTTTGCACGAAATCAATTTGATAACACGATTAAGAGGCATCACGAGAATGAAAGGGGGACAACTCATATCGAGTTATACTTATTATAAAATCCAGGTTGTTTGTGTGTGTGTGTGTGTGTGTGTGTATGTGTGTTTGTTTATATATGGGATTGGATTTCCTACATTTTTCAACCGATTTCAAAAAAACTTCACAGGACTACGTAAAATTACCTTGCGGTGGTTCTGACAGCGCCAAAAATTTGAAAAATACAATTGTTTTTGCACGAAATCAATTTGATAACACGATTAAGAGGCATCACGAGAATGAAAGGGGGACAACTCATATCGAGTTATACTTATTATAAAACCCAGGTTGTTTGTGTGTGTGTGTGTATGTGTGTTTGTTTATATATGGGATTGGATTTCCTACATTTTTCAACCGATTTCAACAAAACTTCACTTTTTTGTTTGGCAGGTAGTGTTTCTTATTGTCTTGCACACTTTTTTCTTTATTTTTACATTCAGAATGCTTTAAAAATTCCATTTACAAGACAATTGTTTATAATAAAATTCTATTCAATCGATAGACTCATAACGATTGAAAACAAAAAAAACTAATTAAGACATGCGTGTCCGTCAACCTTAAACAATAATCTTTGTCAATTTTATTTTTCAGTCTTTATGATGGTCGATACTTGATCTATCTCTTACTGTGGCATCCCCGGACAATGCCGGGCTCTCTTGCTAGTTCATCATAAAACTCAGTATGTGGAATTAGTAAATACTAAACACTTCAAATACCTAAACCTTAAAACCAATTCAGTATAGGTGAAAAAAAAAAATGGACATTAAATCTCTACGCCAGAGGTAGTTTCGCCCAGCACCGCAAGTTACTACGAAACCAAAACCTCAACCTGAAAACTCGATTCATGTTCTTAAATACACTAGTCGAAACGAAACTTTCGTATGCATGGTGTCAAAACCGCTCAGAAATATCTAAACACTGATCTGTATACAAGATTAATGGTAAAAAAAAAAAAGGCTTAGAGCGAGTGAAGCCCGAGGATGTTGGCAAAGAACATCGTACTTTGAATATTGGGGACTTGGGCTACAGGATCCCATACAAAGAACTGTACAATATAACGGGGACGTTATTACATGAGGACTACCGACAGCAGCAACAACTAAAATCGATATCAAAAGTGACTGAAGATGTAAATATTTTTAAAAATCCTAATGAACGCTATATTGCTATTTTCAAAAGTAAAAAGAACAAAAGTACGACGTTAGGTGTAATAGAAAGGGAGGAGGCGGATGTGAAGAAGGAAGAGGAATATATATATATATATATATATATATATATATAGTTGCGTTGATGTGAGTTTGTGAGCATGGGTTTCACGCCCTTTGAGACCGTCAGACAAACTTTGTGTGATGATCGCAAATGGTGTGAAACCCAGGGTCAAAACTCACATCAACGCAATTAAATATGTTAGCTCTGTCACGGATATTGGGCGCTTTCCAATAAGTACCGCGCATATATAATATATAAATAATATATATATAAATTGGACGCACACACACGCACAGACACACAGACACACATATATGTACATACTTGTATATTATACATACATACATACATACATGCATACATATATATATATATATATATATATATATATATATATATAGATATAGATAGATAGATAGATAGATAGATAAAATCCCCTATGGAGGAAGACACCTTATTCAATATTGGCTCGTTCTCCATTATTACAACCGCCTCCAGAATTTGAAGTCTTTCTTGCCATACGTATTGTATAATGCATCTTTCTCCACAGTGGACTATATATTGAATGTGTTTAAAAAACAACGTATATATATATATATATATATATATATATATATATATATATATATATATATATCCGTGTGTGTATAAATATACAAATATGAATAAAAAGTACTTGTTGCAAAATAAAATCTGCACATTTGACTTGATAAAGTCCATCAAGAGGACGAAACGCGTTGGTAAAGAATAGTTTATCTTTATTCATGTCGACGTGTTGTAATGGTTAGCAAGCTTTTCCCGCTAGCACAATTACGACCAAGTAGTGAGTTTGACCCTCACTGGGGGCCCATACTTTCGGCCTTGTACCACATTTTAGCCAAGCTTAAAAAATCACCTATATATATATATATATATATATATATATATATATATATATATATATATATATATATATAATAAAATAAGCAGATGCATTTCGCGCGTAAATGTGATGTAGGCTGAAAGTCCAAGGTGTCTGGTATTGTTTAAAGGTGAAAGAGAAGGTGTGATAGTGCGAGAGAGAGACACAGAGAGAGAGAGAGAGAGAGAGAGAGTGAGACAGAGAGGGTATGTGAGAGAGAAAGAAAGAGTGAGTGTGTGAGTGTGAGTGAATGAGAGAGAGAGAGGGAGGGAGGGGGAGGGCGCGTTGACCCAGACGTAAATATCGATCTTTCTGTGATTGACAAGAGGCGAATCAGTGGAGACGTCGGCCAACTCCGTTGCTGGCCGGTTGCCGTCACTCTCCTTACTTTTTTGGAACACGCACACCAACACGCACGTACACACGCACGCACGCACGCGCACACACACACACACCACATACACACACCACATACACACACACAGAATACACACATATACTCGCACATCCACGCACACACTCACGCTCACAAACAGAAGACATGTTAATCGATACCTTTCCTGATACATCATTGCAAACAGGTGAATAAAACGCCCTGTGACAACCGCGCAGAATCACAAGCACGCGTGCGCGCAAACGCACACACACACACACACATATATATATATTTCTTCGGTGTGTTTGCAAAATAGTTCTTTTTCTTAAATCTAAAGATATTAAAAACGTTTCTTTTTTTTTTCCCCGCTGGAAACCTTTATACACACTCGATGCGTACAAATTCGTTCTCTGTAGTATTCTTGTTTATATCCTGTCTCCGTCTGCCTGACTTACAAATGTTCTCGCTATTTCTCTTATTGTCTCTTCTTTCTCTCTCTACCACTTCAGAAAGTGCTGAAAACTTTTCGTCCCGGCCAAAAATGCTCCAAAAGAAAAATTTGATGACAATTCATTTGTTTAGTTTTTGGGAAGTGTCTTGTGGTGAAAAGTGTTCTATTTTTCTTAGATAGATAGATAGATAGATAGATAGATAGATAGATAGATAGATATAAGCAGACTCAGATAGATAGATAGATAGATAGATAGATAGATAGATATAAGCAGACTCAGATAGATAGATAGATAGATAGATAGATATGAACAGACTGAGATAGAAACAGACTGAGATAGATAGATAGATATTTACAGACTGAGATAGAAACAGACTGAGATAGAAACAGACTGAGATAGATAGATAGATAGATATGAACAGACTGAGATAGAAACAGACTGAGATAGATAGATAGATAGATAGATAGATAGATAGATAGATAGATAGATATAAGCAGACGGAGATAGATAGAAACAGACTGAGATAGCTAAATAGCTAGCTAGCTAGTTAGATATAAGCAGATGGAGATAGATAGATAGATAGATAGATAGATAGATAGATAGAAACAGACAGATAGATAGAAACAGACTGAGATAGATAGATATATAGATAAATAGATAGATAGATAGAAACAGACAGATAGATAGAAACAGACTGAGATAGATAGATAGATAGATAAATAGATAGATAGATAGAAGCAGACTGAGATGGATAACGGCTCGGATTTGCAAATCGAAGAAACGACTTCCAATGCCACTCGTGTTCGTTATATTCACTTAAGTGCAACTGACATTGGGAAATTTGTTTGAATTCACTAAATCTAAAATTTATAGCCAAAACTAATATACAAAAAATCATCTTTAAATTTACATTTCCTAGCGCCTTTGGTTTATTTAATTTAATTTATTTTTTTTTAGTTTTGGATTAATTTTTGTGTTTGTTGTAACCTAGGGAAAGTTACTGAATAGAATATCACACGAAGTTTAGTAATAAACGATAATACTTAGGACAAGAACAACACATATAAGATTCGCCAGCGGCGCGTAGATGAAGTAGTCCACTGCTAGGAGTGAGTCAAGTGAATTCCACAATGAATCTTCAACTTCAGGATATCTACCAACCGCCCCACGCGGTCAGATGTTGTACAAGGCCGAATTTAATGTGGAGTATCCGGGCCCATAGGCTAGGCCAAAAATTCTAAAACTAAAAAAATTATAAAACGGGGTCGGGTAACTGTTTCCGGAGACGAGACTCTGCCCTTCGACATAGCTTCGTCTGTGGATCCTCTCTGCCAGGAGGCAGAGAGATGGACCAGCAGAACTGGAAACATATCTTCAGCTGCAAGATATCTACCAACCTCTCCGCGCGGTCAGATGTGGCACCAGGCCGAATTTAATGTGGGCTATCCGAGTCAGTAAGCACGGCCAAGAAATCTCCACAGACCCCGTATAAAAAGGGGTCGGGTAGGTGTTTCCGAGACAAGACTCTGCCCTTCGACATAGCCTCGTCTGGAGACCCTCTCTACCCGGAGATAGAGAGTTTGAACAGCACAACTGGAGACGAATCTCCAACCGGAGACCAACATACAGTATTCACTACTGTATTTATGTGAATGGGGACATACCTATTATTGTCCATGGGTTTAGTACAACATATTTATCTATCTATCTATCTATATATATATATATATATATATATATATATATATATATATATATATATATATATTAATTACATTATTAATTTATTTATTATAACTTATGAATACAATATGGGAACCAGTAATAAGGAATGCCAGAGAAAAGCGATTAATAACAAAAATTGCAATATGAGCAATGATAACAGCAGAAAAATGGAATATGAGCACCGATAAGATGGTTGCTGAAGACATTAGGTTTATAATACCCAGAAATTTATACACAGATGTCCTCAAGGATACATGGCCCAGTGGATAAACGCGTTGGTTAGATCCAGTGACAGGTCCCAACACCCGGTTAAGGCAGTGGAGAACTTGGAGATTGGAATTAACAGGAGATAACTGATAACTGACATCCATTAAAACATGTCACGTGGAACTAGAACAGTCTACCTCAGTGAGCGAAATAAAGGGTTCAGTTCGACATTCCAACCACTTGGAGAAGGCCATACAACGGCCGAAACGTTGTAATAAATATGGCGACAAAGATGAGGACAATAGTCCGAATAATGACAAGAATATGGCGACAAAGATGAGAACAATAGTCCGAATAATGTAAATAGTGTGCATAATACCTCATCCTAGAAATATATACATATATATATATATATATATATATATATATATATATATATATATATATATATATATATTGAATAAGAATGGTTAGAGATTTAGTCATGTATCATGGCTTGGGAAAGGAGTAATTCTTTCAGGAATGGCGATATTGGACAACATACGGGACGCAAATTCATATTTTGACAAGATTCAATAGAAGCAACCTCGAGAATTATCCGTCTAAGTAAGTTAGTTTCACTTTTAATAAACGTGGAATTCTTGAGATCAAAGTAATGGTTGAACTGATCATGAATACAAACATTTTTAGAAACTAAAATTAAAGAAAACGGTTATATCCATAAGCTCATGTTATTTAAAATATATAACAATTTAATCCCAAACTTAAATAATTTAAATACTAATTTGCATTAAAAAAAAATCAAAAACTGACTTTCATTTGTTAGGCATTGAATTATGTCAGGTCATATCCTCCATAAGTTGCCTAGCTTTTCAGCTAACCCGAGAAATATTTACCCTTGCATTTGCCTTAATAAAGTTTCTCGGCGGACGATACGCGTCGGTTAATGTGAGTTTTCTTTTTGTCTTTATCCATATTGTCCGTCTATAGATATACTCTATCACACACACCCACACACACACACACACACACACATATATATATATATATATATATATATATATATATATATATATGTGTGTGTGTGTGTGTGTGTGTGTGTGTGTGTGTGTGTGTGTGTGTGTAACTTTAGATGATGAAATCATGCATCGGATTGCTAAGGCTACCAGTGCTTTCGGCAAACTTCGCCATCGCTTGCGGAATGGGCGGGGTATTCGACTGGATATGAAAATTCGGGTTTACAGAGCTGTTGTCCTTGCCTTTTTTTTGTAGGGCTCAGAGTCGTAGACTCCATACAGGTACCATATACGCCAGTTGGATGTTTTCCATAAAAGCTGTCTGCGTGCTATCTGTGGAGTTAACCTTCAAGATAGGACATCTAACGTAGTCCTCTTTAACAGGTGTAATATTGGAGGAATCGAAACTTTTCTCATACAGTCTCAGTCACGGTGGACTCGTCATGTCTTGAGAATGTCTGATGACAGGATACCCAAGATCCTAATGTACAGCTTAATCGGATTAATAGTATTGTGAACGTCGGCCTTCTGACCATGAGGTCTAGGTTCGGATCACACCATACCCGATTTGTCAGGTAGTAGACTCCTTGATATCATCGGACTGGAAAGGAATAGAAAACCATACCACGGGTTGACCCAAGCCTTGTGAGTGAAATTTAGTCGATGTTTGTGGTTTTGCTAGCACGAAGTCACAAGTCATCGTGGCCGAGGGTTTGAGCGTGCTGGCCTTGTTCAAATTGTTGATCACGCTAGAAACTGTAACTATACTGCAGAGTTGGAGGATGATCCACAGGTGGGCTATGTGGGTGTTGATTAAACATAAAATGCGCCTGAGCAAGCGTTTGCAATAAGGATTGACTAGCCAATACACGGCTATCCTCGAATATGAGTGGCTAGATCTACTAGTATAATAATGTATTCTTTCGTTGACTAGCTTCTTTTTCCAATGTCTTTTTGAATTCCAGTTGCATCTCTTTATCTTGGCAACCCATCTAGGAGAAGGAAAACTCCGAACAACAACCCGCATCTCAAGGTGTTAATCTTGCCGAGGAGAAAATGACTCCTGCGTTGTGAGGTCGCGAATGACCCCCTACAGTAGTGCTTCTCAAATTAGTGGCTACCGGTACACGGCCAGTGTCCAGGCCATGTTAAGGAATCATTTGTAAAGATTAAGGTTATATAATTTTTGTTTTTGTCTTAATAAACTGCTTATTTTTTATTACTTTTTATATGTTTTGATATTGAATTATTTTTTTTGAACAAATAAATGGAAGATAAAAAATAGTAAACTTTTATTATATTCATTATATTAGGTTGGTGCAAAAATAATGACGTAATAATGTCGTTTTTTGACGTTAAAAAATACGTCAAAAAACGACATTATTACGTCATTATTTTTGCACCAACCTAATATATACCTTTACCGGTATAAATTAATATTGCCATTAAATATTACAGGTACGTGACATATTGAGAGAAACAAATGGCGGTTCGCCATACCAGACAGTTTGAGAAGCACTGCCCAAAAGGATTACAGAACCCTCTCTGTAAAAGACAGTTACCCAATGTACGGGGCAATTTGAGTGGACATCTGGTGCCTCACTCGTGGGAACAATATGAGAACTAAAACTCAAAAGAAATGTCCAGTATGGCTTTTCCAGTGGATAAACAGGGAGCTCGTCCCTCAGGATGGAACCTACCTGATGGAAAATCTGCCATCAAGACAAACGCCTATACAAATAATGAATAATTCCAATGATGGTCCTATGAATTCTACAACTAGATCCACAACCATTTATTTAAAGAAAGAAAAGGTAACAATGGCCTCGTGTGGAATACAAACTCGTTATGACTGCATTCTATGAAGCGTTGCACAAACTTCAGAAGAAAAAAAATTACTCCCCAAACATATGATATTTGTCGAGAAAAGTTTGGACAAGCAATGAGAAGATAAACTAGCCAATGTTAGAAGGTACATCTTGAGAAATAACCGGTTGACAGATGCGTTGAAATTAAAGAAATAAAAAAGAACTGTAACCAGAATTGGTGAATCAACAGAACATGAAAAGGAACCAGAAATGGGCAACAACAAAACAACAACAAAAAAAAAAACACAAAAAAACAACAAAAAAAAAACAACAACAAAAAAAAACAACAACAAAAAAAAAAACAAAAAAAACACTAACATCACACAAAGCACGGATCATAATGAAGAAACTGAAATACATACCAATTATTGTGAAGATTATGCTGTAAGTTTAGAAGAGTTGTGAAATGTGGGATGTTAGTCGCTCACAAGCCTTTAATAAAACGAGTCTATTGAAGCAAATTATTTTGCGGCAAACAAGAATAGTATACAAGAAGCCATAGAAGAAATCATGAGGTATATAAGTTAGACACAAAATATTGAAATGGAGGAACGAGAACAACTCCCAAAATTACAGCCAACAAAGCAGAACCTCAAAACTAATAAACTCTACAATGCAGCACTCAGATTAAATCTGAACGAAGTAAACCCTCAACGAGACAATATACGCATCAGCAATAGCAGTAAGTAAAAATTTCAGACATGAAAATCCATATTTGAAAAGAAAAACAGACAAAGAAATTGGACAACATGGAAGTGTCTTTTCAGTAGTCGATGAATTGGCAAGAGGAACAAATATAAGGACTTGAAAAGGAGGAAAAGTAAAAAGAAAATACAAAATTAGAAATGAAAATGAAGTCCTGTCAGCTAAAGAAAAATAAACCAAACAACACTACTGAAGGCTCAGAGAATGAGACCCTACGAAAAAAAGATCAAGATTCTACAGACAGAACAAGATCTTTCAAACCGATGCGAAGAAATTTTACAAAGAAATAAGCGAACAAAAAACAAAACAAAAAACAAAACAAAACTGAAGTGATGACCCTCCACCTCCAATAATGGAAGAAGTTAAACAGACCTGAGAAAAAATATGGGCTTGCCCTAAAGAACGTAACAAGCAAGCAGATTGGATTACCCAAGATGTAGAACGGATGAAAAATAAACCAGAACAAACATGGGCGGGAATCAAAGAAGAGGATGTTGAATGTCCGCTGAAAAAAGCACACTTCTGGAAATCTCAAGGAATAGATAAAATTCTTAATTTTTGGCTTTATTATCTAAATGCAGCACACAAAAAATAGCCAAAGAACTTCAAGAAATGGTCAATGATCCTACCAAAATTCCGGCATGGCTAAGCAAAGGAATTACCTTCCTTCTACCCATGAATGGTGACAAAATGTCCCTAAAACTGCAGATCAATTACGTCTTCCTGTTACTTACAAACTGTTGACATCTATTCTGACAAAACAGACCTTATTAGAAAAGAATGACATACTACCTGTTGAACAAAAAGGTTCAAACGTTGCTCTTACAAACTTATTGATCTTGGAAAATTGTTTCAATAAAAAGAAAAATCTCAGTACTGCCTGAATAGATTACCGTAAGACATTCGATTGTGTACCCCATTCCTGGATCTTAATGTCATTAAATATTAGGTTGGTGCAAAAATAATATCATTTTCTCACATATGTTACTATGTGAGAAAACGACATTATTTTTGCACCAACCTAATATATGCAAGGTATCGCCCGTCGTCATCAATTCATCAAAGTATGTCGATATGGAAAACAACACTTCACCTCCGTCATATGAATTGAATCTATAGATCTGGTGAAGTAAATATTAGCAGTGGATTATTTCAAGATGATTCTTAGCCTCCCTTACTATTTTGTATATCCCTAATATCATTACCCAGCGATCTTAACAGGACAGAATATGGCTATAAGATATCTCAAAGGAAAATAAAGCATCTATTTTACATGAATGACTTGAAGTTGTATGGTAGTGAGCTGGAAGATCTTTTGAAAACATTGAAATGTTTCAGTGAAGTCTTTAGAATGGAATTAGGTTTGGATAAATGTGACAAAGCCAAGATCACTATATCAAAGATCCTCTATTAGCTTTGTCCCTGGGGGGAGGTAACAATCAAAGATTTAGAGCAAGAATCTTATAAATACCTCTGTGTAAATAAGAGTGAAGAAATTAACCATAAAAAAATGAAAGAAATATTGCGAAAAGACTACTATAGAAAGGTGCGATTAATATGAAGAACTGAATTGAATTCTCAGAAGAGAATTACGGCCACTAATAATCTTACCATTCCAGTGGTTTAACATAGATTCAACATCTTGAACTGGGCTCTAAATGATGTTAGACGACTGGATTCTAATACAAGAAAGCTTCTCTCTAAGCATAACATGATTCTTGTCTCATGTTGCGTGGTAATGGCACCCACTGAATATAAAACACAGCACTACAGAGTGGGCCAATATCTGCACTGGAAAATCTGCAACACTTACGGAAAAGAAATACCACTACTATTAGTACTACTACTACTACTACTACTACTACTAATAATAATATTAAAGCTGGTGAAGTAAATATTAGCAGTGGATTATTTCAAGATGATTCTTTGGCTCCTTACTATTTTGTATATTCCTAATATCATTACCCAGCGATCTTAACAGGACAGAATATGGCTATAAGATATCTCAAAAGAAAACAAAGCATCTATTTAACATGAATGACTTGAAGGTAGTGAGCTGGAAGGTCTTTTGAAAACAGCGAAATGTTTCAGTGAAATCCTTAGAATGGAATTAGGAAGATAGTGAGCTGGAAGGTCCTTTGAAAATAGCGAAATGTTTCAGTGAAGTCTTTAGAATGGAATTAGGTTTGGATAAATGTGCCAAAGCCACAATTTTACGAAGATCCCTACAACAAACCTCCTCTATTAGCTTAGACACTGGGAGTAACAATCAAAGATTTAGAGCAAGAACAAACTTTTAAGTACTTCGGTGTAAATGAAAGTGAGGGAATTCACCTAAAAAAAAAACGAAAGAAATAATGCGAAAAGAGTTCTATAGAAGGGTTCGACTGATATGAAGAACTGAATTAAATTCTTAGAACAGAATTATGGCCATTAATAGCCTTACCATTCCAGTGGTTCAATATATTAGGTTGGTGCAAAAATAATGACGTAATAATGTCGTTTTTTGACGTAACGTCAAAAAACGACATTATTACGTCATTATTTTTGCACCAACCTAATAGTTTTAACACTTTGAACTGGGCTCTAAATGACATCAGACGAATAGATTCTAAGACACGAAAACTTCTTTGTATGTATAAAATAAATATAATATCAAGGCTGATGCAGACCGTCCATACATACCCCCGTTAAGAAGGGGGAAGAGGTCTTATTCAGCTAGAATTGTCATACAAGACAACAACTATTGGCTTACTAACATACATGGAATCAACAAATGACTGGATGATACAATTAGTTAAACAACACGAAAAGAGAAACAAATATTCAATCATGAAAGAAGTTTGTAACTACAAACGAGATTTACAAACTGTTTTTATATATATTTGGAAGACGTTATTTGAGGAAAATGAACGAGATTTACATTTTGTTGATTCTGTAGAAAGCCAAAAAAGAACCCAAGAAAATAAGAAAAAGAAAGCCAAGAATAAAGTTCTTGAATAGATAAAACAACGCTGGAAAATCAAACCTCTGCATGGCCAATATCCAGAACGTGCTAATAAAGACGATGTTGATAAAGTTAACACTTATCGATGGCTAAGATTTATTTGGATTAAAGGGTGAAATGAAATGCTTTATTCTTACAGCATGAGACCAGTTTTTTTCGCGCTGAGAACTTTCAGGCAAATAACTTACATAATAGTAGGGACTTCGACTAAATTTTCGATACCTAAGATTTAAAAATTCCTAAAAATGAAAAAGAATTCTCGAAGCTTTATATCAAGATTTTCGAAAAAAAAAAGTTTCAAAATTGTTTTCATTCATTTGTGAATATGTCCGGAAAGTTTCATTAAAATCCTACAATTATTTGATTTTTATAAGATTTTCGAAATAAATGTGTTTTTCACCTGTAAAAAAAAACGGCGCAAAAACATTAATTGTAAATATTACGTCGACCGCTGACGTAAAAAAGAAATAAGTAAAATTTTGAACGTGCTAGAAAGGATTAAAAAAAAATACTTTGGTCTTTTTTCTTAATAATAACATGCATTTTTTTACTATAAAACTTGGTTTTTATTAAATTTGGGACCTTTTTTCATCATACTATGCTGTTTTTTGTTGTTTTTTTCTTTTTTTTCAGCGAGCATGTGGAGGTAACTACATAAGTCTATAATGCAGGTTCTGTGAAAAATATCAGAACACCATAAACTAAGTGTCTGCACTAAAGTTTCGATACTTAAAGTTTAAAATGAATTTTTAAAAATGAAAATGCATTCTTTAAGCTTTCTTTTTAAACCTAATTGAAAGCTAACTGATTAAATTTACTATTTCCAGTAAGCAAAATACTCTGGTGTATTTCAAATAGAAATCATATTGATTGGAATCTCAACGTTTTGGTCGCTTTCAGAAAATCGATAAATATCGGTCATTTTGGCAGATTGTAAACAAAAGTTAATTCTCGGTTTTAAAAATCTTCCAAAAACATTATATATATATATTTGGAACACGTTATTTGAAGAAAATGAGCAAATTTAAATTTAAATTAATCTGATTTTAAACAAATTATTGCTTACTTATAACATAAAACGCAGTATATGAGCATTTCTAAACCTCGGGTTTTGTTTTTCTGACTTGTTAATCGGTTGATTAGTCGCCTAAGATGTTGAATAGCTAAATATGGTTGACCAGAAATTGACATAAATTTACGAAATCTAGGTGAACCCTTTGTTTTGGTTTTTAACTACCTAGTAATTTAAAAAAAAATAACATAATATTTTCAGAAGTTATTTAATATTTTGCTGAATTTTAGTTACTTATATATTTATTTATAGTCTTACATTTTTATCAAAATAAGTCTCACAAAAAAGAATAAATTTAAAAAAAGAAAAAGTAAAAAATTACTAACAAAAAAAAAATATAACCCACACTAAAATAAATACGCAAAATAAAAATATTTAATGAAATAGGAATGAAAAGAATAAAAATTACTTTTAATTTTAAAGTTTAAAATTTTGAAGGTATTGTGAGGGTTGTGTTAATGGATTAAATTTAATAATTAAATAATTTAATTAATTATAAAATTGTTGAGTAAATTAGGCTGCGTGATGAAATTAACGATATCTTCTCACATTAAATTTTAGTATTTAACAAACATAAACAAACATAGAATAAGGACAACAGGAGAAATAACAGTTTTAGCACAACAATAAACAAAATATTTATATAACAAAGAGGTATAAACAACTGGAGTAAAAAAGTAGTTTTAAAAAGTTCAAACGTCCTTTTATGTTTAGATGAAAAGTTATCAAAGTTCTGATTTGATAGATTATAATTTGTTGGAACGGTCTGTACAATAATGAGAAAGTGTGTTTGGGTATTATTGCAATTTAAGAAAAAATAAACAGTTCAAGTTTGTATTTGAAATAGAGAAATATTGTTTACGACTTACTTTAAGGTTTACGGAATTGTTGCTCTTTGATTTGTTTTCACTGGTTCGAAGAGAATATTCTAGTTGGGGTAAATGGTTCTTAACAAGCTTTGTTTATGTTAATTGCAATAATTAACGTTGAGCTTGAAAGTGTATGAAAAAGATTAGTGTATTAAGTTGAATGTAGAAAACTTGAGTTGATTGTTCGTCATCAAATATTGCTGTATGAATGAGTGTTCTCTCAGGCTGGAATCATGTTAAGGAAATTTAATATAAAGCCTGAAACTGTGTGACGAGTTCAAAGGATTCCGATCGGCGCACTGTCGAAGATGAAAGACGTTTCATATTTTATTGCTAACTTTGATCACGTGATAGGCTCACAGAAGCTTGATAGATTGTGGCGGAATTATCTTTTTGGTCAGGTCAAGAACTAGTTCGATGTTATTAAATATTAAGTGACCAATTAGAAGTTGAGATTTTCTGAAAATATTTTTTAAGCTGAATAAGCTCTGTGATCCGCTTTTCGTACGAAAATTGATATTGATAAAAAAAGAGGTGGTAGCGGGGTGCTAAAGTATGATTTGCAAAGTCTGTTGAGAAGTAGACATGATGAAACCCAGAAATAAAAATGAAAGAATCACAGGCGGACAGATTATTCAGGGAGGACAACTCATAAAACACGTGACGGACATCCATACTTACAAAAATGGGAATATTTCTACATTGAAATTTTTTTTTTAATTATTTTTAGAATATCTAGTGTAAACGATATTTAAGCTTTTCAATTTTTGATTCGTAAATATATAAATATAGTTTTCATTTAATAACAATATCACCTAACCGGATTGAAGTAATGCAGAATTTTAAACGATTTCAATTATTATAATTAAATTAAAAAAAAATAAAAACAGTTCATGTAAAAAGTCATTACTCACCGAATTTTTTTTTCTTAAAGCAATAGTGTTCAAAATAAATCTTATCTATGAAAGCAATTAAAAGTTTTTCTAATTAAATAATTCCATAGCTTTATTGCATTTTTCTTTTTACGATGCAAAGCTAATTTTCGGTAA
Source organism: Acanthosepion lycidas (assembly GCA_963932145.1). NCBI lineage: Eukaryota > Metazoa > Mollusca > Cephalopoda > Sepiida > Sepiidae > Acanthosepion > Acanthosepion lycidas. The sequence goes on from OZ010584.1 coordinate 18,866,072, forward strand.
CTGGGGCTCTGTTTGAACAAAAAATTGATAACTTAAATTCTCTAAGGAGGCCTGCTTTTAACTAATAAAAACATTTTGAAATTGCAATTTAAATTCTCGAAATTTCGCGAAATTAAATGAGTGGTGGTTGTAGAGCGTAACATTTAAAAAAGAATATTTATACCAAGTTTTCGAAAAGAAAAGTTTCAAAATTATTTTCATTCATTTGTGAATATGTCTGGAAAGTTTCATTAAAATCCTACAATTATTTGATTTTTGCAAGATTTTCCAAATAAATGTGTTTTTTCACCTGTAAAAAAAAAAACGGCGCAAAAACATTAATTGTAAATATTACGTCGACAGCTGACGTAAAAAAAGAAATAAGTAAAATTTCGAACGTGCTAGAAAGGATTTAAAAAATTAATAAAACAATAAACAACAAAAAAAAAAACTACTTTGATCTTTCCTCTTAATAATAACATGAACGTTTTTACTATTAAATTTTGCTTTTATTAAATTTGGGACCTTTTTTCATCATACTATGCTGTTTTTTTTTTTTTTTTTTTTGTTTTGTTTTGTTTTTTCAGCGAGCATGTGGAGGTAACTACATAAGAGTGTTGGTCTAAAATGCAGGTTCTGTGAAAAATATCAGAACACTATAGACTAAGTGTCTCCACTAAAGTTTCGATACCTAAAATTTAAAATGAATTTAAAAAAATAAAAATGCATTATTTAAGCTTTCTTTTTAAACCTAATTGAAAGTTAACTGATTAAATTTACTATTTCCAGTAAGCAAAATACTCTGGTGTATTTCGAATAGAAATTATATTGATTGGAATCTCAAGTTTTTAGTCGCTTCCAGAAAATCAATTAAAATCGGTCATTATTTTGGCAGATTGTAAACAAAAGTTAATTTTCAGTTTTAAATCTTCCAATAATAAAATATAATTTTCTGAAACTTCATTTGGGGAATACTGGCTGATTTAAAGTTAAATTAATCTGATTTGAGAAATACTTTAATTTTAAAATAACAGAGAAATGGATTTTTAAAATAAACAGCAGCAGTGATTATCCGTCAATCACATAAAAAACGCTGATAAAATGTGTCAACGCCTTTATTGTTGTTCTACAGAGACTTTATCTGTTAAAACATAATTTAAGAAAATGACGGGTGGGCGCCTTTTTTATATAATTTTTGAGTAATCTTAAGCATCTTGGAAAATATTCCATGTAATTTAATTTCAGGAATGTTGAGTTTAAATTTACTTTAGTCATCGCTTTTATTTTCTGATAATGTTGTATATGGTCGACCATACTTTCAAACAGGGGCATGTTACGTAATATTTTATGTACATAAAAAAATTTAAAATTATTTTAAAAACCTTGGGGCAAAATACTTTGTGCTAAACTTTTCAATTATTGATTCATAAATATAGTTTTCACTTAGCAACAATATCACCTAACCGGATTTAAGTAATGCATAATTTTAAACAATTTATATATTATAAATAAGAATTAGAATTTAAAAAAATGAAAACACTTCTTGTAAAAATTCATTATTCATTGAAAAAATTCTTAAGACAATAATGTCCTTAATAAATCATATTTTTAAAAGCAATTAAAAGCTTTTCTAATTAAATAATGTTAGTTTTATTTCGTTTTTTTATTTTACGATTCGGAGCAGATTTACGAGAAATGAGTGGCAGTTTGAAAAAAAAATGATGATTTACATTCTCCAAGGAGTCCTGCTTTTAATTAATAAAAAAAATTTGAAATTGAAATTTAATTTCTCGAAATTTCATGAAATTAATTAAGTGGCGGGTGGTAACATGTAAAAAAGACAATATTTTTTACCAAGATTTTCTAAAAAATTTTCAAAAATGATTTAATTCATTTGTGAAGAAGTTTTGAAAATTTCATTAAAATCTGGCAATTATTTGCTTTTCGTAAGTATTTCCAAATCAGTGTGTTTTTCACCTGAAAATGGCACTAAAACATTTGACTTTACTTGACTTGAATCGGTTTTCACCCTGGTCGGGTTGAACCGGCTTCCTCCCCAGCAAGTACAGCATCACGGACCATCGCTGCCCACGCTCGCCAATCCTGAGCTAAAACATTAATCTTAAAACATTAATCGTAAATATTACGTCGACCGCTGACGAAAAAAAAAACAAGATTTTTAACCAAGATTTTTAACCAAGATTTTTAACCAAGATTTTGAATGTGCTAGAAATGATTAAAAAAATGTAATAAAATAATAAAAACATACTTTGGTTTTTCCTCTTAATAATAGTGTCCTGGGTATGACGATAAACTACGTCCGCGTCCAGGGTAAGATGATAAACTACGTCCAACAGCAAAGCCTCTGATCAAGAGGCTGGGAAAACTAAGACCCACAGGTAGGATGCGGTCCGTCTCAGGATTTTATGCAACCTCACAAGAAAATAACATTAATTTTTAAATATCCATTAATAGATTTTTTTTTTTTTTAGCTACATGTTCTGGGTATGACGATAAACTACAGCCGGAAGCAAGTTCTCTGATCGTGAGATTGAAGGTTTTCAGGTGCGTGGAACCACCTCTTAATTGCTGATGTTCCTAGGTCCGCCCTGACCCGGGGTGGTAAGACCTGTTAGGGTCGCAGCTATGGGCAAATAGTTAACCCCGAAACTGAGGTAAAAAGCATTATAAAAGTGTAAAAATAGGATTTAATGCCAGAAATACTTTGGAAAAAATTATTACCAGAAATAAATTTTTGAAGAAAAAAATATTACCGGCGATACGTTTTTGAAAAAAAAAAAAATATTACCAGCTATACGTTTTTGAAAAAATAATATTACCAGCTACACATTTTTGAGGAAAAAATATTAACATAAATAGATTTTTGACAAAACAAAAATATTACAAGTTATTAAGTTGTTAGCATTAAATGACAAATTAAGGTTGATATACCGTAAAACAAAACAAACCAAAACAAACAAACCCTCTTAATAATAACAAGCATTTTGAAGATAAAACTTTATTAAGTGTGAGTCCTTTTTTATCATGCTATACTGTTTTTCAAACGAAAACGTGTAGGTACATACCATAGACCATCTAATCTCAGGATGTCCTGTACTTGCGTCAAATGAATATAAAAATCATCACGATAGAGTGGGGCAATACTTACATTGGACAATGTGCAAACACTTTCGAAAAGATGTTAATAAACACTTGTATGAACATCACCCAGAACCGGTTATAGAAATATAATACATCATAATTCTATAGGATTACAGTATTTTTAAAAACAGGAAGAGTGAAGCAAATAGGCTGGACATAATTGTCAAAAACCGAAAATAAAAAAAAAATAAAAATAAAAAATTGCCTACTAATTGATATGGCTTGCCGAGCGGATTGTAACATAGAAACAAAGGAATTTGAAAAACTATCGAAGTATTAAGACCTGGAATTCGAAATAGAAAAAATGTGGGAATTGAAAACAAGAATAGTACCAATCATAGTAGGTGCGCTTGGAATGATAAAATAGGAACCCAACAACACATTGAAAAAATCCCTGGAAAACCCAGCTTGAGAGAAATATAAAAAATTGTCTTGATAAGTACAACCCACACACTAAGAATTTTCTCCATGTAACGCTTGTGATTTTATGGGAGGTAGAAAAAAACAAATGATGAAATGTAGCCATAACAACACACCACTACCTGCCTTGGGTCTTCCCGCAGATTTGGTAAGTAGTGTGACCATAGCTGAAATCGAAATAATAATAATAATAATAATAATAATAATAATAATAATAATAATAATAATAATAATAGTAGTAGTAGTAATAATAATAATAATAATAAAGTGAAAAGGTAAGTAAGAACATGCTTTAAATGCATATAATAATAATAATAACTAAAAAAGAAAGCAAAAGCAAATGCAATGTACCAAATGCAGAAATGATGGCAAGATAAGCCTCTTCATGGTCAACATTCTGCTCATACCAAACGTTGATGTAGACAAACCCCATACCCATCTGTGGTTACATAGTGTAGGGTTAAAAGCGAAAACACAAGGTTTTATTCTTGCTGCACAGGACCAATGCTTGCTAAGTAGAAATTACAAAGTACACCTAGTGAAAAATTGTGTTAGCCCCAAATGCAAATTCTGTGATAAATATCCAGAAACAATTGACCATCTTGTATCAGGTTGCACGGTATTGGCACCCACTGAATATAAAACTCAGCATGACAGAGTGGGCCAATATCTGCAACTTTTACGGAAAGAAAATTGTCTGAGATTGGTATGAACACCACTCAGACGTGGTTACAGAGATAGGATTTGTAATAATTTTACGGGACTTTACACTACACACAGACAGAAGAATCAAAGCTAATCGGTCAGACATTGTGGGCAAAGACCACAAGAACAGAATGTGCATTCTTATTGATATGGAAGTCCCTGCAGATTGTGATGTATCTTTGAAGAGCTTCATAAAACTATCAAAATACAAATATCCTGAAGTGGAAATCTCAGAAATGTGGCACATGAGGCCATTAGCAATTCTTGTTGTAGTCGGAGTCCTCACTTTTATTGGAAAAAGATTCGTATAGGCTCACTGAAGAGGTCATCTCACATTACGAAAAGCTTTATCTATGGAAAATGTGTGCAGTCTTAAATTTCCTTTGTTTTTCTTTTCTTTTTTTTCTTTTTTTTACAAAAATACTAAGTGGAGAATGTCATGAAAACATTTCTTATCTTAGGTCTCAAGTTGGGACCCGGAAGGAAATGACTATATAACAGAAATCAAAGGAAATACTACTACTACGACTACTACTACTACTACTACTACTACTACTACTACTACTACTAATAATAATAATAATAATAATAATAATAAAAGGAAAAGGGAAGTAAGAAGAGGCTTGAAATAATATAAATATTAATTTTTTTATTTTAAGTTGAAATTAATTGAAATTTTATATGTAAGGATATTCGCTTTATTACATAGTATGAACATATTTCCTTTTTTACCTTGTGGAGTAGAGGACCTATTTACAATTAATTTATATAAAATTTTATGCCCCACCCTCTTAGAATTTATAAAATTATTTTTTATATTCCTGATCTAGAGTGCCTATTTTATTTTAGCATGAAAAACGAAATTGCAAAAAGGGGATTATTTCATGCAGAGGTGCTTCTTTGAAGAAATGCCCATTTTTGTGGTATAGACAAAAGGCATACATAATAAAACCTGGCACAATGTCGATCATCGTCCTACTTGAGCGATCCTTCTATGTTTTGCGTTCTTTTGCTTTAATTATTTAATCATTCTCCCAGTCTATCTTTTTTTTTTATGACTAGTACTTAAAGTACAGCCATTAGTTGTTCTCGTTGTAGGTGTAGCGCTTCTGTTGTTGACGGTGTTGACAGCCATGATGTTACTGTCAATCTTTCGGGAGGGCGGGAAATGCATGTCGAGGAAATGATGGAAGAGATCGGTTACGAGCAATAGAAACGAATAAGACAAAACAGAAAGTCACTACGTCTGAAGAAAATTGAAAGGGGAAAAAAAAATGGCGTGCCTAATTGCGCATGCGTAATCAACGAAATGGCAGCAGAATTTATGCATCCTATTTTTTTTTTTTTTTTTTTCCTTTTTTGTTTTTTTCTGCATCAGCTTAATTTTTGTATTGCCTTTTATCTTTTCAGACATTTAGTTTTGATTGGTTTTTGAATTTCTTTTCAATTCTTTCACTGAATTTGGCTTCCCAAATTATTTATTTTACTTATCGTTTCCATCTCTCTTTCTCCCTCTCTCTCTCTGTCTTTCTTTCTTTTTTGTTTCTTTGTTTCTTTGTTTGTTTCTATCTATCTATCTATCTATCTATCTATCTATCTATCTATCTATCTATCAACCTTTTCAGATCTATCTACCTCAGTCTATTCAATATATATATATATATATATATATATATATATATATATATATATTATAAAATGGACAAAGTCCGACAATTATTTTAAGACATAAAAATGTCTTAATATATATATATATATATATATATATATATATATATATATATATATATACATATACATATATATATATATATATATATATATATATATATATATATATATATATATATATATATAGAGAGAGAGAGAGAGATAGATAGATAGATAGATAGATAGATAGATAGATAAAATTAGGAGATCATCCAATCACGCTACCTTGGTTTCAACCTTTCGGTATTCTCCGGCGATTCAGGCCAAAAGACAACTGTTTCCTGGTTTAATTAAACTATTTTATAATTATACATACATATATATATATATATATATATATATATATATATATATATATATATATATAAAATGCTTAAAAATGTTAAAAGCTCTACATGTTATTTTTATTTATACTTTACTTTTTTCACGCATGTGTTGAGTACTTTTTAATACTACTGTTTCCTGGCCTGATTCAACTCTGACAATTAACATTATATATATATATATATATATATATATATATATATATATATATATATATATATATATATATATATATAATAAAAAGGCTTAAACACTAATATTCCATGGCTATAATTTATTCCATTGGAATCGTAAATACGATCCAATTCATCAGACCTACAAATTCAAAAAGAAAACAGAAAAAAACAACCCCGGAAATAAAAAATAGTATTTAGAGAGAGTGTAAGTATGAGAGTGTGTGACGAATGTTAGAGCTATAAGGAGGGGGTAACAGACGAGAGAAGATGGGGGATTAAAATTTAACAGAAAGTCTTAGTGATCTGTGCATGGCGGGAAAAAATTATTATTAAAGATAAGAATCAAGATGAGTTGCTGAATCTTCGTAATGAGATATTTTCTAAATGTAGACATAAGAAACGATTCAAAACAGAAACACCGTTTTATAACACGTTGTCACTTATGTCAGTTCTATCTTGGTTCAATAATATCGTGCATGACATTTCAATGGAATGACTATTAGGTTTATCCATTATGTTTATCTATATATATCATTGTGTATGTTTATGTGATGCGCTATGTAGTTAAATTTATTTTTTTGAGAAATTTTTTTTAAATTTTACACTTTTAGATTTTACATTTTGATTTATATGTAAATGTATATGTGCGTATTTGTGTGTGTTTGTGTGTGTATATGTGTATATATGTAGGAGTGTATATATGTATATGTATGTGTATGTATGTATATATATGTATATGTATGCGTATAAATGTATATATATATAGGGATGTATGTATATGGAGGTAGATGTGTTTGTAGATGTGTTTATATATATATGCGTGTGTGTGTGTGTATGTTTTGGTATGTATTTATTCATATATATCTGTATATGAGTGTATATGTATGTATGTATTTATAGTTAGACGGATAGATATAAGGATATATTGTTTATTTGTTTAGATGGGTGTATGTAATTTTGTGGAGATGTAAGGTTTTATGTATAGATGTTTATGTGCACGTATGTGTATGTCCGTATGTATATATGTGTGTAAATGTATATATATGTAGGAGTGGATGTGTATGGATGTGTGTGTATGTATTTATGTATGTATATGTATACATATATATATATGTGTATTTTATTTATTAATGACATTTTTTATGTTTAACGTTCTTTTTATAGATACAAGTATTTAAGTAAATGCTCTGTTTATAATAAACAGTATTAAATAACATTTACCGGCCTGAATGTCCGAGAAATTTTAATAGAAAATATTCGTCCTTGGACAGGATTCGAACCTGCATCCTATACGGAACCGTCATTTACGCTGACGTGCCTAACCGCTCATAAATTTCAATTTAAATTTAAATTGTCGCACTTTGTCCATTTCTTAATGTATGACGTCATTTGTTTACATTTGATACGTTATGAATGTGCGAGATTCATAGAAGATTGAAGTTTATAAGCAGTAAATTCGACCTTGCCTACCGAACGATAGTATTGTTTAGAAACATTGTACCTGAATGAAGTTGCAATGTTTGTCGTATATATTAGGTTAGTGCAAAAATAATGACGTAATAATGTCGTTTTTTGACGTATTTTTAACGTCAAAAAACGACATTATTACGTCATTATTTTTGCACCAACCTAATATATATATATATATATATATATATATATATATATATATATATATATATATATATATATCGACTCTGTTCAGGTTATTAAATAAATATTTCTGTTGGGATATTTTCGATCCCCCGCCCAGTAAATAAATATACCTGAGGTGGAAACCACAAGGAGGGTCCCATGCTTGTTAAACTCTGGTCAACTGTGTTCAAGTTGTTAAATAAAAGTTGCTGTTGTAGAAAGTTCGAACTCTGGCGAAGGACCCATGATTGGCGCTCTCTGTTCAAATATGCTCAGATAAGAAAACGCACATTCCTAACCCCAACCCCAATTAAGTTTTGCAAATAACGGCACGGGAGGAAGCTGGAGGGAGGCGGATAACAGTTTAGACTCGTGAGGGTTTCTATTGTTGGTAGAGATTGTGAGTAACCATATGCCAAGAGAGATGCTATTTGTCCATGTCGTTGCTGAAATGTTACTTTGTGTGTATAAAAAAACAATCTGTGTGCGTATGCATGTAAGTGTGCAGGTCTGTTTAGGCGTTTCTTTCAGTCTGTGAATGTTCGCATAGGGCGTTAAACACGAATGTAAAACAGTTTTATCGTAACAGGGCAGTAATAGATGGAACCCAAATAATAGTGTTGAATTATTAACACAAGTGTCATATATATATATATATTTATGTATATATATATATATATATATATATATATATATATATATATATATATATATATATATATATATATATGAATTTATATATATAAATATATATATATAAAATTCACACACACAACAATCTTAAACACACTTACACACACACAGTCACACACACTAACACACACACGCACACACACACACACACACACATATATATATATATATATATATATATAAAAGTGAACATTGAAGTCAACACTCAGAGGCGACAGACTGTTTGATGGTAGACGCAGTCGTCAGGACAATATTTATACACACTGTATCTCAGATATTGAGCACTTTATTCAATAAATATAGCACACCTTAAAACAATATTTCTTTACACACACACACACACACACACACATATATATATATATATATATATATATATATATATATATATATATATATATATATGTATATGAGAGCGAGAGAGAGATGGTGAAAAATTCATTAATACTACTGTATAATGGATATATAGATTTTTCTATCGTCCAGTTCACACTCCTTCTCTGACATTTGAACACAAGTAGAGGCTTATCCCTTGCTTCCAGCTTAAGACTGGGTTTCCGGTTCGTTTTATTTCTCTTTTCCCGCCCAGCAGTCACTTGCGTAGCATTATCGCTTTGCTTGGGGCGAATTGATTAAATATGTTTGTGTCTGTGGAGGGGGGTGTCCGTGAATTATTATTTTTATGGATATTCTGAACCAGGGATATATAAAATAAACCTTCACAGTTATCCCTTACAATATATTATGGAAACTTGCATAAATAAAAACAAAAACAAAAAGTATTTATTACCATCAAAAGGATCTTATACATAACAATTTATCAAATGCATTAGACAAACATAGAAATACAGTTAGAAATTTGATATGAAAAATGCCACACTTATTAAAATAGAAAGCAATTTACTTGGACGGAAACTTTTTAGGAGTGCTGCTATCGGATCTCACCAAAATATAAATCTGCACCAGAAAACATCTCAAATATCTTCTTTCCTGGAAGAAGTACTTCTTTCCTGAGGCAACATATATATCTATAAATTTTTTAAATTAAAAGAAAACGATTAAATTCAAAATCTTCCATTATTTAAATATATAATGCATGAATTAATCTCACAATAAATAATATTAATTACATTTCATTCAGCGTCAATAAAAACATTTGCTCTCTTTCGTTTATTAGACATTAAATTAGCATCTTCCATAGTTTACCTTGATTTTCAGTTGGCTTGAATGATATTGATGAGCGTTCTTCAATCTAAACATTCTGAAAACTAACGCCATTATTACTTCTGCTTATAAATCGTTTTGTTTAAAATAAAATCCTTATATTATTTGCTTGATAAAGTCCATCAGAGGAATAAACGCGTCGGCTAAAGATAAGTTTTCCTTTGTCTTTATTCGTATATATATATATATATATATATATATATATATATATATATATATATAGTTTTAAGGTATGTATAAGTAATAGAGCAGATGTAAATATCAAGGAGTACACACCAAGCGGCCACAGTCTGCTTTATGAAATAGTCTATTTTATATAGTCCCTTAATGTTTGTGTCAGTACCCACTTTTATATCTACACACACACACATGCACACACATACACGCGCGGGCACACATACACACACATATATATATATATATATATATATATATATAGAGAGAGAGAGAGAGAGAGAGAGAGAGGGAGAGAGAGAGAGAGAAAACAAAGAAAATTATTAAGGATAGTTTAAAAACAACCTTATCCATACTTACATTTTCCAGATGGACCTTTCTATAATCCTCCCACCACATCTGTAACCTTATATCAATCTAAAACTATCCCTCAAAAATTGTATTAAAAATAAATAAAAGAAACGTCATTCTTTTGTAACTAGAGATGTGACCTGATGAACCAGGAAAAATATATTTTCTGGTGAAATAAATTATAGTCGTATAAACTTAAGGTTGTCTATTTCTTTATTATTTAATTAATATTTGCTCTGGTTTTACATTGAACTCTCTGGAACACATCCTCTTTGGAATTATCCTCATGGATTACCAAACTCTTCATTACCTTATATATATATATATATATATATATATATATATATATATATATATATATATATATATATATATATATATATATAATATAAAAGTCTCAAACACTAATATTCCATGGTTATAAATTATTACATTGGAATTCATCAGACCTACAAATTCAAAAAGAAATCGGAAAATATATCTTCGTGATTACGATATCAATGACGATTGCGTCTAGCATGAAACAGCCTGTCGCCTCTGAGTGTTGACTTCAATGTTCACTTTTATATTTATATTTACATACGCTGTCTCTTTGATATTGAGCACTTTATCCCATAAATATAGCACGCTTTTAAACTATATATATATATATATATATATATATATATATATATATATATATACATGAATCATTCATACAAAAATCAGATATAGAAGTTAATGATTTAAATGGCGAGAATACATCTTCGCAAACAATTTTGATAAAGTACACTAAATCCTAACCTGTACATGAATAATATGATCCCTGTTTATAAATTCGAGTTGCATAAGGTCTTTTTAATTTTTACAAGCTTTCGTCTGTTTCTAGAGACATCCTCAGGTATTGAAATAGATTTTTTCTTGTTTTTTACTTCTCGGTAATAACAGGACAAAGAAAATATAGATGTAATCCTAAAAAATGTTCCTGTATTTATTGAACAATTTAGTTCATGCCACACTGACTGAAAAACATACCAGTACAAAAGAATTCTCCAATTACCATATTAGTACAAAAACGCACAATCTTAAAATTTAAAAATTCAACCTCAGCGTTGCGACCACACGCTCCAAAAAAATTTCTTACAATTAACAATAACACATTTCTAAAAACATTTCAATCAAAAACTCGCCGGTTAATATAAATTTTCCTTTTGTCTTTATTCATATTAACTTTTTACAAATATATTTTCGGTTATTTTTTTTTTAATCATTTCAACCCAAGCAAGGCACGAATACTACTAGCACGAAGGGGTTACTGAGAGTGAAAGTGAGAAAAACGAATGAGTTTTAGGGAGGATTGCGGAAAGTATAAAAAACGAACGGGTTCAGAACGACAGGAGATGGTGGTTGACGTAGCATTTAAATTTTTGAAGATTGTAGTTATCAGGGAAGCAAATAAACGGAAGGAAATTCCACAGACGGGAAGTGCGAGAAAAGAAACTGTTGGAGTAGAAGTGTCCATTTAACTATTTCAACATTAAAAGAGTGGGACCTAGATGCCAATCTAGTAGTATGCTTAAATTCACGTAGTCGGGGCACCAGGAAAAAAAGCTCGTCAGACCACTTGCCATGAAAATATCTGTAAAAAAAAAAAAGAGAGATGGAAGCCTCGTCACGTCGGTGAAGTCGAAATGTTAAATCAGGACCGATTACATTACAGATACTTCTTTGGATTTTGTCAAGGACCTCGAGATGAGAGCAGGAGCACCAGACCAGATATGGCAACAGTATTCAATGTACGGACGAATGGTGGGTTCGTAAATAAGCAAGATGGACTCTGACAAAAAAACAAAAAAACTTTTGGCACGGTACAGTGAACCAACTTATCTTGCAGTGGATGCAGCTATTGATTCAATGTAGTTGTTCCAATCTCAAGTCAGTTGAAAACGTGAGGCCAAGAAGACACAGTGAGACGCTCTCCAGGAGTTTCATTTTTGGAAGTGCTATCTGGTGATCCGGCATCCTTTAAAAGGACTGTGGTGAAATAAATTATTATAATGGTACCTTAAAGTGGTCTGTTTTTCTTTAAAATATTAGCTCTGGATTTACATTGAGCTCTCAGGATTTCAGCCTCCTTGGGATTACCCATCCGAATTACCAAGTTCTTCATAACTTAACTATATATATATATATATATATATATATATATATATATATATATATATATATATCGTTTTGCCGAAGAGTATTGCATTGTTAGCCGTAATAGTCACTGTTTACAAACCCACACTTCCTCCCCAGAGAGCTCAACCGAAATAAATTTTTCAGAAGATGTATATATATATATATATATATATATATATATATATATATATAATTGTCTGGGGGAGAAAATGCAAAACCATGTCATTTATTAATATTGTCTTTACAGATACGCTTTACACACACACACACACACGCATACACACACACACACATGCACACACATACACACACACATGTATATACAGGATAAGATGAGTAAATTGTTGCCATATTATATTTTTAATTTTGCGCATGCGCGTTGTTTGTTTTTGATTTTGTCGACAGCCCAATATTGTAATGTCAGCTGAGCGCAGTTTGTGAGATAAAGATCAATATGACGCATTTCACTTCAACAGAAATTTGATAACGGCATGCTGTATTGCTTGACATTCCTGCCGGAAGCTCCAATACAAACATTTCATAGCGTTTAGCTGTCTATCTGAGGACAGTGTAAAGAATTCGGAAAGAGTTGGATGAGTGTAATAGTGATTACGAAGGTGCGGCAGCTTGGAAAACTCATTATGGTCATTCTGATAAGAAAAGAACTCCTGGTTTTATTGTTGATGGTCTCAAACACAACACGGATGGCTAAATCAATTACTTGAGTAGATATTCGCTGCCCTGGGTCAAGAAGATGGCTGCCGAAAGACCCTATGCTTGGCAACATTACTCTGCACTATGTCACACAAACAGGAGAACCCAGTCATGGCTGTCCGATAATTTCTGTAACCACATCACCCTTTACATCTGGCCACTTAACTCCCCAGACTGCAACCATCTTTATTATTATATGTCGGCATCTGTTGAGCGAGAGGCCAACAAAATTCCTTGTAACACCAAAGATGGACTGAAGGCAAGGATTATGACAGTATTCACCAACTTAAAGGTCGTCTGAAGGTCGTGGTTGAAGCCATTGGCGATTTTATTGGGTTTGTCACCCTAGATCGATATTATCAAGAGGTCACCAGTCTAACAAGTTGATTATGGTGAGATTTGAACCTGGGTAACATGGTCAGAATGCAGACGTTCAAGCCACGCAGACATTAAACTTGATTGTCGAATTCTTTTGTATACATTTAATATATCCTGTACTTGGGCACCTCGAGGCGGTATAATGGTTAGCTAACTTGTCTCGATAGAACAGTTGCGTCTGAGTAGTGAATTCGATCCTCTCTAGATGCCCCTTACTTTCGGCCTTGTGCCACATCTAAGCTAAGCTTTGAAAATCCCAATATACTGCGTACTTTGTCTTTGAGAGCGTTTCATATTTTTCGTTTTCCAAGCCTAACAAAAATGTCGTTAGCTTTTGAATATCAGATTTCTAATGTTTAGTGTTAGGTCGGCAATCCTATCACACTTAAAAGATTGGTACAGCATAACCAATGCATCAATTTATGCTTGGCCTTGTGCCAGACTAATCTGACATTACTTAATATAAGTGCAGTATGTAGAGTTTAATTATGTGCAGCTATGGGCGCATAGTTGGGTTAGCCTGCTAAAAGTACATGAGGTTAGATCTTTTTGTGGGTTGGGTTGGTGGGACTGTTGCTTCTACGTACATTCTTGCATCTGGGAATAAGGGTTGACTGGAGTGCTGGGGCCAGTCGAGTATCGCATGGTATGGTGAGGGACAGGGAGTGGAGAGAAGCAGAACGACGTGCGAGTGGTGGAAAGAAAGAAAGAAAGAAAGAAAGAAAGAAAGAAAGAAAGAAAGAAAGAAACGGGAAGAGTGAGGAGAGAGATAGCAGGTAGGCGAGAGGAAAACACTTTCGGAAGTGGAAAATATTGCAAGAATTGGCGATACGGAGATTGAAAAATTTGAAGAAAGAAATTGGACAGACCGTGGGAGAGAGATGGGAGAATAACGGCAGACATCAAGAAACACACACACACACACACACACACACACACACACATATATATATATAAACAAAGATAAACGCACACATACATATATATACACATATATATATGCACACACACACATATATATATACACACATAGAAATATATATATATATATATATACACACATATATCTACGCACATACATATATATATATACACACACCTATATATATATACACACATATATACACACACATATATATGCATACACATATATATACATATATATGTGTACACATATTTATATACACATACATATATATATATATATATATACACACACATATATATGTACCCATATATATACACACACGTGCGAACACACACACACACACACACACACACACACACACACACACACACACATATATATATATATATATATATATATATATATATATGCCTATCTTTATTTATATGTTACTTTATTTGTTTAAACATTATCTTTAATGGATACTCATAATCTTGTTATATTATTAAACAGTATATTTATATATATTCGAGAAATCTTGTTCGAAAAATATACACCTGTCGGCAGGATTCGAACATGCGTCCCCTGAGAGAAACCGTCATTAGATTTGTTATGTCTCCACCTCGCACCCACATAGGGCGTCCTGAGCAAACAAAGCCCGAATAGTGCTCTTGAACACTTATCTTTCCCGATAATCAAAACATATATATATATATATATATATATATATATATATAATTATTTATTTAAAAATATGATTCCAACACGCTACATAAGAGTTCTCATGTTTCAAAACAAGAGCCGAAAACTTCAATATAATTATTTGAATTAAATTGAATTAAAGTATGCTCTGTTCCATCTTCAAGCGAATTTTTTGGGGGAATAATTTATTTCTGAAATTTACGTGTTTTAATAGCATATTCATTATTGAAATCAAAATTTCCATGGTAACGGCTAGAGCGATTGTTTAAATAAAATTTAAAACGGAAGATGATTTCGTCTAGTCTGGTTTACGTGTCAATGGAGATTTATTTTATTTTTTATTTTATTTTTTTCTGAAAGGGTTTTGTGTATATAAAAAAAACCCGCCGTAACATTTGTTTTTTGACGACTTCATAAAGGGTTATCTTTTTTGTAGGGTATTTAAACTATTTAATAGGACTATGGATTTTAAAAATTATTTTATTGTTTGTTTGTTTTTATGCTTATTATTCAATGCAAAAATTTGATGATGTCGGCAAAAAAACCGTTAACTCATGTCTATTGTTTAATAGATTTTTATTATTTAGAAACTTAATAATGTGTAGTTTTTTCATGTAGGCATAAAGGGCATGGGTCATCCCAAGTTTTACAAGTTCTAGTTTTGTTTATAATTTTCCATTTTACTTTTGGTGTTTTATTCATTTCCTTCAAATGCCAAAAATATTTAGATAGAGATGTCTGATTTCTTTTATTTATATTGTTGAAAGAGCACTTATGCTGCCTCCATCTAGCTTTAAAATCATTCTTCGTAGACCCAATGTATATCATATTAGTATTAAGACTCTCAGTGGATGAGATAGTACATTGGTATACCACAGATTTGGTGCAGCATTTATTTTCTAATGGGCAGTCTTCTGGGTTTCTACAATCACATAATTTTTCACTGCTATTGTCTGATTTAAGTGTAGGGTTTTTATTAATACTATTCAGGCATGGGGGTTTGTTCAGGATTTTATTATTGTGTTTTTTTTTTATTATACTTTCTAGATTTTTAGTGCAGCTGTAACTCAATTTTAGGGTGTTCTTATTAAATATTTTACTAAGTCTACTATTAGTAATATATTTAATAAAAACACCCTATACATACCCCATACTGTATTTTCTATATATTTTCACACACACACACACACACACACACACACACACACACACACACACACACACACACACATATATATATATATATATATATATATATATATATATATATGAAAATTCGAAACAGACATAGAGCATATTTTTTGTATGTTTTTTTTTTGGTTTTGTTTGGTTTTTTAAATCATTTCACCCAGAGAAAGGCAATAAAGCCACTAAGCCGCAAGGAGGATGTCGCGTGTTAGAGAATATGAGGGAAAAACCGTTTTAATGAGGGAACATTAAAAGAACAAGAATTAAGAAAACAGAAGATAACGATTGACATTGCATTTAAAAGCAAGAAATTCGAGAGAAGAAACTATTAGCATAGAACTTACGGTTACATCTAGCCATTTTAACCTTAAAATGATGAGATCTTGCCACCAATGAAGTCAGTCAGTCAATTATGTGCCAAGCGTGATCCAGGCGTAGGCGATCATGTATCTTTTGATACATGATTGACGAGGCAGATTTTTCCCATAGTAGGTTGCCGTTTCTTTCTGCGGTAGACCAGTTGCCTTCCAAGGCTATAGAACCCGGCCTGTCCTGCTATTTACCGATAGCTGTGTAGAGAAGGAGAGGATTCGTACCTTTCCCAAGGGTATTAGCACAACTGGAATTCGAGCTCAGCTCTCCGATTCCTCAATCAGAACCGCTATCTATTACTCCATCGTGTACTGCACTTAAATTCATCAAGTGAAAATATCATAGCAGAACGTTCATCAGAACAATTGCCATGAAAGTATTCATAGAAAAGACACATGCAAGCTACATTACGACGGTGGGAATTGGACTGAAACCAAAACGACAAGTCAGGACCAATAACATTGCAGATTCTTCTTTGGATTTTATCAAGAATCTCTAGATATAAAGGGCACCACATCAGCAATATTCAAAGCAATGACGAATGGTAAACTTATAAATATTAAAAAAAAGTCCAGAAAAATTGTATAACACAACACAGTGAACCATCTACTCCTAGTACGAGACCTATTGATAAAATATACTCTTTCTACTTCATACCAATTAGTTCGAGTAGGCACGAAGATTTGTTCTCATGGAGGTTAGTATTAGCCATGCTGTTGAGTGGTATAAAGGTTCTATCAGACGATTAATACAAGGCAGTAACGTTTTGGAGAAGTTAAAATTTACAATCCATTCCTTGCCCCAGGTAACAACAGAAAGAAAATTATGTTTTAGATTAACTGCCAATCCAACCTTATTGAACCACCCTAAGCAACAGCCTGAGCTTCATTCTAAAACTAAAGCTTGATAGAATCTTTCAGCAATAATCGTTAACACATCAGCAGTTGACCTTGAGAAGCGAAAGCCATATTGCTTACCTGAAAGAAAACCCTGCGAGGTGATATGCTTAGCAAATTCAGAGCTGGTTACAGCATTTAGAACTGCCAATCCGAAATTATTGATCTGCCCAGGCTTATTATTAAGACAAGTAAATACGATTATATTGAGAACAGATAATATCAGGAAGGTCGTTGATTAAAAGTAGGAACAATCGTGGGTCCAAGGATAGTGTACTGAGGGACGCTTGCATTAATGCAAATAGATCTAGAAAAGTTACCGTTCAAGACTACTTTCATTTCTTGATTTGATAAGAAAGATTGAATCAGTTCAAAAATTCCTCGAGAAATACAATAAGCTTTCAACGTATGACCAATATGCCAAACCCATTCTAAACTAAAGCCTGATAGACTCTTTCAGAAATAATACATCAGAAGTTGACCGTGACAAGCGAAAGCCATATTGCTTACATGAAAGGAAACCTTGCGAGGTGATATGCTTAGCCAACTCAGAGCTGATTACAGGATTTTGAGTACTTCTGTAGTTTGTTGCCTGTCGCATCTACTCCTCTCTAATTATTGTAATGAAGGCCTTATCAGGAGCCCTATAAAGGAGTTAGCTTAAATGCCGCTCGATAGTGCTGCTTTTAAGCTAGAATATAAATATAATATCAATCATTTAAGTAATTTTGTTTGTATTAATTCTATATGCATATATATAAAATAGGATTAATAATTACGTACACCACGTAATTTTTTTTATAAAAAGTTAATTTCTTCTAAAACGAAAATTCTTAGAATGTGTTATTTCGCGAGGAGTGTGATCCAATCAAAATATCGTAGTCTAAAATATGTATTTTCCCTAAAGAAGTTGTTTAAAAAAAATCAACATTTGGTGTGGCCATCTTATTCTTTTATTTTTGCTTGTAATCTTGATAACATTGATCCAATGAGTTTTGCACATTATTACTATTAGGTTGGTGCAACAATAATATCGTTTTCTCACATATGTTACTATGTGAGAAAACATTATTTTTGCACCAACCTAATAGAATATTTTTCCACTCCGACAATTTAGTCTTTCAGTAATGTCTTGGATGGACGTCATTTTCATAATTTCTATTGAAATTTAACAAGTGCGTCTTCATTCCTAATTATTACTATTAAGTTGCCCCTGTTGTGCAAAAGCCACAGCCTCACCACGGTTTGTGTTGCAGCTATGGTTTCTCCTAGTAGGTTCTTACGGAAGGAAGTTGATAGCCCTACATCCAACCAGTTTTGAAATTAGAGTTGTCTTTCTATCTAGACTGGTTGCCAAACTTGGCTAACATTCCCAGTTTGTCCTGCTATTTAATCCATAGATATGTGGGTTCATACCTTTCTCTGAAACAGTGACTGGAACTAGAGAGATTCATAGAAGATTGAAGTTTAAAAGCGGTAAAATCGACCGTGTTAATCGAACGATTCTCCGTGGCTCGATCGGTTAAGGCACGTCAGATTAAATGACGGTATCCGTATAGAATACAGATTCGATTCCTGTCGGAGAACGAATATCTTCTATGAAAATTTTTCGGACATTCAGGCCGGTAAATGTTGTTAATACTGTTTATTATAAAACAGAGCATTTACTTAAATACTTGTATCTATAAAAAGAATGTATAAGCATAAAAATGTCTTAAATAAATCTATCATATAAAAGAAGAGGTATTTGTTCGTCCATCACTATGTATGACTGCGCATGCGCGTATTTAACATTTATCCCAATCTCTTTTATCATAAGATAAAGAAACAAATAAGAAACGTTTATCAATCTAGCATGTTTCACTTGTATTAAGGCTTCACCAGAGAATGATATATGGAGAAAAAGAAGAAAGACATTTTACTTTTGTGTTGTTTGATTTTCATTGGTTAATCAGGTTTCACTTGCAATGAATATCAAACAATGCAAAAGTAAAAATTTCTTCTTTTTTTTTCTATATGTCATTCTCTTATGAAGTTTTAATGAAAGTGAAACATGTCAGATTTATAAATGTTTCATATCTGTTCTTATCATTCTGTTGGATTCCGATCCATATTTGATCTGTATTTGATCCCAACGCCATTTATCTGTAACAGAGTGTTATCTATCTATCTATCTATCTATCTATCTATCTATCTATCTATCTATCTATCACGTTCTGTTTCTACCTATATATAGATGTGTAATTTAAAAAGGAACAAGGATCATAACATTCATCGAGTGATCCGACGTGTAAATTTTCGGGATAACAACTAAGACATTACTCTATTTATTGAACTATTTAGTTCATGCCATATTGACTGATAAGCTCCTACAAAAAAAAATTCTCAAATTGACATATTAGTAAAAACGCACTCACTTAAATTTTTAAAAAAATTCAACCTTTGCGTTGCGACTGCACGCTCCAAAAGTTTTTATCCGTTATCAATACCACATTTCTAAAAAAAACATATTTCGTTTCGCATTTAAGTTTTTCGTCTCAGATGCTACATGAATTTTACCAAAAACAAAATAATTTCCATGCCTAAAGATGACTGAATGTACAGTCGAAAGTACTCGCGTATTTAAGACCTTATACAGCTTATAATTTTTAAAAACAAGAATCATAGCATTCATCGGGTAATTTGTAGGTTAATACAACTTTAAAATTTTGTTAGCGAAGGAATTTCGATATTTTATATCATTAACTTTACTAATTTACTTTTTGTATGAATGATTCATTGTAATATAAATTGACCTGCACTACATATTTGATATATATATATATATATATATATATATATATATATATAGAGAGAGAGAGAGAGAGAGAGAGAGAGAGAGAGAAAGAGAGAGGGCCATAGGTTTCCATACATAGAAAAATAACCATTTTGTTGGACAACCATTTTTATTTATATAATGTGCACTATATGATTACTATGGTTTCGAAAACACATATTAATAAGTGTTACCCTCTGTTGATGAACAGGCATTAGAACAGTTGAAGTTATGCCTCTAATGGCGTTCGTTATATATTACTTATGATGATTTATATCTCGTATCTTCATCTCATACACCATGGCCTTCAAGTACACCCAAAGATAGAAATCAAGGGTGGAGGGGAAGATCTGGGGGATCTTGAAGGCCATTCCACAGGACCAAGCCGATCAATCCAAGCATCCGGAAACCGCTGAGCCAAATTCCAACGCACTTGATGACCATAATGCGGTGGAGCGACATGTTGCTGGTATTAAACTGGGTTGTCACCTTCCTCGTTTAGCAGGGACGAAAGAATTTCCTTTTACATGTTAAGAGACCTTTCTGCATTAAGATTTTTCAATACAAATTTAAAATACGGACAATATACTATAATTACGTTTGAAGTAATAAAAATGCTGCATTAATAATAAAACCATTAATTATTCACACACACACATACATATATATAATTATTCGAAAATTATAACATAAATATGTTATAAATTCACTACAAAAATAGTCATTTTGTTTCAACACTTCTGGTGTCTTTTCAAGTGAATGTAGAATAAAGCGTTTTAAAAGGTTCAACTCAATCAAACACCCATCGCTAGGGGAAACGCTGTTACATAAGCTGGAATGACCAATCAAAATACAAGTATATGAGAATTCAAATAACTTGACAACGGACTTTAAGGTTATAATAATTATTTAATGCCTTAATGTTGGGGTTAGACTAAAGTAGAATTCATTCTAACTAATAAGTATAAAATTATACTATAAAATTTTAAATTAAAAATTACCAATTTTAAATTTTAAATTTAATCTATATTAAGTTTAAAATTATAAAAATATTTAAAGAAACTGAGGAAAAATACATATGTTTTTCTATTTATTTTGTTTTTATTGAAATTAAGTTGGAATAAACATTAAGATCTAATGCTGCTCTGAACTCCATTACAACTTAGATACATTTCAAGTGAATACATGGCCAGGGGAGGTGAAATCTTGCAAAAGACAATACATACACAATCAGATTATAATACACAAACACGCAAACAAATATATATATATATATATATATATATATATATATATATATATATATATATATATATATATATATATATATGTAGATAGATAGATAGATAGATAGATAGATAGATAGATAGATAGATAGATAAAATGTTAATTGTCAGAGTTGAATCAGACCAGGAAACAGTAGTATATAAAGTGCTCAATATTCATGTGAAAATAAAATAAAATAAAGGGGAAAAATAACATGTAGAGCATTTAACTTTAAAAATTAGGAGGTTAGTTGAATACGCGACCTTGGTTTCGACCTCACTGCCTCATCAGGCGAAATCTATCAATTGACCACGCAACACTTTATTTAAAAAAACATAGACAAAGAGCGCTACATAAATTATACTTCACAAATTAAATAAACAAACGTACGACTGTCAAATGCATTATATTGAATGTAATCGAAAAGAGGTGGGTAAGAAGGAAGAAGAAGGAAAAGAAGAAGAGTAAGGAGAAAAAAGAGGAAAGCAAGTGTATTGAAAATGTAAAAAGAAAAGAAGGAAAAAAGCAAATGGAACGTAAATGTAAGGAAGGGTGGGGAGGGAAAGCAAACTTATTGTAAATATAGTATAATATATTGTATATATATATATAATATAATATATATATATGTGTGTGTGTGTGTGTGTGTGTGTGTGTGTGTGTGTGTGTGTGTGTGTGTGTGTGTGTGTGTGTGTGAAAATATATAGAAAAATAGGAAAGGACACGTCAGGTAAATAATCCGGAGTTCTTTAGTATTTTTGCTTTTATTTTTAAAAAACAGTGCTCCATACAGAAGTAGAGCTTAAATTATAATTATTAAAAAAAAAAAAAAATGATTCCTTCGCTACATAAGAGTTCTCATGTTTCAAAAACCAAATATTATATTGAGGTTGTTTGGCTCTTTTGAAGTTTGGCTTGAGAACTCTTATGTAGCGAAGGAATCATATTTTTTTTAAATAATTATATATATATATATATATATATATATATATATATATATATATATATAATTGAATGTGTCTATATATTTAGAAATACGAGTGAGCGATCGTATACAAATACATATAAATAATATATAGTGCAAGAAAGAAGAGTGCTCAAGGTTAAGTAACTTCTAGTTGTTAAACCAGCTTCTAAATTAGAATTAATATTTCTTATTTACAACCTTATTTTTAATTTTAAACATTAATCTGAGCCGCACATTAAACATTTAAACGTTTCACGTGTTTATTTACATATTCATGTGTTCATATATAGGTCTCTAAGTTCATTCTGCTTTATTTTTCTTATTTTATTTTCTTTCAATTGATATGTTTTATTATTATTATTATTATTATTATTATTATTATTATTTTTATTATTATTATTATTATTATTATTATTATTTTTATTATTATTATTATTATTATTATTATTATTATTATTTTTATTATTATTATTATTATTACTAGAACTTTATTTATTTTGCGTTATTTTATTTTATATTATTGTATATTATTTTATTTTATCATCAGTTCTTGATATCATTAATTTTAGTTAGTTTAGTAATATTATTTAGAAAAAAATAGAGTTGCCTGCCTTGATTTCCCAACGTCTCCTTTTTGTTTACTTATGTTTTCAAAACCAGCGTCTTCCTAATTTAGAATTTATATTTCTTGTTTCTAACCTTATTTTCAATCTTAAATGTTAATCTGAGCTTGAATTCAAATTCAAAATTAAACTACAATTCATTTAAATATTTTAAGTGCAATAATATTACACTCCAACAATAATATACCTCGGATGAAACTCGGAGTTGTGCAATTAATTTAAGATATTATGCATATTTCTTGATATATATATATATATATATATATATATATATATATATATATATATATATATATATATATATATATGAAAAATATATAGAAAATAGGAAAGAACTGGTTAGGTAAATAATCCTAAGTTCTTTAGTATTTTTGTTATTATTTTTAAAAAATAGTGCTCGATACAAAAGTAGAGCATAAAAGAACTTGTAAAACTTGGGATGTCCCATGCCCTTTATGCCTACATGAAAAACTACACATTATTAAGTTTCTAAATAATAAAAATCTATTAAACAATAGACAGGTTAACGGTTTTTCCCGACATCATCAAATTTTTGCATTGAATAATTAGCATAAAAACAAACAAATAATAAAATAATTTTTAAATTCCATAGTCCTAATAAATAGTTTAAATGCCCTACAAGATAACCCTTTATGAAGTCGTCAAAAAACAAATGTTAGCGATTTACGACAGTTTTTATATACACAAAATCCTTTCAGAAAAAAAATCAAAAATAAAATAAATAAATAAATAAATCTCCATAGACGTTTAACCAGACTAGATGATGTTATCTTCCGCATTAAATTTAGTTACCCTAACCTTACCCTGACTCGACATATGTGAATGTAACTGACATATTGATACAAATTATTAACACATTACGCCCCTTTTCTTTAACAATTGCTCTAACCGTTACCATAGAAATTTTGATTTCAATAATGAATATGCTTATAAAACGCGTAAACTTCAGAAATAAGTTATTCCAAAAAAATTTCGCTTGAAGATGGAACAGAGCTTAGTACTTTCAATTTAATTTAAATAATTATATTGAAGTTTTCGGCTCTTGTTTTGAAACATGAGAACTCTTATGTAGCGTGTTGGGATCATATTTTAAATAAATAATTATGTGTATATATATATATATATATATATATATATATATATATATATATATATATTAAACTGTATCTATATTTAGAGCGAATTCAAATTACACATTCAGATAAAACGTCACCATTGAAAATCGAATAATTGGAAATATTATCAGAATGCTATATTATTTTTCATTTCATGGATCTGACGAATTTGTTATTCGATCTTTTCCAGAACAAAAGAGAAAAAAAAATGCCTCATGTTACGGCTTGTTGCATTTCAATACCAGAAACAAGTCGGCTTGTTGGGCGGTAGAGGTGGAAGCTAATGACTGTTGAAATTTGAACCTTCTCTTATCACAACGTTTTGATCGGTGTCCGTTCGTCCACATATCGAATTTACCGGTAGAAGACACCGCTGTAGAATCAGCCTTTACGATCTGCAGAGGCAGTATTTGACGTTATCGAATAAAACGCCTTCGTAATGCAAGTAACAAAGGCGTTTATTGTGGATAAACCAAGAGAAGGAAAAGAAAAAAATATCGCCGTTAGACAATGTGATGTTTGTTTGACTTTCGCATTTCTCTACTTGAGCTGCTATAAACATTGTGACGATTTTATACAAACTGCCTTTCAGCATTTAAGTTGCAAGTCTACAATTGCCATCATTCCTGACCATTAACAATACCGTTTTCATCTTGAACACTCATCCATTTCTATAGCAAAAAAATTGGCGAAGCATTTAGAATAAACAAATAATAATACTATGTTCTTACATTTGAAATAACTAGATGATACCATAAATTCTATGCAGTTTCTTCTCTTGCACTTCTCGCTTGTGGAACTGCATTCCGGCTTCTTGCTTTCCAGTTAACTTTGACCTTCAAAAATTTAAATGCAATGACAGTAGTCAATAAGTATCTCTCCTTAATAATGTTTTTTTTCTTCTTTTTCTCATATTGTCTCGCATTCATTAAAACCTTGTGTCTCAATGAGGCATTATCGCCTTGCTTGGTGTTTTATTACACACACACACACACACACATACACACACGCGTGTATATATATATATATATATATATATATATATATATATATATATATATATATATATAGGGTGATTGAAAAGTAGTTCCCTATTTTATGTATGAGTGGACACCCAGGAGTCCTGACTTATCACTCTGTGACTTTCCTTTGGGGTCAGGTAAAGGTGTAAGTCTACTAAATAATTTCAAAGAACTTGAAGGGTGAATACAAGAAGGCATGTTTTCTAAGCCCCTAGAATTCCTGTTGAAATCAGTTGATGCGATTTCTGGGCGTCTCGAGAAGCAGGTTGCGAAATCGGGTGCCCATATCGAATTTTAAACAAAACCTCGTGCTGGACTCTTTCCTCTCATATCCATTTCTTGTAAAAATTACAGTTAATAAATAAATTATAAATATTTTAAAATAGGGAGTTACTTTTCAATCACCCTGCACACACACACACACACACACACACACACACACACACACACACACACACACACACACATATATATAAAGATAGACTATGGTAACCCGTATGGAATTTCCAGGTGGATATAAATCCAAGGAGTGCTCTATGACAAAAGACAGAGCAAAATTATTATTAATTAAAGAATATCAAACACTTAAAATCCCATAGGTATTAATACATCTTCAATTTCAATAAGATACACTAACCCCGAAATTGTATATGAATGATATGATCCCTGTTTATAAATTCCAGTTTCATAAGGTCTTTTTTAGTTTTTACAAGCTTTCGTCTGTTCCTACAGACATCCTCAAGTATGGAAATAGATTTGTTCTTGTTTTTTACTTCTTGGTAATAAGAGGAGAACGAAAATATAGATGTAATCCGAAAAAATGCTATGAGAAATGTGTTATTGTTTTGGAACGTGCGGTCGCAACGCTGAGTTTAAATTTAAAGGTTGTGCGTTTTTGTACAAATATAGTAGTAAGAGAATTCTTCTTTTCTTTTCTTTTTTAATTCGGTTCACGTCGTCGTCACGTGGGCGATGTTGTGAAAACGTATTCCTAAAATTTGAGTATTTCGAATCAAAAACGAAAAGAATTTTATTTTAATCTAAAATTTATAAGTACGTTTGTCGAGTATTAATCTTGCTAGAAAAGGGGAAATATTAAAGAAGCCAGGTCTAGTGTTCACCGTGCGTGAGATAGATATTATGCTTGCTTCATAAATCCGGCTAAGATTTTTATGATGAAAATATTTTAAAATCTTCACGGAATCAAAATCGAAACGTCCGACGTTGACATTATATTAACATTAAAACAGCATAATTGCATATTAGGATTTTTGTTTGTTTTTTTACGCATATTTTTCTTCATACTGTCGGATCTATATCTATATATTTGTTTATATATATATATATATATATATATATATATATATATATATATATATATATATATATATAAGGTCTGTTATATTTATGGGATAAGGTGCTCAATATCAGCGATAAAGCGTATGTAAATATAAAAGTGAACATTGAAGTCAACACACATAGACGACAGGCTGTTTTATGCAATCGTCAGGCCGCCTGACGATTGCGTCCAGCATGAAACAGTCTGTCGCCTCTGAGTGTTGACTTCAATGTACACTTATACATATATATATATATATATATATATATATATATTTGTGCGTGTGTGTGAGTGGAAAAGAGTTTTACATAAAATCTCTATTTTACTTAAGTTGGTTCCTTGTGTCGTGCGAGAAAATTTTCTTGCCAGAACCTATCTGGCATATTTATTAGTCTACTACTCGTCCATGCTTTGAATATTGCTGTCACATCTTGTCTTGTGGCCCTACTATATATTTAGAGAGTCTTGATAAAATTCAAAGAAGAATCTACATCGTTATTGGTCCTGATCTGGCATCTCGACTTCAGTCATTTTTACCACTGCTGTAAGATTTACTGTGCCTTTTCTATTTTAATTGTAATTGTTCTGATGAACTTTCCTGTTTGGTACGGAGACTTTATGAATTTTATCACACTACTCGATTGGCGGCTAGGTCTCATTATTCAGCTGGAATGGTTAGATGTAACCGTAAGTTCTATGCTAACAGTTTCTTCCATCGCACTTCTCGCTTGTGGCACTCTCTTCCGGCTTCTTGGTTTCCGGACAACTCCTTTTTCTCAATTCGTGTTCTATTATGATTCTCCCTCCTTAATAATATTTCTGTTTCTCATATTCTTTCAAACTTAATACTTTTTATTTTATTGAATTTATTGCCTTACTCGAGGTGAAATAATTTTAAAATATCACTTACATTAATTTCTCAAAAGCGACAATAAATTTCTTTTCGGATTTTCAATGCATTTTTATATTAAATCTTTGACATATAATTTACGTTGTAACATTTACATTAATTCATGACCACTGACAATCCCTTTCTTCCTGATTTTCTCTACATTTCTGCAGTAATTCATTCAAACAAAGAATTTATATTATACATATATTTCGTCAGTAACGCTTACATTAGCTTACGGCAACATCATGTTGAATCAATGGTTCTCGTCCGATCATCGAAGTTAAGCAGCATCGACCCTGGTTACTAGCTCGATGGGTGACAGCTTGGAAATATCATGTGCTGTAATCTTGGGTGTGCGGGGGTGTAATGAATAGCGTCTAAAAATGAGAAATCGGAGAGGCGTGAATACTCTTGGGAAATCCATCTCTTCTTCCCCACCAACTATGGGTTAAATAGTAGGACACATTGGGTACCATAGCTTTGGTTGGCAACCATTCTACCGCAGAAAGTACAGGCAGCCTACTGCGGGAATTCTTCTACCAAATCGATCATGAAACTCAATAATGCATGATCGTCCAAGCATGCTTTACGCACGGTAGCTAAGGCAAAAAGAACGCTTGCATTAATTCCTGACCACTAACAATCCCTTTCTTCTTGATTTCCAACGCGTTTTTATAGTTATTCCATTAGCAAGTAATTGACAATATACCTATTAGGTTGGTGCAAAAATAATGACGTTTTTTGACATATTTTTTAACGTCAAAAACGTCATTATTTTTACACCAACCTAATATAATACATATATTCTCTCAGTAACGCTTTCGTTTGTTGCTCGTCACTGAAAAAAAAACATTTCTTCCTCCTATTCATTGGATTTATTTTCGTTTTTCTTTTCTTTTTTTCTAATAATTTCCCCCCAAAGAAAGGCGATAATGCCACTAAGACGCAAGAGGGTTACCAGGAGTGAAACAAATTGAAAAACTTGGGCACACTCTTAAGAATCCATTATTTTTTATTACACACAGCCGTCGCTCACTCAGGTACTTATTTATGTAAAAACAAAAATAAGATCTTTCATCCAATTTTTTTTACAAGGACTGATATAAGAACATTATTTACACTCTCAGAAAATATCATATAACCTACATATGTGAAAAGTTACAGTCACAAAATCTACTTCATTTTGTTAAAAAGCAACATTTTCACCTCCGAAGTTGAATACGATTAACCTTGCTACACACTTTTATTAAAAGGTTTTATTTAACCTTTCATTAAAAGAAAAAATGGAGTACATCAAATGTGTGATAGCATCAACAACGTTACAAGCCTCTCGCTACTTTTGCTACATTCTTTAGTTCAACCAGTTCTAATCTTTCACGGTTAAGACCCGCCATGCCACTTACAGAGGGTCGAATCATCCTCATTGCCCACGTATTCACTGGTGAAATATAAGTTGAAATCGAGTCTCTGCATTGCGACGTGTGAAGGAACAAGGTAAAGTAAGGTAAGGTAGCCCCTAAAAATTGTAGGGCTCTGCTGTTCGACGTGCGAACAAGGTAAAGTAAGGTAAGGCAAAAGAAGGTAGCCCTTAAAAATTGTGGGTCTCTGCTGTGCGACGTCTGGAGAAAAAAAGGTAAGGTAAGTTATTCCTTAAAAATTATGCGTCTCTGCTGTGCGACGTCTGGAGGAAGAAGGTATGGTAAGGTATTCCTTCAAAATTGAGTGGCTGTGCTGTGCGACGACTGGAGGAACAATGTCAGGTAAGGTATACATTAAACATTCTGGGACTCAGCTGTGCGACGTCTGGAGGAACACGGTAAGGTAAGGTATACATTAAAAATTGTGGGTCTCTGCTGTGCGATGTCTGAAGGAAAAGGTAAGGTAATGTAGCCTTTAAAAATTGTAGGGCTCTGCTGTGCGATGTCTGGAGGAACAAGGTAAGGTAAGGTGAGGTAGCCACTAAAAATTGTAGGTTTCTGCAGTCCGACGTCTGGTGGAACAGGGTATGGTTAAGTAGTCCTTAAAAATTGTGGGTATCTGCTGCGACGTCTGGAGGAACAAGTTAAGGTAAGGTAAGGTAGCTCATAAAATTGTGGGTCTTTACTCTGCGACGTTTGGAGGAACAAGGTAAGGTAAAGTAGTCCTTAAAAATTGTGGGTCTGCTGTGTGACGTCTGGAGGAACAAGGTAATCTAAGGTAAGGTAGCTCATAAAAATTGTGGGTCTTTACTCTGCGACGTCTGGAGGAAGAAGGTAAGGTAAGGTCTACCTTAAAAGTTGTGTCAGTGCTGTGCGACGTCTTGAGGTCAAAAGTGAGGAAAGTAACCCTTAAAAATTGTGGGTTTCCGCTGTGCGACGTCTGGAGGAAGAAGGTAAGTTAAGTTAGTCCCTAAAAATTTTGGGTCAATGCTGTGCGACGTATGGCGGAACAAGGTAAGGTAAGTTAAGTTAAAGTAGCATTTAAAAATTGTGGGTCTCCGCTGTGCAACATCTGGAGTAACAAGGTAAAGTAAGGTAGCAAATAAAAATTAGGTTAGTTCATCTTTATGAAACGCCAAAATTGATTTCAAATGTAGAATAGATGACAAAATTAATTTTTATAAAAGATGACAACTTGAATTAAGCAATCAAAAATAGTTTGTAAATATTAAATATTCAATTAAAAACATTATATATTGTGTGGAATTTGCCATCTTTAATCAAAATCGTATGTGTAAAATCTTACACTTTTACACAATATATAATCTTCACTTTCCAGTCTTGATAGAGTCCAAAGGTGTTTCCGCGTCCCTGTGGGTGACAAATTATTTTCCATTCTACAACCTTTTTCACAGACGGCATGTCACAAGCGTTTCGCTGCTCTATAGCTATTTCCGTGGAAAATGTTCAGATGAACTAAATCTTTTAGTTCTACCAGATTATACGTTCACGGCTAAGACTCACCAGGCCACTTACACTGGTTTGAATCATCCTATTTCATTGATAAGAAGAAAGTTCCAGTCAGACGGCACAAAGTAGCCTTGGTGTCTGTTTTAGCAGCATCGTCACAATATCCTATTCGAGAAGAAAAAAAAAACAGAATGAAATAAAACTTAAAGGAAGAAAGAAAAGGAAAGTAAAATGGAAAATGTAGAGAGGTGTGCAAGATGGACTTACCCTATTTTGCACGAAGCTAAACGACAACAAATAGGTTGGGTGTCAGTTGGCGCAAGAGGAAACTATAATTTTTACGTCGAGAGAGTTCATCATACATAAAATAGGGAGTTACTTTTCAATCACCCTATACTTCTCCGTCACTTACCTCGTGCAGGTCAGGGGATATCACGGCTATGACTAGCTTGGACAAGCTATGACCAGCTAAGACCAGCTATTCATAGCTCAGAGGAGCTATGACCAGCTTGGACAAGCTATGACCAGTTAAGACCAGCTAGATTAAATGAGCTCTGACCAGCTTGGCCAAGCTATGACCAGCTAAGACCAGCTATTCATAGCTCAGAGGAGCTATGACCAACTTGGACTAGCTATGACCAGCTAGATTAGATGAGCTCTGACCAGCTTGGACAAGCTTTGACCAGCTAAGACCAGCTTGGACAAGCTATGACCAGCTAAGACCAGCTAGCTTACATGAGCTCTGACCAGCTTGGACAAGCTATGACCAGCTAAGACCAGCTATTCATAGCTCAGAGGAGCTCTGACCAGCTTGGACAAGCTATGACCAGTTAAGACCAGCTAGATTAAATGAGCTCTGACCAGCTTGGCCAAGCTATGACCAGCTAAGACCAGCTATTCATAGCTCAGAGGAGCTATGACCAACTTGGACTAGCTATGACCAGCTAGATTAGATGAGCTCTGACCAGCTTGGACAAGCTTTGACCAGCTAAGACCAGCTTGGACAAGCTATGACCAGCTAAGACCAGCTAGCTTACATGAGCTCTGACCAGCTTGGACAAGCTATGACCAGCTAAGACCAGCTATTCATAGCTCAGAGGAGCTCTGACCAGCTTGGACAAGCTATAACCAGTTAATACCAGCTAGCTTAGATGAGCTCTGACCAGCTTGGACAAGCTATGAGCAGTTAAGACCAGCTAGCTTAGATGAGCTCTGACCAGCTTGGACAAGCTATGACCAGCTAAGATCAGCTATTCATAGCTCAGAGGAGCTCTGACCAGCTTGGACAAGCTATGACCAGCTAAGATCAGCTATTCATAGCTCAGAGGAGCTCTGACCAGCTTGGACAAGCTATGACCAGCTAAGACCAGCTAAGACCAGCTATGACCATGTAAGACCAGCTCTGACCAGCTTAGACAAGCTATGACCAGCTAAGACCAGCGACCCGAGTGAAAACACTCGGGTCCCTACGTTAAAAACTGACCTTATGTCACAACCTGACTCATTGGGGGTCAAGTAAATCTCTACTTCTCCGTCACAGACTGTTAGAGGAAACAACAGAAATTAAAAAGGAAAAAAAATGAACAAATAAAAAGTTAATCATATATAAATGATAATATAAACCGAGTTGAAATGAGTTAAAATCAAATCCCTATAACGATAGAGTTGAAATCGAAAAAAACAAAAAAAAAAAAACGCTTAGTTCTTTAACGTTAATCACGATTTGTCTCGTTTAATCTTGGATTTGTACTTGCGAAATAAAATTATTTTTTTTCTGATGACGCCGGTATGGAAAATACGGTTTATTTTGTTTTTGTTTTTACTTTTTCATGTTTCACTGATTTCCAAATGTCACCAGAAAAATACCTTTTTATTTCACAAGAACAAATCTATATTAACGCACAAAACTTGATTCCACGCTAAGCATCTAAATGTTTGATTTTCTTCGACTGTATTGTAAAAAAACAAGAAACATGAAAAGGCAAAATGCATTGTCGTCAGCAAGAAACCATCAAGTCTAATGTGTCCTGTTTTGAGAAAGATAAAACGTGTTATTTTCCAGTATGGCAACATAAGCGAACACTCAGCAAAATAAATATAAGAAAAAAAAAAAAGATCTTTAGAATAGGTAATTCTATCTCTTCCTCTGTATTCGTCTGAATTAGCACCTTCATCTGTTTTACTCACTAGAACATTTTAGGGTGTTTTTATTATTGTTGTTCATCTAATACAAGACCTGAGCGTCACTCAAGGTAGAGGGTTACTGAATATGGCTACATCTGATGCGGATATATAGGATAGATAACGATAGACTATCGACTTGAAGAGTATAAGATTATAGTGACCAGGGAAGCATCCCCTTGGGAGTTTGGTTCGCATTGCAACAGTTCTAGGTAATAAGCTTTCCTTACTAGTGGATTATGAATGGTATGGAGATGAGTCGATTTAATGTACGTGGTATGGCGGGGGGGTCTTAGGAGTGGATGTGTCTGAGGACTTGTGGAAACAAGGAATATAGTTCACCCAAACATCTACCATGAAACAGCACTAGAGCCGCGAGAGGCTAGCAACGTTCCATCTGTGGGAAATGAGATTGTTAAATGAGAATAGGTCGAAACCCTAACTAATTCATCACCCACATGTCCGAGCAAACGCTTTTGAATCTGGAAAGTAGAGGATTAAGAAGCTCCGGCTTGAATTTGTCAGCAATGCTCAATCTTTGGTCTGATCTGGCTCTTGTAGAGACAGATCATGGCAGGACAAATCAGGTACTTTCTGGAGCGGTACAAGAAGCAGTCTATTTTGACAGCGTCTTTAGAAATGGATTGTATATAGGAATTTCACCAGAGGTCTAGAGTGAGTCCCAATAGACAACCCAGACAAGGAATCTCTAGAGCGAGCCAGATTCCCATTAGATATCCAAGACAAGGAATATATTGCGGGAGCCTGAGTCCTAATAGACATCCCAGACGGAAACTCTAGAGTGAACCCCTAGTCCCAATAGACATCCCAGATAAAGAGTCTTTAGAGTGAGTGTGAGTCCCAATAGACATCCAAGACAAGGAGTCTATTGCGAAAGCCTGAGTCCCAATATACATCCCAGAAAAGGAGACTTTAGAGTGAACCCGAGTCCCAATAGACATATCAGATAAAGAGTCCTTAGAGTGAGTCCGAGTCCCATTATGCATCCATGAAAAGGAATCTATTGCCAGTGCCTGAGTCCCAATATATATTCCAGACAAGGAGACTCCAGAGTGAACCTGAGTCCCAACAGACATGCCCGACAAGAAGTCTTTCTTGGGAGTACAATCGTTGATTATAACTGAAGGAAAATCAGGCGCGGCTCTGGGGTGATTAAATATTAGTATCCTAGTTTTGAAGGTACTGTTTCAAGCCAGTTCTTTACTCCACCCTCATGTAGCAGTGCGTGCAAGATTAGATAAGAAAACAGCTGCCAGATTCTGGTTATCTAAGTCTTTGCTGGTTCTATAAACCATGGCATCGTCTGCATATATATTTACTAATTGTCGGAGAATTTTCTTAAGCAGATCATTTTAATC
Source organism: Acanthosepion lycidas (assembly GCA_963932145.1). NCBI lineage: Eukaryota > Metazoa > Mollusca > Cephalopoda > Sepiida > Sepiidae > Acanthosepion > Acanthosepion lycidas. The sequence continues at coordinate 18,900,453 of OZ010584.1, forward strand.
AGTGCACTAATGCCACTAAGACGCAAGTTGGTCACTGAGAGTGAAAGACAATGAAAAGATGAGTGAGAAGAAAGGACAGTAAAATAATGTATTTTAGGGAGACAGAAGAATTTATGTGAATTCATGAGACGTTGGCGCCAAATAGCATTTCCACCCGGATTTTCCAAAACGTCCCTTTTAAAATATAGATATAATTTAGCTCTTAAAAATATATTTCAATTGAGCACTGTAGAGTGATAAGCTAATTCTATAAACAACAGCCAGCTGCATTAATGCAAAGCTCTTCAGTAAAATGAATTGGAGCTCTCCGGCTGATTGGCATTTGTTTTTACATTCGTAAAAAGAATACGCTAGATTAAGTTGTTTCTCTCTGTCGAATGAAGATAGCTCAGGGGTAGAAACTCTGACTGATCGGTTGGATTTAGATCCGGGCTTGAAGAATTCAGATGTCTAGTCGCACTGAGGAGCTGTGATACAATGAAACAGTACTGTCTGCGAATGACACAAAAGATATCATTAATGTCTATATTTTTGAGATGAGGAGTTATAACTAGTTACATTGTTCGGAGTGTTCTCCGCATTTTTATATTCACCTTCAAAAAAAAAAGTAAGAAAGAAAGAACACAACCTTTGCTAAACTCTGTCACAATATTTGCAATCGGTGGGTAGAGCAAATGAAACAGATTCTCAGTGACTTTACTGAGCGACCCAGAAATGTGAAGGTAATGTGTTTGGCCATTTCAAGAAATGAACATGGAATGGACGTCTACACAAATGTCATTGAACCAATCTTCAGAAACGCCAACATAGAGACTGACAAGTCTGGGTTCGGTTCGAAATTCAAATAAATATCCCCTGAAGAAGACCGAAGCGTACAAAGACTGAAATGTTGTAAACGGGACAATAAAGAGGCGGACAACAGTTTTAACAATATAAATGTATATATATAAGTGTAAATACACACTTATGCAAATTAATTGAAACAAAACGAATAATTATGTTATTATTTAGGGTTTTTTTTTTTCGTTTTTTCCAATGAAACATGACCCAGTGCACATGTTAGTACTTCGTATATCCATTTCATGAAGTCGTTCCCTGGAGATTGACCACAGATTCTCGATTGGATTTAAATCTGGAGAGTTTCCAGGCCAATCTATAGTACTTTGATTTTCGCATTGGTAAGGCTTGCCATTCTGTTCGTGCATTGTTACAATTTTCGTACGCTTGCTTGGAGTAACGTCCATCGCAGACAATGACCGTAGGGCAACTAATTGACAGTCGAGACAATAGTGTCTGAGCGTGATGAAAATCTGATGCAATCACGGATGACGCAATAGTTTTCAATACCAAACAAATTTCATCATACACCCCGAAAATAGATTCATATTACTGCACACCACTGCAAATGACCTAATCTGCGGAAAAAATAGAAATAGATTACACCCTGTCAAACCAGTGGCTCTAACACTGACCCTATGGTTGAAAGAAAAGAAACTAAAGTGTTTGTTTCAATTAGTTTGCATTAGGGTGTAGGTATCATTAAGTTCTTCATTTTCTTGTTAGATATTTTCTTGTGTTTTTTTTTTCGTTATGGGACAGATAAAACTTTTTAAAAAATGGTTCTGAATTTAATGGCTACTATTAAAAATAAATTTGTTGGTTTCGAAAATTCAAATATAGGTTTCAATTTATATTAAGTATTTTTTTATTTCACACCAAGCATGGCGATGAAGCCACTAGGAAGCATGCCTAGATCTCTGTTAACAATTCTCAAGAATATGCTGAAAAGTTGGTCCTGCTGGGCTAACCCAAGGCTGGGCAAACTAAGACCCACAGGTAGGATGCGGTCCGTCTCAGGATTTTATGCAACCTCACAAGAAAATAACATTAATTTTTAAATATCCATTAATATATGTTTTTTTTTTTTTTAGCTACATGTTCTGGGTATGACGATAAACTACAGCCGGAAGCAAGTTCTCTGATCGTGAGATTGAAGGTTTTCAGGCGCGTGGAACCACCTCTTAATTGCTGATGTTCATAGGTCCACCCTGACCCAGGGTGGTAGCACCTGTTAGGGTCCCGTCTATGGGCAAATAGTGAACCCCGTAACAAAAACATAGCACTATGAAAGTATAAAAATATATTTTAATATTAAAATATATTTTTATATAAAAAAATTACAACCAATTCATATTTATAGTAAAATTACGAACAATACGCGCAGACTAACGAATTGTAGCGACTTCACCTAAATCCGTTTAAAATACTATCAACCAACCAACATGAAAGAACTCTTTTATGGCATTGATCCATATAATATCCTATAAATTCTGTATTCCAAAATAACTTCAACAAAACACAACATAAAACACACATCTCTCACCTCTAGAAATCACGTCCACACAAACATGTATTAATACAAAAGCTGAGTATCATCTACCATGTATTCAATTGTGAAAGCAGAATAACATATATCATATTTTTATTACTTCGAAGAAAATTAAATTTCGGCTTTAAATGACCCATAAGGTATTGATATGCCGTTAAACAGACAAATCAATCAATCCACGTTGCACAAAATAGACATCTATTAAAAACGACAACAAAGGCAACAAACATGCATCTATTTAATATCGAACTCTAGTTGTGAAAAAACTCACTTCCTACAAAATAAGCATCTCGTGTTATATGCAATGTGTGCGTGGGGTGGGGACAAATATTCGTAGACATACAAATTTTAATTTATTGTATTTCCGACTAATGAATAAACATACATTTCATATAATTAACAGATGCATAATAACTAATTATGCATAGAAAACTTGATTAAATAGAAATAAATCCTATTTATTCATTTTAATGGGTGAATAAGTATTCGTACAATATAAAAAAAAGAATGCATAATGTCATCTTCATTTAATACTTTGTAGAATAGCCATTATTCACTTCTACAGCAACCAACCTCTTCTTATAGTTCTCAATTATTTGCAAATTTTATTTGGTACTTTGTTCCATTCTTCTTCGCATATAGTCTTCATATCAGGGATGTTTGTTGGAGCTTTCGATTGGATTTGAATTTTTCAAATAAGGACATAGTTGCTCGATTGGGTTTAAATCTGGGGACTCACTTGGCTATTTCATGATATTTACATTATTTTTAGCAAGCCATTTCTTTGTAGATTTTGCAGTGTTTTTAGGATCATTATGTTTTTGGAAGATCCAATCAGGAAGATTTTCAAGATATTCAACAGAAATCTTTAAATTTGCTTCCAAAATATTTTGATATGCTGAGCTATTTATTCTATCATCTATTACTGATATTTTGACAGTATGTTTTGCAGAAAACATTCCCAAACCATGATGCTACCACCACCAAATTTCACTGTTGGAACCATGTTCTTTTGTTTGAAGGTATCGTCGCCTTTTCTCCATACATGATTTCAAGAATTACGTCCAAACAATTAAATTTTGGTTTCATCTGTCCATAATACTCTTTCTCAATATGATTTTTGCCTTATCATTATGTTCACAAACGAATTTTAATCTGGCATCTCTGTGTCTTTTAAATAGCAGTGGAGTTTTCCGAGGGGAGCATGAATTTAGATTGTTCCTATGAATTCCATTGCTTATTGTCAATTTAGCAACACAGATTCCCGATGAAAGCAAATCATCTTGCAACTATTGATGAGTAACGATTGAATTTTGTTTAATTTGATGCATTAACTTCCTCGAAGATCCTGGATAAATCTCGCGTGAATCAACTGTTCTTCTTTGGTTTTCAAACGTTTTGACTATTTTTATATCTTGCAATGAATGAACGAATGGTAGAAAATGGAATATTCAGGTTGTCTGAGATTTCCCTGTAACTTTTACCTTATTTCCAGAGCTTAACAGTTCTTTTTGCGAATTTGTCAATTCTTCACCTCTTGCTATGATGAAAACCTTCTTGCACAAATATCAATTAAAGAATGTTCTGTTTGTATATTTTAGGCTAAAAATAACTATGGATAACATTATTAGAGCATTCTAGAATATTCCACTTGAATAATCTAGAGTATTAAAGAGATTGAAAAGTTTTAAAATTTGAAATTTGCTTTGTACTAATACTCCCCCCACCCATTAAAATGGATAAATGGTATTTATTTCTATTAAAACAATTTTTTTCTGTTTTCTATGCATATTTAGTTATTATGCACAGTTAATTATATGAAAAGTATGTTTATTCATTAGTTGGGAATGCAATAAATTAAAAACTTGTATGTGTACGAATATTTACTTCCCCCACTCTACTACAACATGCAGCTGGATTGTCTCGTCCCACAGTTTGCAATGTTATTGCTCAATCATCGACGCAGTGTAAACTGATGTAGGGATCTAGATGCCAGTGTGTTCATAGAATCTGGTTGGTTGGTTGATATTTTAGTGCCATATCAACCTCTAAGGGTTATATAATACCGAAATTTAAATATTTTAAACACAATTTTATAGTTTCAGGTAAAAATATTTTGAACGCAATTGCATGCCTTCAACTACAGAAAAAATGTATTGTAGGTAATTTTACTAAAAAAATGTATTTTTTTTTTTTTTGATAGGGTTTTGACTACAGTTTGGGAGTTAAATATTTAACCCATATCTGGGATCATAACAGGTGCTACCAGTACCCGGACATTTGACCGACGGACATTTAACCGAATGGACATTTAGCCGAAAATGTAGTGGCGTACTTACATGTATGTCACACTCTTTATCTTAATATGCTACATATATTTATATTTATTTACTGTATTAATTTATAATTTATCTTTTTTTTAAAGTTTTTTAAAAAATTTATTCTGTTTATATTATATTTTACTTCAAATATTACTGTAAGATAATAAGTATTTTAAGAAAAAGCACATTTTACTAAAGTAAAAATCTTAAGCTTTTACGATATGAAATATCTTTCAATTTCGCTTTTAATGATCATTATCTTAAAGGGATCAACTAGCTTTTATCTTAGGGTTAAGTACGAATTTGAATAATTAGATGCTATTTTTTACCCAAATGCACGCACATATTTTTAAAATACTAATTTCAATAAACAAATATTAAAATAAAAATAATCTTTTAACTTTAAATTTAGATGTAGTAATTTAATCACTTGAAATTCAGTGGTAATTATTAGTCCTATTCTACCATATAATACTGTTAATTAAAATACTTAAAGTATTGCTTGATACTATTTTTACTTGTACTTTTTCGGTGAAATGTCTGTTCAGCCAAATGTCTCTCGGCCAAATATCCGTTCGGGCAAATGTCTGTCGGCCAAATGTCCGGTCACAGGTGCTACCACCTCGGGTCAGGATGGACTTGGGAAGGAGAGCAATTAAGAGGAGGTTCAACGTTCCCCCAAACCTCCAATCTACCGATCAGAGGTCTTGCCGATGGATGTAGTTTATCGTCATACACAGAACTAATATAGGATATCAATTCTGCACTTCGTTATAAAGATCTTACAATATTTATCAAATCTTAAAAATAAACGTATTAAATATTAAAGTATTAGGTTGGTGCAAAAATAATGTCGTTTTCTCACATATGTTACTTTTATATATGATTTCTGAATTAATTTATTGATATATATAGCCATGTTATATATCATTTTGAAGCGCGTTTTTCGCTCTATCGAATCGTGTTATTCGTTACCGTTCTTAATCTCTTCATTCATTTTTTGCAGGCTTTTCGACAGCATGGACAAAATTCAAATCCGCACGATTTTCTTGTTCCAGTTCAAACTAGGCCGAAAAGCTGCCGAGACAGTTCGTGATATCAATGATGCGTTTGGCCCAGGAACCACTAACGAACGTGTGGCACAACGGTGGTTCAAGAAATTTCGCAATGGTGACGAGAGCCTCGAAGATGAAGACGGTCGCGGCAGGCCGACTGCGGTTGATAACGAACATTTGAAAGCCTTAATTGAAGCCGATCCTCGCAAAACCACACGAGAAGTTGCTGTTGAACTCGAGGTCGACCACTCAACAGTCGTTCGCCATTTAAAGCAAATAGGGAAGTCAAAAAAGTTGGATAAATGGGTGAACGATAGTAAAAAAAAAAATCGTCAAAAAACGACATTATTTTTGCACCAACCTAATAATTTCCCATACGTTTGTGCAGTCCGTTCAAAAAATGTTTCTAATGAGCAAATAATTGTACAAATAACATGTGCAAGTAGGATTGTTATTTATATTGTCATTGTGAAACTCGAATTGTTATTGTGATCGGACCCGCTCTACATAGGGTCAACAATTATGCAGCTTTCGATAAAAAAAAATGTTTGCCACCATCTGATATCGACATTGTATTCAGTTAGTGCATTAATCCCCTCCATCTCAGAATTGCAGTTTATGGTGACATTGAACGTACAATTGTGCAATGACTTGCCGATTCCTTTTGCACAGGGGATGTGGAGGTTACCCTGTTTCTCATCTCAGATGTGGGTCTGTTTTTGACGCTACCTTCTTCTTACCTTTGCCTAAAGAAGCAGGACCTACAAGGCGGTTTGAATTCGGGGTCTATCTCTAGACTGGTTGCCAACCAAGGCTATAGGACCCAATCTCTCATGCTATTCTACCTATAGCTAGGGATGTGGGCACTAAATGGAATAAACTCGCGTTAGAATGAAGTCTCCTGTAGTTAGCTGAATAGTGTTGGCTGCCATGGTCGGCCAACAAAACAAAGCGGTTCTTTGTGACAGATGAATCTATCAAAGTTGCACCAACAAAATGACTGCTCACGTTGATTCTTTCGCATGCCCCACAGAGAACTCAATAACACGAAATGCTTAGCAGGAAATAGAGAAGAAGCCTAAGAAAAACGATGAACAGACTTTTAGCGCCAAATACGTTGTGAAAAAGTAACAAACGCCGTCTGCTAAGATCAAGTTACAAATATATTGTGTATCTGGTGTATCTGATCAAGTGATCCATGACGTAGAATAAAAAGCAACAACAACAACAACAAAAACAAAAATAACAATAACACACGCACACAAACACACACACAAACACACACACAAACACACACACATATATTCATCGATGCATGTTTCATTAAATAATATAGACAAGTTTTGTCTATTTTATGTAAATTCTTTTCATATCGTTTGATAAACTTAATAGCATTATCATTAAAAGAAGAAAGATCACAATATTGATACATATTTTTAATCCTATATATATATATATATATATATATATATATATATATATATATAGTGATTGTCTATGCGTATTATAGACGTGGTGCAAGGCCAGAGGTATGGGGCCACTAGTGAGCACTGAAGTATAAATTTTTGTTGGTATTCGAAGGATCGTGCATCCATAAAGACATTTGCTGACCAAACACACACACACACACACACACACACACACACACACACACACACACACACACACACACACACACACACACACACACACACACAAACACACACGAAAAAATATAATATGAACATATTCTTTTAAAAAATACGTCTGAAGAAATTCCTGGCGCTTCTTATAAAAAGAATGGTTCATAATAGCACGTCATTTGAAGAGTAGGAGGGGAGGCACCGTGGAGTAAATTATAGCGGCTCGGATTGAGGAATCAGAGAGCGGAGTTCGAATTCCAGTCGGATCCATTACATTCACTTACGTGCTAATGCCCTTGGGAAAAGTATGAATCCTCATCTTCTCCTACCACCTATATATATATACTAAATCGTGTAAAGGCCATAATTGTCCAATTGTTAGATCAAGCTTTGAACCGTTGTATATTATCATGATTAAAGATGTCTTACAGGAATTCTCCGAGGTTTTTATAACACTATTGGACTCTACTTTGAACAATAAGAATGTATTTATTGCTAAGTTGAAATGAAGATCCCTCTTGCTGCTGTGACTTCCTGATCCAGTTTTCCTCTCTACTTTTATGTTTTAAACGTTCTACGTTTTTAAACATATTCCCCGTACTTTTGATAGTTCTTGAATGGACTTTGAAGATGGAAGCCAGGGTATGAATTTTGGTACCATTACTAAAGACGTGAATGGTCCTTTTCCTCTCAGTATGGCTCATTTGCGAAGACAGTGGGACTGACACAAAACGATTTTAAGCTGTTCTCTTTCTAGCTGAATATTTCAAAGTGATTCATACGACAAATGGTGTCACGATCGTTAAACATCTTATCTGAAAACCTGGAAAAAAGAAACTGAATTAGTTTATTGTTCTTTTGTTTTTTTTTAGATATCAAACATTTTGTAGGATGGACAATTATCTGATGCTGTCATTTGGACAATTTTGCTTTTACACCCGCTATGTGTGTGTGTTTGACTTTGTGTATGCGTGCATAGACTGGCCCCTCCTATCAGAATCAGAGCGTAATAGTATCAGAGTGGACCTTAGGTAAACATTTTGGGAGAAAACGCATCACCTGGTTTGTAGATCATCACCTAGACTAAGGAGGCGAACGCTCGTACACAGGAGAATTGTAGGACATGCAGATCCAATCAAGCCACTGAAGGATAGAGTGTTTATCTGATAACAATGAAATAAAATGCTGGTATCAAGAATCATTTTAGAAGCCATGAAGGCCGAAACGAAATGGACGGCATAAAAAATGAAGTAAGGTGTGTGGAATTAGCTCTCATCTGAGTAGGATGTGACAAACACCATGTATATGTACATTTAATCTAGGACATACACAAAAAACACTTTCTCGTAAACTCACTTGTCATATTAGCGACCAAAGTGCTTAACGATAACACGTGCTATAGAAAGACAAATTCAAGTAAGATTCTTTGAATAACACATTAATACACAACAAATAAATAAGCTAAATAGATTATAAGTTAAAAAAATTCAAATTTTTGATTTAACTTAAGTTAGCTATTGATATGTACCGGAAATGGATATATTTGTTCGAAGTAGCAAAGTGGTTTTGGACTACTGTAACCGAGTAGGACAATCTAGCAGGTAACCGTAATGGACTGGTCCTCGTCGTACTGGTAGGCAGTAGGCATAGGCAATGGGCGTAGGCCGATAGGCGAACGCAATAGGCGTAGCTCCTGTACCTCCACATCAGTCTGTATTTATGGCTGACACCAGCCAATCATATTACTATGAGAAGGAACCCAGATGTATGCATATTCATTACATCAGCTATTAATCAACAAGACCGTATTATTCCAGTGTAGACATTCTGTAATGTATTGCGTTTCTCAGAAATCACGCTACATCATAGTCACGTGACACCACGTAGTTTTAAACCCCAACAAATAACATCACGTTCACATGACAACACAAACGCTCAAATCTTCGAATTCAAAATCATCCCAATCCTGTAAATAATTAATAAACAGAATGCGGCTTAATAAAAATGTCTTTTATTATTGCTAATGACTGAAGCCATTAGAAAGGTAGGAATCCTAACAAGACAACGTTAAGAATGAATTGTCTTTATATAGATTTGCTGCCAAGATAAATAGGTCACCACGATAAAAAAAATCATTAAAATATTTAATAGAGGTGTCTGCTATATTTGAATAAATATTTACGGCTTAGATACAGGCTATATATGTATTTATATATAAGTCATTTCAACCCAAACATGGCGTTAATGCCACTAAGAGACCAGGTGTTACTGAGAATAAAAGAGAATGAGAAGTTAGTGAGGAGAAAGGCCAATGAAAGAGCAGTATTGATGAAACAGAAGATTGCATTTAAATTTTTGAAGATTGTAGGTGGAAGCGGAAGCAAGCAATTTGAAAGTGAGAAGTACGAAAAAATAAAATATTATACAAATACATTTAGCTAGTTTAAATATAAAACAATGGGACCTAATTTCCAATCTGGTAGTAGGCATGAATACCTGTAGAGTTATCAAGTACCAATTCGAGATGCCAGGTCAGGACCTAAAACATTACAGATCCTTCTTTGAAAAGTAAGCATTATATTGCATAGAGATCCTCGTTATTTAAGCTGTGAAATAAATGTCTACCGTATCGGTGGTCGAAAGTCTTACTAAAGAAAATGTGTTTGTTGACAGGAGACGAACTTGTATGGCGATAGTAAACGGTAAAAAGAAGGAACAAATGCCAGTAAGTGATGGAGGGCCATGATCCTTACCGTCCAGAACGGAGTTGTCACCAAAAACAAAACAAAATAAATATCCTTTTGTTCTTGTGTACTCTATCTGTATTTCTCTACCTTTTCTCTCTCTCTCTCTCTCTCTATATATATATATATATATATATATATATATATACCTATCTATTTGTATATTCATTCTCTGTCTCTCTTTCTATATATATATATATATATATATATATATATATATATATATATATATATATATATATATATGTATATGCATTAGGTTGGTGCAAAAATAATGCCGTTTTATCACATAGTAACATATGTGAGAAAACGACAATCTTTTTGCACCAACGTAATATATATATATAGAGAGAAAGTCAGAGAGGTCTCTCTCACTATCTCTCTCTCTCTCTCTCTCTCTCTATATATATATATATATATATATATATATATATATATATATATATATATATATATTGTGTATTTAGGCAGCAATCTTTCATTTATGCATGTTTCATTAAAAACGACAGACAAGGTACTCCGGTTAAGCTTTTTATTTAATTTTTCTTGTGTTCGCACAAGAGCTTTGTTTTGAACATAGAGTGTGTAGAAACTGTCCAAATGTTCTATAGTTCCGAGCGCTTTCGACTATACTTTTAGCCATTATCAAAGATGATTTTATTTTTCAGTTTAATTGCGTGTGTGCGTTTTGGGTATGCTTTTAGTGTGTTATAGAGATGTTTTATTTTCTGAACACGGTTAGCAAATTGTGGCATTGTTCGTAGTTAATATTGTTAAGAGTTGGCTTTTTCTTTTTTATTATTAGGGCTTCCATTATTTTAAATCTTTTTTTTTACAGGTGGATGAGGTTATTATGTTTGTGTTTTCTACTAGTATGTTTCGGATAGGTCTGTGTGTGCATTTAAATGGCTTCTAATAGACCTGTGGTCAGATAGGTGTAAGGTAAGGTGTCTGAATAGGCTTGTAGTTGTGTGACCGATGTAATTATTTATGAGTCCGGTTTGATCAGGAAAACAATTCCTTAAGGGGCATTTGAACTCATAGATAATGTTCGTTCGTTGTAATTTTGACTTAGCCAGTGTGTTGAGGATAAGGTTAGCTGTCTTAAATTTTTTATAGTAGATAATTATTTTGATTTTTTTTATTCGGGTCATTTGGGGTAGTGTATTTCTTTATGATATTTCTAAATATACAGATATACGGATATAAGAGAGATGTCGGTACCGGGTAAGTCTCTTATATCCGGGTTTGGTCTATTTTGTTTAGGTAAGTATGGCTCTAATTTGGGACCAGAGAAATC
>OZ010584.1:18914383-19039383 GCA_963932145.1 Acanthosepion lycidas
TTTTGTTTTCTTTTTATTAGTTTAGTTCTTTTTTTTTATTGGTATCACCCCATTCAAGGCAGTAAAGCTACTAAGACGCAAGAACTTACATGGCGTGGAAGAATTAGGAACAATAACATTAATAATGTGCGGGAAGAGGAAAGAGTAATCAGGAGGACAGTAGATAGCGACTGGCATTGCATCTAAAATTTTTGCGGATTAAAGTTGGCTGGAAACATGGAGTTCCACAAACGAGAAGTGCGAGAAAAGAGACTGCTAGCATCGAACTTACGGCTACATCCAGCCAATTCAAACACTGAAATATCTCTGTTCTATTTATTAAGCCCGTGCATAAACAATATTTAATCATCAATTTCTGCGCAAAAATGTTTAGCAGTTTCGATTAATGATCAAAATCCCCAAGTTGCTTGTTGAAATCGAAGCGTGTTCGATAATCAATTACTCGTGACTTGGATTTCTGTTTACAGATCTTATTAACCTGTTAACTGCCAATTTTTTTTAATGCGCATTTTTGGCCCAGACTTAGGAGTTTATTTATTCCTTATGTTTAATTTCAGTAGCTACCATTGACATTTTTATAGAAACTAGAACATCAAATATATATGTGTATAAAACATAAAAAAAATATTATTGATTAGAATTAATAAAAAAAATACTTTTCAAAATAGTCATTATTTTTCTACTCGTGATATGTAAAATTACCACAGAAAACGTCTTCTTACAGCTAATAATAAAAACTTTAAAAGCAAAGTGTTGTAAAATATACCTCTGCAAATGCAATGTCGGTAAGCAATTCAATGTAAATACAAGTAATAACATGTAGCGAGTTTAATTTTAACAGATCCTCAAATGGGACTCATGTCAGGTAATGGGTTAAGGCGATGCCCAGTGGAGACTCGCGAATGAATATGGTCACGTTAAGAAACCAGAACTGATGAGTAATCTAAAATGGCGTCATTTATCAGCGACTGGTGATAACCAATCAGAATTAAGTTCATTATATTTAATTATTGCCTAGCCAATCAAAATATTTTTCTTCCTCTCTTACTTTTATATTCCCTTTCTTTTTCCTTTTATCTTTCCTTTGTCTATCTCTCGCTTCCCTTTACACGTCCTCTTCACTCTTTCTCACTTTAACCTCAATGGCCCTTTCCCTTTCTTGATACACTTCCATATTCTTTTTTTGTATTTTGACTCTCTATTTCACTCTCTCTCTCTCTCTCTCTCTCTCTCTCTCTCAATTACACTCCCACTCCTCCTCTCTTCTGTCCGTTCTTTAAGGTTACTGTTTTCAATTGTTTCATCTAATAGATCCAAAATTTCGTTTTCTTCTCTTTTTTCTTTGTTTTTATTTCTTATCATTAACTAATCCCTTTCTTTCTTTCTTTCTTTCTTTTTCTTTGTTTGTTTGTTTGTTTCTTTCTTTCTTTTTCTTTGTTTGTTTGTTTGTTTGTTTGTTTGTTTGTTTCTTTCTTTCTTTCTTTCTTTCCCTTTCGCTTTTCTTTCATTCTTTTTATATATTTTTTTGTCCTATCTAATACCTCCTCTCTTTCTTTCTTTCTTTCTTTCTTTCTTTCTTTCTTTCTTTCTTTCTTTACCGTTTGTTTTTCTTTCTTTCTTTCTTTTTGTTTTCTTTCTTTCTTTTTTTTATAACATTGTCTGTGTTTCTTTTCGGTAGTTAATCTCTTCTTTCTTTCTGTCTTTCTTTATCGTTCTTTTTGTAATTTTTTTTTTTTTTGCTTATTTATCCTATTTAATCCCTTTCTTCTTTCTTTCTTTCTTTCTTTCTTTTTCTTCATAGAACGAAGGAAAACTAATTTTTGTTCATTTTTTGTATGACTTTGTTTTTGCTTACTTATGTTAAGTAATCCTTTCTTTCTTTCGTTTTTTTCTTTTTTCTTCTTTCTTTTTTCTCCTGTTCCTTTATTTTTCTGTATGCTTTACTTCCATTCTTTCTTTCTTTCTTTCTTTCTTTCTTTCTTTCTTATTGATTCATTCTCCTTTCATTTTTATATTTTTTTCTCTTTGTAATTTTTTCCTTCTCCGATTTTTCCCGTTCTTTAGTCTTTTCTTGTGATTTTTTCCCCATTTTTTCTTTTCTGTCGCTTTTACTTTCTACCTTCATTTTCCCTTTCTTTCTTTCTATTTGATTCTTCTTCATGCATTTTGATTTTTTCTGTTTGTAGCTTTCGTTCTAATTAATTTTCATCCTTTTATTCTTTCTCTCTTCTACATTTTCCTTCGTTTCTCTTTCTTTCCTTCTTTCTTTCTTTCTTTCTTTTATCGTTCTGTTCCAAGGTATATTTCTTTATCTGCTTCATTCTATTTCCTTCATTATCTTTTTTATTCCATTCTGTCGTCTTTTCATTATTTTTACATCTCTCTCAAGCACTTTCTTTCTTTCTTTCTTTCAAATTGAAAGAATGAAAGAAATTCTTTCTTTCTTTCAGGTTTGTAACATCTTTCGCATTGATTTTTTTTCATTCATTATTTTTTCTCTGTTTTTTTCTTTTTTTTTTCTTTATTCCCTTGATCGCCTTTCATATTTCATTTCTTCCTTTATTTTATCGTTTTTCATAATTATTTTTCTTTATTTCTTTCTTCTTCGCTTTCACTCTTTTTTCATTCTCTTTCTTTGACATTAATTCCTTCCCTCTTTGATTCTTTCTGTCAAAAATTTAATGTAAAAATCGTTTCACTTTTATTTCGCCATTCATGTTTATAGCATCACTTTTATGTTTCTATTATTGTCCCATCACTTCAGACCCCTACACACCGACATTTCTTAACTTTGTCCCTTAATTTCATCTTCATCTTCCTTTTCTTTTGATGTCAATACCCCAATGTCAGCCTTACTTCTTTTCTTCCACCCTTCTAATCTCTCCACTGCTGTTTGGACAATTTTATCTTGTTTCATAGGCCATTTCTACTTCGGCATCTTTGCGTCACTTCCTCCATAAAATGAATTTTGCTTTTCGACATTTTTTCTCCAAAACATCCTCCATTTTTATTGTCGAGAACTCGGCACATTTTTTCTTTCTTCTTTATCCTTATTTCTTTCTTCTTTCTTTCTTTCTTTCTTTCTTTCTTTTTTGGTTGTTTGTTTGTTTGTTTCTATTTTCTTTATTTGTTTCTTTCTTTCTATTTTGTTTCCTTCTTTCTTTCTTTTTTCTTTCTTTCTTTCTTTCTATTTTGTTTGTTTGTTTCTATTTTGTTTCATTCCTTCTTTCTTTCTTTTTTTCTTTTTATTTTGTTTCCTTCTTTCTTTCTTTCTTTCTATTTTGTTTGTTTCTTTCTATTTTGTTTCATTCCTTCTTTCTTTCTTTTTTCTTTTTATTTTGTTTCCTTCTTTCTTTCTTTCTATTTTGTTTGTTTCTTTCTATTTGTTTCCTTCCTCCTTTCTTTCTTTCTATTTTGTTTGTTTCTTTATTTCTATTTTGTTTCTTTCTTTCTGCTTTGTTTCCTTCTTTCTTTCTTTCTTTCTTTCTTTCTATTTTGTTTCCATCTTTCTTTCTTTCTATTTTGTTTCCTTCTTTCTTTCTTTCTTTCTTTCTATTTTGTTTCCTTCCTTGATTCTTTCTATTTTGTTTGTTTCTTTATTTCTATTTTGTTTCTTTCTTTCTGCTTTGTTTCCTTCTTTCTTTCTTTCTTTCTTTCTTTCTATTTTGTTTCCATCTTTCTTTCTTTCTATTTTGTTTCCTTCTTTCTTTCTTTTTTTCTTTCTATTTTGTTTCCTTCTTTCTTTCTTTCTATTTTGTTTGTTTGTTTCTATTTTGTTTCCTTCCTTCTTTCTTTCTATTTTGTTTCTTTCTTTCTATTTTGTTTGTTTGTTTCTTTCTATTTTGTTTCCTTCCTCCTTTCTTTCTTTCTATTTTGTTTCTTTCTTTCTTTCTATTTTGTTTCTTTCTTTCTTTCTATTTTGTTTCTTTCTTTCTATTTTGTCCCCTCTTTCTTTCTTCCTTTCTATTTTGTTTGTTTCTTTCTTTCTTTCGTTATAGTTTGTTTTTTTCTTTCTATTTTGATTTTTTGTTTCTTTTTCTTTCCATTTTTGCACCCTTTCTTCTATTTTTTTTTTTCAGTTTCCTTTTTTCATTCTTCCTTTCTTGTCATTTTTCATTCTTTCCTTTTAGTTTTCATCTTTGTTCATTTACTTTTATTTCCCTTCCTTTTTACTGTTTTGTTTATTTATTAATTTCCATGTTCATTCTTTTTTCTTTCGTCTATGTTTTTATTTCGTTCTTTTTCCTTTATTTTTCTTTCCTTTTTTAATTCTTCCGCCGTAGCGTTTCAGTCCTTCATTTTCTTTCTCCCTTTTCAATTTTCCATTTCTTCATTCTTTTTTCTACCGACTTTTGTTTATTTTTCATTTGTTTTTTTTTGTTTTTTTCATTTTTTCTCTCATTTTTATTTCTGTTGTCTTAACATTTAATGTCCTTTCTTTTCTTTCCTTCATTTTTTCTTTCAGCTCATAACCTTTTCTTATGCCTTTTTCTTTTTTCATACACAGCTTTCATTTTCATTCAGGAATATTTTTTTTATTGGTCTTGCCTCATTTATACTTTCCTTTTTTTTATTTTATATTTCAATTTTCCTTCTCTCTATACCTCCCCACTACCTTGAACCTTCCCTTATTCCCTCTCACAGATTTTCCCTGTCCCTTTGCCATCCATTTATTTATTTTCTTTTATATCTCCCCCCCCTAATTCCTTAAATCATCAACACCCTAGAGACGCAACCCGTTTTTTCTTTCTTTTCGTTTGTCTACTGATTAAATTCATTTCGCATATCGATGTCTGATCAATTCCACACTACGAATATCGATTCTCACACTTTAACATCGCCTTAAAATTTCGGGAGTGGAATGCCATCATTGCTCCTCAAAGCCTTTCAAAGAATTCTTTCATCTTTTAATAACTTTTTCATTTATCCCCCTTTTATCGTTGCTATCTGTTCAATTCCATTTTTATACCAGCATATTTTTTTTAGCATTTCACATAACTGCTGATATGATTTCTATTTGGGAGGTTTTATGACTTTTCATTATTATTGTTGTTGCTATTATTATTATTATTATTATTATTATTAAAAAAATGCTAGGTTTAGTTTGTAAGGCACCCATAGAATATGCTTAGTAATTATCTTTGAGACTTAACTTAAACTATTGCTATACTGCAAATATAAATAATATTATTTACGAAGTTTTGCTGAAGTTGAGAAAGTGCCGTTCGAATTCGATCGATCGATTGATTGATTCGTTTTTTACGGCTTATCAACCCTTTGTAAAAGAATTTATCAATTCAACCCGGCGAAAACCCAAGAAAAGCGATAATGCCACTAAGACGCAAGGGGGACTGCCGGAAGTAAAACAGAAGGAATAGACTTTAGAAATCCAATCCTACAAGGAAACCTCTACTCCTTCGGAGGGGAGTCTGAACCGGGCGATAGGTGAATCTGTCTACTATTATTTTTAAAGCCAGAAAATATCTTTAGTTTGTAAGTAATTTTTGGTAGATAATAATAGTTTTAGTGATACACATCATATTAATTAAGCTGGGGGAAGAAAGGGTGTATTCATGCCTTTCCCAAGAGTATTTGCGCGTAAGTGAATATAACGAACCCAACTGGAATTAGAACTCGGCTCTCCGATTAACAATTCCGAGCCATTATCCATCACGCCACCTGTACATCGAAGCTTAAAGCCCTTAGTATTCCCAAGAGGCAAGTGTTTACCAATCTAAATACTGAACAGCCTCGACGTTACTTAACTTCGGTCATTGTAAGGGGACCGGTATTTGAGCATGAGACTCTTAAAATATACTTTAAGGTTACTTGCATTATTTGGACTGTTATCAATAACGTCATCGTTATATTTACAACGTTTCGGCCGTTGTATGTTCCGGCCTTCTTCAGGTGATTGGGAATTTGGAATCGGACCCTTTATTTCGTCCACCGGGGTAGATTGTTCTAGTTCCGCGTGCCGTGCCTCTTCCGGATGTCTCAGTTATTTCCCTTTAACTCAACTCCCTACGTTTTGGTTCACCACTGCTATCTCAGAAATATAGACAGACTTTAAGGTTAGCCTAATCGAACACAAACCTATCAGAATAGAGTTCTCCGTAAAAGTCGACTTAATACATTTTGTAGGATCAGAATATGCCGATACGGTTAAATCTATATGACTGTTGTTGCCTGAGCTTTCGTAACCTAATGAACACGGTGAATTTGTAACAGATGATCCTTACTGATAGTCGGAAGGGGCAAGGAAGCTGTTGCAACCTAGGGAAGGTTACTGAATAGAATAATCACACGAAGGTTAGTAATGAACGATAATACTTAGGACAAGAACAACACATATAAGAAATAGTAGTCAACTGCTAGAAGTAAGTCAAGTAAATTCCACAATGATTCTCCAACTGCAGACCACCATACAGTATTTACTACTGTATTTATATGAATGGTGGCATACCCATTATCGTCCGTAAGTATGCTACAACAGAAAAAATGCCGTCTTGGGTATGACGATAAAGTACATCCAACAACACGGCCTCTGATCACGAGGTTTTGAGGAGCGTGGAACCACCTCTTAATAGCTGGTATTTCCAGGCCCACCATGACACGGAGCGGTAGCACCTATTAGGGTCCCACCTATGGGTAAATAGTTAACCCCCAAACTAGTGTTAAAAAAAACTATGAAAGTGTAAAAACAGGTTTAATACCTGAAATACTTAACCAATAAATTTTTGAAGAAAAAAATTATTACCAACAATACATTATTACCAGCAATATATTTTTGGGAAAAAATATTACCAGCAATAACTTTTTGAAAATAAAAAAAAATATTACACGCGATAAATTTATAAAGAAAAATTATTACCAGAAATAGATTTTTGAAGGAAAAATTTTTACCAGCAAAACATTTGAAAAAAAAAAAAAATATTACCAGCAATAAAAATTTTGTCGGCATTAAATAACTCATTGAGGTGTTGATGTGCCGTAAAATAAAACAAAACAAACAGAAACAAAGCTAGAATGTAGTGCAGCTAACAGACTGACGCAAATGCATCACAGCTGATGCAATTGCAAAAAATTAGATTTGATATGAAGAATGAAATTTGTTCATTTTGAATCTACAGTATCACAGTACACACTCTCACTCAGGAGAGTATTCGTGCTTGCAAAGGAGATTGTCTGTTCACGCATGCAGAATAAGGTATCTTCGCTTATCTTACCACGTTCCATCAAGACCGAGAAGCCGGTTCTCGAGAGATCCAAAATGCCTACTTTACGGAAAGACCTAGCATCTGTTTTCCAGAATACTTGTTTTGTTTGTTTTTTTTATTTTTTCGTAATTAAATTTGGTTCGTGATTTTGAACGTGTTATCAGAAAATACGTATTTGATTTTTCTGTCTGCCTCTGACGCTTTATATTCTTCGCTTGTTGAATATTCAATGAAATCAACATTTCCCTTCTATCTTCAAGGCCGTGGGCGATGACTGCTCTCCCTAACTTTCTATTCTTTGCCCTCTTACTATCCCTGTTTACAAACCTTCATGAATTTTCTATTACTCGCCGTTTCTCTTTACTCTCACTTGCTTTTAATATATCCTGTGAGTGTCGAATTCTCCAGGCCCTCTTTTCTCTTTATCTCTCACTGGAATTTCAACTATCTCTTTAAAATGCAAAGTATCTGTTCTGTATCCATTTTTCTTAACACTTCGTAGTCACTCACATAGTATTTTCAGAATCGTACTGTAGAACAGCATTTCTGTTAATCGTACTGTAGAACAGCATTTCTGTGAGGAAATTACCCAGCATTCAATGCCACCCCCACTGTCATAGGCGGATTAAATATTACACAGCATTTCAAAACGTTTTTCTTTGTTTCTGTTAAAATGTTCTTGCTTCTCAGCCCATCAATTTTAGATTCGACAGCTGTAGTTATTCCTCACAACCAAAAGACCACCATTGTTTTCTCAGTTAATGCTTGGTTTGGCGTTTCTTAATCTGTTTTTAGTTTCTAAATTTAAAACGCGCTTTTTGAAGCCCTTTTTTTATTCTGAAAGGTTGTTTGATATGTTTTCTTGGCAATACTGGTGAAATGGTTTTAGTCACTTGTGTGCAGAAACGACTTTAATAATTATATGCAGGAATTTGTTTTTTTCGGTAGTATCACTGCCGCACTCAGAAATGATAAGATCAGTTTGTTATGCCTTAATGTCTGCGGCAATAACAGGAACTGGGAAATTTTATCTATAACTCACATTCAAACGTGAGTGCATTCCAATATTTGAAATTAGACTTCTTCCAGAATATGTCTGTGTGCAAAATGAAAAAAAAAAAAAATGAAGAAGAAGCAGAAAGCAAAAAAGAAAAGGAAAAAGCGAGAAAGAAAAAAAAGCGGGTAAAAATCCAAAATGGTTTAGAAGAAAATGAGAGCGAAAAATAGAGGAAAAAAAAGAGAGGTGAAGAAAAAAAAAAAAGAATGAGTAAAAATTAAACAAAAAAGGAAAAGAAAAAAGAAAGAAAAAAAAACAAGAAAGGAAAAAAGTATGTATAAAAAAAGGGTATGGAAACATAGAAGAAAAAGAAGGGATGAAGGCGGGGGATTAAGAGTAGAAAGTATTAAAAAAAAAGAAGGTGGAAAAATAAACAAAGAAAGAAACAAAGAAGGTGAAAAAGGAAAATTGAATGAAATAAAATCAGAAGACAGTATTGAGAAAAAAGTAAAAAAAAGAAAAAAGAAAAAAGAAGTGATGAGGAAAGAAACAGTAAAATTGAGAAAAAATAAGAAAATGAAAAAAGAAAGAAAGTAGGTGAAGAACAAAGGAAGACAGAAAGAAAGGAGAAACGTATATATAGTTGTAGTAGCATAAGAAAAAGAAAAAGAAAGCGAAAAAGAAAGAAAGTAGGTGAAGAACAAAAGAAGAAAGAAAGGAGAAACGTATATATAGTGGTAGTAGCACAAAAAGAAGAAAAAGAAAGCGAAAAAAAGAAAGACAGTAGGTGAAGAACAAAAGAAGAAAGAAAGAAAGAAAGGAGAAACGTATATATAGTAGTAGTAACACAAGAAGAAGAAAAAGAAAATGAAAAAAGAAAGAAAGTAGGTGAAGAAAGAAAGAAAGAAAGGAGAAAAGTATATATAGTTGTAGTAGCACAAGAAGAAGAAAAAGAAAGCGAAAAAAAGAAAGACAGTAGGTGAAGAACAAAAGAAGAAAGAAAGAAAGAAAAAAAGAAAGAAAGAAAGGGGAAACGTATATATAGTGGTAGTAGCACAAGAAGAAGAAAGCGAAAAAAAGAAAGACAGTAGGTGAAGAACAAAAGAAGAAAGAAAAAAAGAAAGAAAGAAAGAAAGGGGAAACGTATATATAGTGGTAGTAGCACAAGAAGAAGAAAGCGAAAAAAAGAAAGACAGTAGGTGAAGAACAAAAGAAAGAAAGAAAGAAAGAAAGAAAGGAGAAACGTATATACAGTAGTAGTAGCATAAGAAGAAGAAAAAGAAAGCGAAAAACGAAACAAACAAAATGGGAATACCAAGTGATATAAGCTTGGATGTGCGGCTGGTATAATGGATAATGGCTCGGGATTGTTAATCGGTGAGCCGAGTTCCAATTCCAGTTAGGTTCATAACGAACCGCTTACTTGCAAATACTCTTGGGAAAGGTATAAATATGAATATAAGAATGGAGGAAGAAAATAAGAAAAAAAAAAAAACGAATGAAAAGAGAAAAGAAGAAAGGAAAGTAAAAATTTTAAAAAGAAAGAAAGGAAAAAGAAGAAGAAGAAATCATATACTATTCTTGATATTTTTGAACAAGAAATGTCTATGGAGATCAAGAGTGAGCAACTCTCCCAGCGACCAATCGACTCATTTTTATTTCTACTCCTTTTTGTTAGATCTTACAATTATTAGCTTTTTATTTTATTTTCTCACCACTAATAAATGATGACCTTCATTAGAGGTGAAGAGATAACAATTTTCCTCAGTAATCGAACACATTATTAAGTATATAAGATGATTTTATTAATCTGCAAGATTTCGATTATTCCTCCGATTTCTAGCTTAACCAACTTTTGAGAGACTGTTCCTAGTGCTTTAGCAACGAGTGGTACTACTGTCACTCTCACGAGCTACCTGACGAGGTTTTGCTATTTTCAGATTCTCCGGCGTCTTGTTAAACACCACAAATCATTTTACACATTTTTTTCTTTATGGACATTATCTAATTTTTTTTTTTTTTTGTATGTTTTAGATATTCATTTGAATCTCAAAGTCCAAGAGGATATTGTTTTCCGTTCTTGTCTATATATCATAGTTATATCAAGTCATTTTACGAGTTCTTGCTTGTACCAGAATAATCACCGACTAAACGCTCCCCAATGCATGATTAAAAATAAGATCTTGTCAAAACAGCCAATGAATCTTTTTGCAGGAACAATGGCCATCTAGCAGCATAAGGAAGTAAACTGGGCTTCTACGAACTAGCCAGGGTGGAGGGTTCCTTTGATGGAATCAACGGTCCCGTATCCCTGACCAATGTGAGCCGTCAAGTTGGAGGCCAACGGCTACCCTTTGACGTGGAGACGGGTGTGTTCAGCCCGGTGGGTTTGCCCACGGCACGACAAGCATGGATGAATACCTTTCCGGTTTTCAACTCATTTATGTGGCGGGAAACGTCAGGCGCGTATCTGAGCAGCGAATCTACATGCTGTTGCAAATTAATTGAAACAAAGCGAATAATCCTGTTATTATTTACTTTTTTCGCATTTTTCCAATGAAACGACCCAGTACACATGTTAGGGCTTCGTATGTCCATTCCAGGTACGGCGTTAGGCTGAAAAGTTCATAGACTATGAAGGAGCGATGCTAGAGCTGTGAAATCTTGCACGAATTAAATTTAACTTTTCTTATTAATAACTGCATTGTTTGTTTACAGGTATGAGGTTGGGCTGAAAAGTTCATAGACTGACTATGAAGGCGTCACCACAGATTCTCGACTGGATTTAAATCAGGGCCAGTCTAGTACTCACTGATAAGGCTTCCCAGTGTGTTCGTGCAACGTTATTCAATTATAACGGCCATCGCAGACAATGGTCGTAGGACAACTAATCGACAGTCGCGACAATCGTGTCCTGGCGTGATGCAGTCAAGGGCCACTCAAATTTCACCTTAGTCAGCCTATAAAATTTTCAGCCTTGAAAGAAACGATGTATTTATTAATAAGAACAAGTGAAATCAATTCAGCCCACCTTCATACAGTTGAACCGTAGTAACACTAACTATACGGCCAATTAATGTCGAATCATTCCTGTATTTTAGGAGTCATTTTAGTTAATATTATTATCATACAGGACTGAGTGGTTAGAACGTTCGCATTCTAAACATTAGACCCGGGTTCGAATCTCACCATAGTCAATTTGCCAGGAAGGAGCGTTCCTGATGTTATCGGACTGGATTATGGTTGATCCCAGCGTTCGGCACATTTGGAAAGTGTCTGAAAACCCTACCACGGGTTGACCCAAGTCTTGTGAGTGAAATTGGGTAGGCGGAACACTTGGGTGCCGTCGGTAGTTGTGCTAGCACGAAGTCACAAGTCATAGTGACCGAGGGTTTGAATGTGTCGGCCTTGATCAGACAAGGTGCTCTCTTCCAGAAACTGTAACAAAGGTTTGCTTAGCATAGTTGTAGTATAAAACACAAATGCAAGCGTCTACATTAGGGATTGGTAAGCCGCCCTAGACGGGTATCCTGGATAGTTATCCTGGCCATTCGTATTCCAGGATACCCTAGACTGTTACCCTGGACTGATATCCTGGCCATTCGTATTCCAGGATACCTTAGACTGCTATCCTGAACGGATATCCTGGCCATTGGTATTCTAGGATACCCGTCTAGGGTATCCTGGAATACCAATGGCCAGCTATATATTATCATATAGTACATGCCATTATAAGAGAAAATAATGAAATTTTGAAGGAAATGATTTAAACAAATATATTAACAGAAGCAGTAATACAAACATGCAAACGATAGTGTTACAGCCAGAATGTTCGGTCCGACTGTCAGAGCTGACTGCTAGAAACTGCCCTCTCCAAAAGGCAGTACCTGCTCCTATTTATAGCTGGGAGAGTCTATGCGTACGTGGGTAAATTACCATAACAGTAATAAAGTGACATAAATGCCCGCAATCTGCTTTGGGGATCTTAAGAAAATCTATTCATTCATAGTTTTGGAAAGATATGTAGTAGCATAAAACCTTGAATGTCACCCTTGTAGGCGTGTGAGTGTATGTGTGTGATTTTTAAAACGTGTACGCTTATGTGCTCAACTGGGTTTATGACTTCTGACTTCAACACACAAATATATAAAAGCCACATTAAAGTATTAGCTCTGGCTATCATATTTCATATAGGCAGACTCAACCAGCTGTTACGATTTGGCATGATCTGTTCACAAGTGTATGAATCTTTTACTGAAAGAGGTGTTTCTGTATAAAAGTATCAATTTACGAATGCGTAAAGGTGTGTCCAATTATACTTTATTCCAGAACGACTATTTTGTTTATATTGCGTTGTCAAATTGAAAAGACAAACAAAAAAACAAATAGAATTCAATATACAGGATTGAGACATAAACAATGATGAACTCGTTAACTAAATTCCAAAATCAGTGACCTACTTGCTGGTATTTTTTCACAACACCGTCTGTAATGACAACTGACAGTTGTCGTCAGAATTGACATTGTTAAAGAGTATACAATTAATATCGGCTGATCTTGAACAGACAGAGTATGCATTCATTAATATATATTACGTTCTTGTGGGCGTGTCGCTACATTGTTAAAACGTTCTAATCTCACGATTGGTGATTTGTCAAGGTGACTTCGTCATATTATTCCCGCGGTTAAACCATCCCATAGCGCTGTCAAAAATAAAAACACTAGGAAAGTATAAAAAAAATAGATTTTATAGAAAATATACAAGAAATACATTCTTATATATATATATATATATATATATATATATATATATATATATATATATATATATATATATATGTAGATAGATAGATATCTATATATATATATAGATATCTCTCTCTCTCTATATATATATATATATACATATATATATATATATATATATAGATATATAGATATCTATCTATATATATATATATATATAGATCTATCTATCTATCTATCTATCTATCTATCTATCTATATATATATAGATATATAGATATATCCATATATATATATATATATATATATATATATATATATATATATATATATATATATAGACAGATAGATAGATAGATAGATATACATATATATATATGTATGTACAGGGTGTCGATAAAGTCTACTTACAATTTTAAAAAATATAACAAAAGTAAATGTGGAAATTGCTACAAAATATAAATAAATAAATCAATAAATATTGACATTTTTTAAACTAATTTAATCCACCTCTATATGGGTACCATTAGTTGCACGAAGCGAAATGACGGCGAAATGCCCATTTTAGCGCATTTTAGCGCAGTTAAAATAAATTTGTCTTTGTAATTTACCACTGAATATAATCTGATAAAATATCGAAAGTACTTCGGTTAAAAAAAACTACGGTACCTTTCTTGATGAATTTCATCTTAACATCAAGAAGCTGATTAGAGAACGGAAAGGATCTGTATAAAAATAAGTAGACATAATATGTCTATATTAGTCAATGAAACATGCTTGAATGAAGATATACTGCCTATATATATATATATATATATATATATATATATATATATATATATATATATATCTATATATATATATATATATATATATATATATATACATATGTGTGTGTGTGTGTGTGTGTGTGTGAAAAGTATGTGTATATAAATAAATATATATATGTGTATAATTATTTATATATTATATGCGCGGTACTTATTAGAAAGCGCTCAATATCAGAGATAGAGCTAACATATATATATATATATATATATATATATATATATATATATATATATATATATATATATATTCTTTTTGTTTTTTAAGCATTTCACCCCAAGCAAGGCGGGAAGCCACGAGGACGCAAGGGCTTACAGAAAATTTAGAGCAAGATCAGATAGGAGTGATAGAAGAAAGGATGAGGAGGAGGGTAGTGGATAGATCAAGACAACTGGAGATGTCCATTGACATTACACTTGAATAGCTGGAGATTATAGCTCTCAGGGAAACTGGAATAGGGAAGGGAGTTCTACAGGCGAGAGGTGCGAGACATGAAGCTATTGGAGTAGAAGAGACGGGTACATTTAGGAGTTTCGACAGTGAAGGGGTGAGAACGGGATGCCAGCCTCGTAAGGCGCTTGAACTCATGACGACTGGGAACCAGCGAATGCAGCTCCTCGGAGCAATTTCCATGAAAGTATAAATATATATAAAACAATACCGGCAATACATTGGAAGACATGGATAAATTTGCCAGCAATAAGACGTATTATCAAAAGGGACTTTTTTTCCCATGACACCGCTTTTTTGATTACCTTCACTATTTGGTAAGGTTTATTGTTTAAAAAGCGATGATTAGAATTGTAATAAATCATAGACTTTTAATGCAAGTGGATTCATACATTTTTTTTTCATTCTTGAGAATTTAAAACAAAAATAATAAACTATTTATTTATCAGTGTTTGACAAGAATAAGTTAAATTTAAAACATTCTAAGAAAGTAAAAACTAATACAATTAAAACTAATCAAATGCAATATTTATCATTAACCAATTTATAAAGAAATAAATGTGAAAATAATTTTTTATTCATAAATTTATAAACATTCGCTAAATTATTAAAATATGTAATCCCACTATCAGGAAATCCTTATTACAGTGTAACCCGGATATAAGAAACCCGGATATAAGAGAGATTTTATCTGGTCCCAAATTAGAGCCATACTTACCTAAACAAAAAAGACCAAACCCTGATAAAAGAGAAACCCGGATATAAGAGACTTATTCTCCGTTCCCGACAACTCTCTTATATCCGGGTTACACTGTATTTAATATTTTATACAGACTGAATCAATTGGTAATTAACCAATGTTTCACCAACAATACCAATTAAATAATATAGTAAATAAATAGTGTTTATTTTTATGGACCAATTGCCGCAAATTTAAAAAACAATAAATTAAGATAACAAAAATCAACTTGTCAAAGAATATGACCAATGATTACCAATTCACGAAGGAGAACGAGAAAAAAAGGACTAAGCATAAAATACAAGAAGATAGAATGAATGGTCATCACTAAAAGGACCAGCCCGAAATGCGATTTACGGGTCGGGGACACTAAAATCAAGCAGGTGAGATTCGGAAGTTTTAAATATCTGGGAAGTGTTTTGACAGAGGACGCTAAGTGCGACACTTTGATCCCTAGACCGTATTTGGATGGCCAAGGACGGATTCCAAAAGCTGGGCAGAGTATTACGAGACAGGAGGATTTCTTTGGTAACAAAGAAAAGAATACTGAGCTGTTACGTAACATCTGTCCTTCTTTACGGCAACGAATGTTGGATGGTCTTCTAAAAGATGAAGAAGGGATTCGAGACAACGGAGATATGGTTCTACAGAAGGATACTGAGGATATCATGGACCGAGCGTGTGAGCAACGATGAGGTTTAGGAGAAGATGCAAGCAAGGCGGAAGCGTATACTTAATATCAGGAAGAGATAGCTAAAATTTCTGTAACACTTAATTAGAAAAGAAGAGATTCGAGGCAACGGAGATGTGGTTCTACAGATGGATGCGAAGGATATCATGGACCGAGCGTGTGAGCAACGATGAGGTCTTAGTGAGGACGCAAACAGTGAGAAGGCTTATACTTAGCATCAGGAAAAGGCAGCTGAAGTGTTTGGGATACGTAATGAGAAAGGAGGGCCTGGAGAATCTGATACTCACAGGTTGAATAGAGAGAAATAGACACAAAGGAAAGCAACACATGACATACCTGGCGGGTTTAAGCAAGTGGATGACAGAACGTGGTCTGGGGGAGTTGGCAGAGGGACGAAACTTATTGGAAGATACAAGGGATAGGAGGAAGTGGAGGGCCATGATCGCCCACATCCTGAACGGACACGTTACATAAAGGTCGAATAGAGGGAAAGAGAGACAAGGGAAAGCAATGCATGACATACCTAGCGGGATTAAGCAAATGGATTACAGAACGTGGTCTGGAGGAGGTGACAGAGCGACGAAACTTATTGAGAGCTACAAGGGATAGGAGGAAGTGGAGAGCCATGATGGCCTACGTCCTGGATGGCCACGGCACATAAAAGAAAGAAGTGGAAGGATCCTTTTACAGGGTCAAATACACGGATGAGGAGAAACAATCAAGAGTAATGAGCAACAAACACCAATATATAATTTAATATTTAATTATATAATGACAATACATGAAAACATTAATGCAAGGTAGTGCGTGCAGAAATTTTTGCTATACATTTCTGTGCGGAAAGATGTATGCGTTATATATCTGATATGAAAAGTCAAAGCCCACTTAGCTTTAGCGATTCGCGTGAAAATAAAATAAGATTTTCTCTTTTCCCCTTCCTCTCTCTTTATTTTGCTTTATATTTCTCTTTTGCTCTTTTTATTTTCAGTTCTGTTTTTTTTTCGCCCATGAGGCGATATCCTTCTCTTCTTCGCATATTCGGCAATGTAGAATTCATTGTTCGGGTAGGAGGATTCGGCGTTGTATAAGTCTTACCCTGCGTCCAATTTAATGGGTCACACATGCCTGTCTTAAGTGATTATCACGCTTAGTAATTCCCCAGTGCATTTGATATATGCAGCATAATGTGTTGAGTTAAAGTTGAATTGGAACTCGTCTTCATTATGCGATTTCCCTTGTTTGACGGTAACCAGTAAAAGTGATGTTACCCTCTTAAGACTCGTGCTCCAAATAATTCCTTTCATTATTTCTTGCTCGATGATTCGTACTTGATCACGTGTTTCTGTGTGTGTGTGAGAGGCTAGTTTTAGATCTCGCTTGAACTTGTTGCAAGGTCATTAGCTTATCTGACCTTATTGTTCTTGTAGTCATCAACTACTATGACAGATTGAAAGAGAGAGGAAGAGTAAATAAACTATATTATAGAGAGATCGAAAGAGAGATAGTTCGCTAAATGTAAAATGTATGTGGTTTGGGGCTTTGGCTGCGTAAGGATATTACATTATTATTATTTTTGTTATCAATTCTCAGGAACAAAGAAAAGGTAAAAATTCACTTTCATATGTTTAAGTTATATTTCAATTCTAAACATAGATTTGTAAAACAAATAACATTGCCAAAGAGTGAAGGTAGTTAAAATCAGTGTCATGGGAAAAACTGTCCTTGTCGCGGGCACGTTTGTCTTGATTTGCCCATAGATTTTGTAGTGTAATTACCAACAGCACATTTTTACAATAAAAAGATCATTACGAACAATAAATCTTTATAATGAAATTACAAAGTAATACATATTTTAAATTATCAACAATACATTTTATCATCCACAAATTCTATATGTAAAAAAAAACAACAAAAAACATTTGCTCTGAAAGTGTAACATTATGTACAAAATATCTGTAGTAAAAGCATGAAATACGTACAAAATATTTAGATTTTGGCATTGAATAGCCCATAGAGGTGTTCATATGCCACTAAACAACACCAACCAACGTGGCATCGTTGGGAAGTATCTTGAAACGAGCCTTTTCTAGCCTGAAGCACCTTACCCAATAGTCTTTGGCGATCTCTACGATGCCGTGTTTTTTGACAGGACCAATCTTTGCCAAATCAACAAATCTTTCAAATTTCGCCTGTCTTTGAAGCAATTTCACCTGTACGATTTATTATGGGCAAGGCCATCATACTCGCGTTGTACAACTTATTTGATCTTCTTCTATGTGCCGTATCTATTCAGGACTTTTGCGGTCATGGCTCTCCACAATTTCCTGTCCTTTATAGCTTTTTACACTGTCCCTTTTGCCTTCAAACTATTCCTGTAAGTATCAAATTCTCCAACTCCTCTTTCTAAAATTTCATCGTTGCATACATGTTCACTTCATTGTATTCTCAGCATCCTTCTGTAGAACCACATTTCTGTTCCCTCATGTCACTTCTTCATCTGTGAATATATAACGAAATAAAGGGTTCGGTTCGAAATTCCAATCACGCGAAGAAGGCCGGAGCGTACAACGACCGAAACGTCGTGAATATGTATAGCAATAAAGATAAAGATAACAGTCCGAACATTGTAAATAGTATATATATATATATATATATATATATATATATATATATCGTCATAAAGACTGCGACAATGTTATCATTCATAAGCCGACTAAACCGTAGCTAAGACATTTCCCGGCTTAAGGCCATATTACATTGAAACACCGGTTCCCATACGATCACCGGTTAAGTAACGTCGTGTTTGGTCAGTACCTAAATGGGTGACCACCTGGGAATATTAGGTGCTCTAATCATGTATATGCGGATGGTGTAATGGATAATGGCTGGGAATTGTTAATCGGGAATTGTTAACTCGAGTTTCGATACCAGTTGTGTTCGTCATCGTCATTTACACTTTGGAAAGGTAAGAATCCACCTACCCTAGCTATGTGTTAATTAGTAAGACCCGTATCACAAAATCATTATTATATTTTCTGGATCTTAATAACCTGCAAAGTGTTGACAAGCCGTAAAAGAACGAATCAATCAGTCAATAAGGTTTAGTATCTGAAATAATAATAATAATAATAATAATAATAATAATAATAATAATAATAATAATGTATGAACACCATCCAGACCCGGATACGGAGATAGGACCTGTAACAATTTTATGGGACTATACAATACAGACAGACAGAAAAATCAAAGCTAATCGCCCAGGCATTGTTATTAGCGACCGAAAACAAAAAAATTGACGAGTACAGCCCACACCTTACGAAGGGCTTTATCTATGTAAAATATGTGCGATTTTTTTTAATTACACAGTAGAAAATGTTATGATGCCACTTCTGACCTCAGGTCTCTGGTCGGGACTCGGAAAGAATTTACACATCAGAAATAGTCCGAATAATGTAAATAGTGTACATAATACCTCATCTCAGAAATATAGACATATACACAGGAAATCAAAGGAAATAATAATAATAATAATAATAATGATATTTTTTCTTTTGCAAAATTGATCAGTGGTAAATGTCATGAAGCTATTTCTGATCCTAGGTCTCTTGTTGGGACCCGGAATGAAATGTGTATACAATAGAACTCCAAGATAATAATAATAATAATAATAATAATAATAATAATAAACTTTTTTTCTTTTACAAAAATGGTCAGTGGGAAATCTCATGAAGACATTTCTGACCATAGGTCTCTTGTTGGGACCCGGAGGGAAAAGTGTATACAACAGAAATCAAAGGAAATAAAATAATAATAATAATAATAATAATAATAATAATAATAATAACCTCTTTTATATTAGAAATCATTAAATAAGAATTGTATATATTTAACTGTATTTTGGTTCATAGGTTTAAAATAACTTATAGACGACTGTGTTTGCCATCCGTTAAGTTCCTTTTCAATCAAGCATTTGTTCCATCTGTTACCGTTTCTTCTTGTTATGTGACTCACGCCCACTTTCAGTTTGTCCCTGGATTGTTTCTAGGTCTACTCTTTTTTTCTTTTAATTCAATTCTTTTTCGTTTAATAGCATTTATTAAAAATACTAAGGCACAAACATAGCGTGTGAAAAAGATAAACTTACTTCTTTATAACTATTTGTAAACTGTTGAAGTCTTTTTTCATTTGTACTTGTATACGCACACTATAGACCATAACTTTGGGGTTACCCTCTGGATTTCGGAGAAGCGGCTAAAAATTGAAGGTTGAATGCTTTTTTCAAACTAATTTACTAAGTCACTTCAGACCAGAGGGACTTTCTCTTCCTGAAGGATTTTGCCATATATTCGACAATAATAATATTATTATTATTATTATTATTATTAATAATAATAATAATAATAATAACAGAATTAACACATGACTGCATAAATCTCCCTTAAGATATTAAAATATTAACACTTTTTGCCTAATCTACCTTGCTGGCTAATGATAATCTTAGACCATTTGTTCATGTCATGTTAACTGAAAAAAAGAAAAAATTCGTGGATTTGCCACATTACTATATTCAAAAAATGTTCTCATTTGAAATATTTAAAATACAACTCTAGCGTTGCAATACTGTACGCTCAAAAATTATGTAATCCTTAATAAATAAGAAACTCTTAAAAAACATTCTTCGGCCTGCAATACGTTTATTTTCGTCTTGGAAGTGACCTGAAATGAAAAAAAATATTAACACTTGAGGAAAATGTGATGATTCTCGAAAGTTCTAGCAGCTACAGTACATCTAATCCATCTTGCAATTTTAAACATAAAGATCGCGTCATTCAACGAGTGGTTAGTATGTTAATGCTTTATTAAATCTGTTAGCGAAGTGATTTCGCCATTAATTACATTTAATTTACTTTACTGATTAATTGTACGATTACTTCTTTAAAATATATATATCTATATATATATATATATATATATATATATATATATATATATATATGTATGTGTGTGTGTTTATGTGCGTGTCCGTGAGTGTTTGTGTGTGCGTGCGTGTGTGCGTATACTGAATAAAAGGAAATATTAGGTTGGTGCAAAAATAATGACGTTCTAATGTCGTTTTTTGACGTTAAAAAATACGTCAAAAAACGACATCATTACGTCATTATTTTTGCACCAACCTAATACAAATATTCATAGTCTGTCAAAAATATTCTTGCTTGTTTATTGTAATGCGACGTAAAAAATAGTTACCTAGATAACTTGTTTATGGTAGTAGGTAAATATTTTACTTACTGACGTATTATCCCTTTATGTGTGTCATTTGCTCGTGACTTCCTTTGGCATTTTTCATGAGCTTACAGTTTATAAAAAAAAAAGTAGTGTTTTACTCGCAAAGAAACGGGTTTTCTGGAACTGTTTTTCGGATTGTATTCAGGGGAAGCAGTATTTGAATTTTTATGTTTATTTTTTTGAATTATTTAGTTTGGGTAAAAAAAAAAGAGTTTGCGGTAAAGTTCTCTATGAAATCAGTAAAAAAAAAAATAATAATTTAATAAAAATAAGTGTTTTCGAATAACTTCGGCATGTTTGCCAATAAAAGAATTTTCCCTATCTTTTTTTTTTTTTTTTTTTTTTATACCAGAATACAAAATAAAATAAGAAAAGAATGAAGATGAATCATCCGTTGTTCCACTCGTCCAAAAATAACAAAGCCTGAAAATATTTATGGGAAAATTTGGAGAAAAGGGCATAAAATTCCATCCAACTGGAAAATAGAAAAATCCCCTCTATAGATAAAAGAATACGAAATACTCCAACCCCCAACCCCCCGCCAAAAAAGAAAAAAAAAACCTGATTGCAATGAAAAGAGCAAGAATACAATTAAAGGATAAACTTGTAGAGGAATGTAAATGCGTAAGTATTGTGAAACACAATACAAAATGGAAAGGAACTTCATTCAGAATGCCATACTCCACGAAAACAGTTTAACAAGAATACAATTATTTACACCATTGCCCTTGTCTTCATTGCCAAGGTTTCGACTGTTGTACACTCCAGCCATCTTCAGGTGAAATTAATTGAAATTACAAACCGAACTCTTTATTTAGAGGTCAGTCAGTCATTTATATGCCATGCGTGATACACGCTTAGGCGATCATGTATCTTTCAATACATAATTGACGAGGCAGATTTTTTCCCGTAGTAGGTTGCCATTTCTTTCTGCGGTAGACCAGTTGCCATCCAAGGCTACAGAACCCGGTCTGTCCTGCTATTTACCCATAGCTGGTGGGGTGGAGAAGAAGAGGATTCATACCATTCTATTAATCCTCTTCTTAACTGGATGTAATGGATTCGACTGGAATTTGAAATCGGCTCTCCGACTCCTCAATCCGCGCCGCTATCCATTATTATTAGATTGTTCTAATTCCACGTGCCAGGCCCTTTTTTGGGGGGATGGGGATATCTCAGTTTTAGTTAATTCCCCTTTTGTAACTCAACCCTCCAAGTTTTGACCCATGACCCAGATAACAGTGAGTTCAATACCTAGCCACAGCAGAGGGAATAACAATTTGAAGATTGAAATGAAAATCATCCTGAACGGCCACTCTTCCAGATCCTTTCGTACCCATCCAGAATTTAAAGGAGTCCTTGAAGACGGAATGTCCCACCAAGGTTAAATATGCTAATCTTCCCTACTATGTTATCCATTGCTAGTAAAGGAAAGAGTTAGATTGAGGCCTTCCTCAAAGGGATTACAGAACAAACTGTCTTAGCCGGAACCTAGACTCGGCTCACCGACTATATTTTCCGCCTCGATAACCGTTAGTCGACTCTCACCTCCACTCCAATGGTCAACTATAATATCGAAAAGCTTCACACTAATTTTGTACTACTTAGCATCAACCGTTTTAGATTAATTATTATCTGTTTACATTGTTTGAACTGTTGTCCTCATCTTTATAGCCATATTCACGACGTTTCGAACGTTGTACGCTCCGGCCTTCTTCAGGTGATATTTACGAACCGAACTCTTTATTTAGTCCATGGGGGCAAATTGTTCTAATTCTACGTGCCATACCTCTTAAAGTTATCTCAATTTCAGTTATTCTCCGTTGGAAACTCAACTCTCAAAATCATGTGTCTCCAATACTGTAGTCAAGTATTTGGTTAAGTCGCTTTTGGATCACTCAACCAATGATTTTATTCACTGGTCTGTATGAATGCAATTCTATAAGAATATAATTCAAAACACTGTCATTTTATAGGAATGTAATAGGTAACCGTATGATATTTGGGAAGGATATTAGAATAATCAAGAACCTATAGCGGCAGCAACCCGCCCTCATACAGATAGAACTCGACAAGGAGGTGTCATCTCGCCGGACTTATTAAATCTAGGCAGTGAGGCGATTCTCAGAGAATTAGAAATCCTACCAGGATCCATTATTAGCGACCCCAGTCTTAACAGCATAAGATATGCAGTGTTGATAGCAGACAGAAAATAAATTACAAGAACTCCT
The DNA here is from genome assembly GCA_963932145.1 of Acanthosepion lycidas. Taxonomy (NCBI): domain Eukaryota; kingdom Metazoa; phylum Mollusca; class Cephalopoda; order Sepiida; family Sepiidae; genus Acanthosepion; species Acanthosepion lycidas. Next base: position 18,937,575 of record OZ010584.1, read on the forward strand.
ACAGAAGGTAGTCTAGGAAAGCGAGAAGAAAGGACTAAAGTTCAATTGCAAAAAGAAAGAATGCATACTGGTTAGCAAAAAGGACAGTGCAACACGAAAATTACAAATTGGAGATGACAAAATCAAACAATTACAACAATTCAAATATCTGGGAAGTGCTTTAATAGAGGACGGAAATCGTGACACTGAAATCCGAAGCCGCACAGGGATAGTGAAAGATGCCTTTCAAAAGCTAAGCAAAATATTCAGAAACAGGAAAATTTCGCTGAAAACAAAGACAGCATTACTGAACGGAAATGTAATAAGTATGTTTTAATCATTTCACCTCAATCAAGGCAATAAAGCCACGGAGATGCAAGGGGTTATTGTGCATATGAGAATCTGAGAAAAAATATTATTAAGTCGAGAGAACAAGAAAAGAACAAGAAGTAAGCAGACAAAAGATAACGATTGACATTATATTTAAACTTTTGAAGATCAAAGTTCCTTGGGAATCAAGAAGCCGGAAGAGAGTTCCACAGGTGAGAAGTGTGAAACAGCATAGAACTTACGGTTACATCTGCCATTTCAACTATAAGAGGATGAGACCTAGTTGCCAATCTAGTACTGCGCTTAAATTTTAGGTTGAAGTCCAGCTAACAAGGTTCTCCAGGAAGACAATTCTACAAGGAGGCAATTTAACTTAAAATCACTTCTACAGGGTGAGAATTTTACAAACATGCGATTCTACACGACATTTGCTTTTTTACTGATTATAAACCTTTTCACGGGTTATTTAAAGCCGAAACATATTTGTGGATTGTAAGAATAATTCTTTTTTATTGCGAGTAAATATTGCACGAACACTTTTTAGAGAATAACTAAGATTTTCTTCTCAGAGTCATATTATTATATTGCCTTTTAATATCAGTAGCAAACCTTAAATATAGTAGCAGCCCTAAATAAACCTTGTATCAGTAGCAGCTATGGAATATAAAAAAAAAACGTGAACCCTAAAGTGATACACGCTTTCGAACTGTGTGATATGAACTTTCCACGCTGAAGCTAAAAGGGCTGTTACGCTTCACACTAAAACACAGTAAGTCCAGATCGAATATGAAGATTTTGTTGTGTCTATAACTTATTTACAACAAAAGAATACCGATAAGTCAATATCAGCGACTCAACACCGCCAACTCAATACCCCCAAATCAACATCGCCGACTCAATACCGATAAGTCAATATCAGCGACTCAACACCGCCAAATCAATATCGCCAACTCAGTACTGTCAACTCATTATCGCTGACTCAACACCGCCAACTCAATACCCCCAACTCAACATCGCCGACTCAATACCGATAAGTCAATTTCAGCGACTCAACACCGCCAACTCAATATCGCCAACTCAACACCGCCAACTCAATATTGCCGACTCAACACCGCCAACTCAACAGCGCCGACTGAGCGCTGGGACAACTGAGGAGTGAGACAACTCAGGACCGAGACAACACAGCTTCAGAAAAACAGAACTTTTTTTTTAAACCCTAATAAAATATATATAATATATCATAATTATTTTTTACATTTTTAAAGATTTTCTCATGTTTCAAAAACAGAATCTAAAAACTTCAATTTAATTTTAGAAATTAAATTAACGTACGTAGTTCCGTTTCACCCTCAAATGAATTTTCGAATCTATAATTAATATATATATATAATATATAATATTTATATATATAATATATATATAATATACAATATTTTTCTTTAAACAAGGCATCTGAAAAGACATTCTGTAAAATATGAATCAGTTTTTTGTTTTTAATTATTTTTAACAAATCGTAAATTATTAAATTATTTTTTTATAAAAATATTTTAGAATGTCGATTTACTTTATTAAAAAAATACATTTTTTAGGATTTACTTTATTAAAAAATAATTAAAATCAAGTGTGTTTTATTGAATTATTTTTTATATGTTAATTTACTTTATTAAAAAATAAATTTCTTTACGATTTATTTTATTAAAAATATAATTAAAAACTAGTTCATAGGAAGATTGATTTGTTTGTAGGTTAATTCATACCTTTTCCCAAATGAATATAATACACCCGACTGGGATTGGAACTCGGCTCTCCGCTTTCCGATTCGTTATCCGTTATGCTAACCGCGCTTCTAAGTTAACAGCACCTTGTATTCCCAAGCGGTTGTATTAAGCACACATCTTCTGTAAATAAATTTTAAACACCATAATTATATGTGTTACATATAATTGATATATACAAACAAGAAATGACCTGTGAAAATTTAACGGTTTTCCTATTTCTTCAGTTAATGATTGAATAAATTCTATGACAATAAAATATACGTTCTATGATAACAGAATATTAGTTCTTATGAATATAAGTTCTATGACAAAATATACGTAGAATATTCCCGTGTCGCATCGTTACATATTTGAGCTGAACAACTTTAAGAAAATATAACAATAACAATTGAACGTCAGTATTGAAAACCCTGCCTGTTTTATTTGCATATACTAGAAAGACGGTTTTCCTATTTGAATTTTTCTAATGAATCTTAAGTTAATGATTTAATAAGCTCATGGCAAGTTCTATGACAATAAAATATACTTAGGACATTCCTCTATCGCATCTTTACATATTTGAGCTGAACAACTTTAACAAAATATTGCAATAACAATCTTAAATATAAATGCCTGTCCTTATTTAAAGAAGTAAGGGGGTACAAATGAAAAGATTGGAGATTGACAACTTTTTCCATTTCACTGTATAACGTTAAACGTATGAGAGTGTTATCGTATCTTCGATTTTCCATTCTTTCTTTCTTCGTTTCATTCTCTTACTCAAACCAAGTAGTGTCTTTGATATGTCTTTTCTGTTTTTATAAAGGATGGAAACGGAATGGTCTATTATTTATCAGGCAATGGCAGGGCTTAAAGTAATATGTGCTGACTAAGGAACTAAGGGAGGGAAAAGTAGAATTAGAATAAGATGCTTGATATAATGGAGCGTATCGGAATTCTAGCTTTGTAGGGTTTAGATAGACCGTACTATTTGAGTATTGTAGGGTGGTATTCTAATAGTTTATACCGTGACTTGCCTTCACTAACTAATTTAAAAAAGCAATTAGAAAATACACAAACTCAACGGTCTACTTAAAACACACAAAGGAGTTATTCTGATTCCTCCTGTTATAATAATCATTTGTAGCGTTCACCACAAACTAGTAAAAACCATAGCAAAAAGCTCATGTGTATATGCTTACATATGCGTGTCTACCGGTTAATGTATGGATGACTGGAAGGAGTTTTTTTTGTCAGAGGTTTAACGTTACTCGTAAGAATATCGAAGGTGTACTTTTTTTTCCAATGCCATGAATCAAAATAATCCTTCACCTCGATTTTGACTAAACCGGATATGTAGGCATATACGAAGTTTATCTTAACCTAACCTAAAATCAAACATCCGTAAATATCGTAAATCATTACACAGTAGAATAAGCTAATAACCGATATGTGGTCATAAGTGAACCAATTAGGCTCAAACGTTAACCGCCCTGGGTATAACGATAAACTACATCCGGTAGCAAGGCCTATGATCAGGAGGTTTTGAGGAGCGTAGAATCACTTCTTTACTGCTGTTGATCCCAACTATGGGCAAATAGTTAACCTCCAAACTGGGGTCAAAATACTATGAAAGTATAAAAAATCCATTTTTATAGTAAAAATACCAGCAATACTTTTTCACGGCAAAAGAATTAACTGCAGTACATTTTTGTAAAAAATATTACCAGCAAAACGATTTTGAAAAACGAAATACTAGATATACCTTAAAAAAATTACCAGTAATATTTTTTTTGTGATGTCAACGAACACTTGTTGTTACTTTCGTAATGCTCGTTGTAGTAGAGACCTTGTAATCGCAGATACAACTATAGTAACGCCGTTGAACAATACTGGTGTCAGACGCCGTCAAATAACGCTCGCACTGATAGTACTTGCTCGATAATACTCGCTCGAATAGTAACCACCAAATAGTAATTCGTATAGTGATCAGAATATAGAAATCGTATAGGTAATAGTAGAGAGATAGAGGATAGTGTAGAAAGAGTGATCCTTATAGTAATAGAGGATAGAATAGACATAGTGATCAAATAGAGGCCACGCTAATTCCTATATATATTTCCTTTACGATCACGTGGTCTATTTATTCAAAATGGGATCACCTTTGTTTGCTCACTGGCGATTTATGTTCTAACTCCAGTGTCGGCAACAACACTTTATTCCTATATAACACTTAAAAAAACAAAAAAAAAAAAGCAAAAAAAAAACAGAAAAAATAATTAAAAAAATACCAACAATACATTTTTGTAAAAGAAATTACTAATGCTCTCAAGAAAATTAAATTTCGATATTCGGGTTGTGTTATGGATAATGGTTAATCAGAGAGCCGAGTTCTAATTCCAGTTGGGTTCGTTATATTCAGTTTCCCGCAAATAACGTTGTTGATAGGTACGGATCCACTTCTCACAGGTATGGGTCAATTAGTAAAACTTGTATCACTAAACCATTATTATCTCCCCCATTCCAAATTCTTACAATCTAAAAATATTTTCTGGCGTTAAATAACCTGCAAAGGGTTGATGAGTCCTAGAAATCTAATCAACCAACCAACATTAGTATAGACCTGGATTTCCCAACCCTGGCAATACCGTTCACCGGTGGGAGATTTCAACAGCTGAGTGGACGATGAGCAAATGAACATAAAATTGTGGGAGACTGGAAATTTTTGTGAACAATATAAGATTTTGAGTACTGAAAATATATTTTGAGTACTGAAAATATATTTCCCCATATGTTTCCCGAAAAAAATATTAAAAGCATATTTGCAAAGAGCCTGTATAAAAATTAAAAAAAAGCTACAATTTTTATTAGTTTCATCTTTAAAATGTCACACTCTGAATGGCAGCTTCTATTCGCCATACAATGTTATAGACGATTTCTAAAGTTTTCCATCGGGTGGCTTTCTTTTAAGCTATGAGTCTGTGGCCCTAAAAATTTCAACCCATAGCAATATCGATTATTTTCGGGAACGGCATCATTCCGTAGTAACATGAAATGGCTAGGTAAAGGTCTTCGTGTTGTAATTAGAGATTAACCAGTCTTAAAAAAATAGAAGTGAATAGCCTTTCTTGGATTATTTAACAGGATATACTATTTTCTCTAACCTGAGCTCATTTGTCGGCTGAAAAGATATTTTTCGGTTATTTCATTTTTTTAAAATTTTCTTAAGCATTTAGGCACACCATTTCATTTCGTTTAAATTTCGAATTTTGAAAATTTATCTATGTTAGAACATTATTTAATTATTAAAATGACTATGATGAACACCAGTGTTTCCCAACCTAGGCGATATCCCCAAACAGTGGGCGATTTCAACAGTTGGGTGGGTGATATCACCTATCGGTTGGAGATTTAAACAGTTGGGTCGGCGATATCACCTAACGTGGGCGATTTCAACTATTACGTGGGGGATATCACCAATCGGTCGGCAATTTCAACTGTTGGTTGGGTGATATCACCTATTAGTACGTGATTTCAACTGTTGGTTTTCGATATTACCTAACGTGGGCGATTTCAACTGTTGGGTGGTCGATATCACCTAATGTGGGCGATTTCAACTGTTGGGTTAGCGCTATCACATAACGTTGAGCGATTTCAATTGTTGGGTAGGTGATATCGCCTATCGGTAGGCGATTTCAACTGTTCGGTGGGAGATATCACCTACCGGTAGGCGATTTCAACTGCCGGGTTGGCGATATCACCTAACGGTGGGCGATTTCAACTGTTGAGTGGTTTATATCACGTATCGGTAAGCGATTTCAAATATTTGGTGGGCGATATTACATAATGTGGTCGATTTCAACTGTTGTGTGGTCGATATCACCTATCGGTAGGCGATTTCAACTGTTAGGTGGGCGATATCACCTAACAGTGGGCGACTTCAACTGTTGCGTGGTGGATATCACCTACCAGTAAGCGATTTCAACTGTCGGGTGGGCGATATCACCTAACGTGGGCGATTTCAACCATTAGGTGGGGGATATCACCAATCGATTTGGCGATTTTAACTGTTGGTTGGGTGATATCACCTATCGGAAAGGCGTTTTCAACTGTTGGTTTTCGATATTACCTAACGTGGGCGATTTCAACTGTTGAGTGGTCGATATCACCTAATGTGGGCGATTTCAACTATTAGGTGGGGGATATCACCAATCGGTAGTCGATATTAACTGTTGTGTGGGCGATATCACATACCGGTAGGCGATTTCAACCGCCGGGTGGGCGATATCACCTAACACTGGACGATTTCAACTGTTGGTTGGGTCATACCACCTATCGGTAGGCGATTTCAACTATTGGGTTGGCTATATTACCTAATGTAGTCGATTTCAACTATTGTGTGGGCGATATCACATAACTGTTGGCGATTTCAACTATTTTGTGGGTGATATCACCTATTGGTAGCCGATTTCAACTATTGGGTTGGCGATATTACCTAATGTTGTCTATTTCAACTATTGGGTGGGTGATATCACCTAACGGTGTGCGATTTCAACTGTTGGGTGGGCGATGTGCAAATGAACAGAAAATAGTGGCGATTGGAAAAACTTTGTGACCAAAATAAGATTTTGAGTTCTAAAAATATATTTCGACATATGGCACAGGACAAAATATTCAAAGCAGATATGCAAAAAACCTGTATAAATAAAAAAAAAAAAAAAAAAAAACGAAATAAAAGTAAAAACAAGAGTCTAAATGAGAATAATTGGGTCACATTCCCAGATAAGATATAAAGGAATATTGTTGTATTTTCTATAACTTTGGGAAGGTTCATTTACATTCAAATAGTTCTTCAGACAAAATAACATTTTTTTTATATATAAATAAGATAAAGGAAGACCAAGGACAACTTTGTTTCTAAAAAAAATTAAGAAATGACATCAGGCTAATTTTTATTTATTGTTTTTACATTTTTTATCACATTGGTCATCACGAATTTATCAAGGCAGAAAAAGTGGCCGTCAAAATATAATTTACCCATCACTGTTTAAATATTTAATATACAGGTGGGCTCGTGGAAATTATTCCCATGTGAAAAGAGGTGATGACGCAAAAAAGGCTATGAGCCCCTGATGTACGCCAAAGTAATTGAATCATCCCAATGCTAACTTATCATTCAACGTCCACTACGAGATCAAATCATACAAAGTGGTCAAGACGCGTTCGATATCAGATAAAGAAAATAAACTGCGTCTAGAGATTGTCTGCAAAAGAGGTATTGTCAAATATTTTATGTAAAATTCATAGATATGTGTTATCCAATGAAATAATTTGTACTATTATGTATAGCGAGTAAGCATGAAAGCAATTAAGTCCCAATTTTCAATTTCAGATTGATATTTAGTATTTTTTCAGTAATTATAGCAATTTGCAGTGTCAAGAGATTATTTGCAAGAACTAGAATTTAGTATTATGACTCGTAAAAAAGAACTAACAATGAATGAAAAGAGCTATATAATCAAAGAAATTAGCAAAGGAAAGTCTTTGCTTCAAATTTCTAGGGATTTGAAAAGGGATCATCGAACAATCAAGAAAATATGTCAAATAGGAATTCAACCAAGGAAAAAAAGTCTCAGGCTGAATTCAGGAATTTAACAAAGCGAGATCTGTCACATATCCGAAGAGAATTAATAAGAAACCAAATGCTTCAAGTGCGTTCATATTTGAGGCCGCTGGAGCTCCTATGGTGTCAAGGGAAACAAGGTGTAAAACATTAAGGAAGTTTGCTGATGTAAAAAATCACATAAAGAAACCCATTTTAACAAAAAACATAAGGAAAGAAGATTGCAGTGGGCAAAAAAATACATGAAAACTGATTTCAGTAAAGTGCTTTTTACAGACGAATCAAGGATCATCCTCGATGGGTCCGATGGATGGGCTCGAGGATGGAGTTACAAGCAACATGACTCAAAGAAAATTTTTTAAACGCCAACAAGGCGGCGGTGGGATCATGATATGGGCTGGGATTATTGGTAATGAGCTCGTGGGTCCATTTAAACTGAAAGACGGGGTTAAAATGAATTCCAAAAGTTACTGTGATTTTCTAGAGCAATATTTCTTTGAATGGCTTGATAACCAGTCTTTAGCCAAGCGTAGATCTATGATCTTTATGCAAGACAATGCACCAAGTCATGCATCAAAGTTTACTAAATACTGGTTGAAAGAAAAGGGATTTGTTGAAGATTCTCTTATGGACTGGCCTTCAAATAGCTATGACTTGAATCCCATTGATAACCTGTGGAGCATCCTCAAGAGAGATATTTATTCTAATGGAAGGCAATTCAACAGCAAGTGTGACCTCTGGGAGGCAGTTAAAGTTGCTGCAAACAACTTACCAGCCGCTAAAATTGCAAATCTAACATCGGATGTCGACAATAGTCTGCTAAGAGTTATTGAAAAGAAAGGAGAATTTGTGCAATAAATTTTCGGAGGTTCTTGTTATTTTTTGTTAATATATCTTTTATTTTTAAAATAAAATGTATTTTTTATGTTTTTCCTTTAAGAAGTTGACGAATTTGTTCTAAAATCTTTTCATATTATTTTTTTTACATTCGTTTTACAAGGTATAATAATGTAAAAGTATCAAAATAAATAGTTGCAAATAAACTACTGACAGTCAAATCAGTCTATTTTTTAACTTAGTAAAATTTTTTCCAACCCAAAACAATAGTTTTCTCTATCACTATATATCTAAGTTAATAATATTGAGTAGAATCTAAACAACATCATAATAGGACTTTTAACATTAAAGAGGCAACTCTTTATACCAATTCATAACTTGCATATAATCTCTAGACGCAGTTTATATCTTTTCTGGAATCTGAAAGAGCAACGCTTGTCGTTTACTAAAATAGCTTTGTTCATTACAAGGGCTTAATTATAGGACACCCAGTGAGGATCCAGTTCACTACTTACTATTAACGACGAACCAGTTTATTTAATATGAAATTGTTTTTACATTTTTTTATCACATTGGTCATCTCGAATTTATGAAGGCAGGAAAAGTGACCGTCAAAAATTAATTTACCCATCACTGTATGCATTTCAATATTCACTATACAGTTGGACTTGGGGAAAATCTTATCTTGTGGGTGGCATAATGGTCATCGATTTGAAAAAAAGGGGATCAGTTAACTGAGTTCAGAATCCGGTCTAGTTTGTTGCGTTCACTTTCATACTAACGCATTTCGGAAAGACATGAAACCATCTTTCTACACCAAGCCTTCATCTATGAGTTAAATAACAGTATAAACTTGGCTCTTTACCCTGGACGAGGGACCTACGAGGAGAAAACTGAATTAAAAAAAACCCCAAAAAAACAAAAAAACGTGGAGTCTAAAACAGGAAACAACTCCTCTAGTTTTAATAAAAGTCTTGTTAATTCACGGATAATAAAGAAAAGGAAACACTTAAAGGTCATAACAGCCTACATCCTGAAGCAAATGACATTTAAATCAGTTATGGACAATCTGCGGCCCCTTGCCCTTCTGAATGGTACCCCTAATTTAACGATGAAAATAACGTTTAATAAACGTGTTTTGGTTCATTCTCGCTTATTCACTCATATTCTCTCTCACGCCAAGAGTTTGAGAAAAAAAAAAATTAAATGCCTGAGTAACCTCCCTTATTTATGCCTGCTAAATTGTGGGTATATTTCGACATATACAACAACGTTTCTTGAAGTTTATAAACTTTCGTTTAATGTAAGGTTCTCAGCATTTTAAACCATTGGCGATTTCCTTTAAGGAACGTCATACGCGTAAAAATAGTTTGCTTTAGAAACGAGAAACGTTCATATTAACTTTTTTCTCTCGAGAAGAAATATATAGATAATGTTTGTATTTTCAAATGAATAAATTTAAAACAAATCACACGTAGCAGTACATGTTAATCCCAGTGTCGTCAGTGATAATATTATACGAAATCTTCAAGTTTTAAATTATAGAAAAAAATATTTTCTTCAAATGAAAACTATCAAGTTTTCCTGCGTATGGTCTTCTGTAGAGAAAATTGCCGTTTTGCCTTCAACAAAAAATTTCTTCAATTTTTTTGTTAATACGGCCTGCATTATGATGAGCTATCTCTTATACGTCCCACTGATGGAAAATGTCGCCCCTGGCCGGATTTATATAATCAAATAACGTTTTCAAATGCTTTGTTCAAGATCTTGTCCAGTTTATTCTTAAGGGGGAAAAAAGCATCCCTATTTGTCTGATAGATTTTTTTCTGCTACTAACTCCCCAAACTGGATTACAGCCGATATCTTTCTAAGGACTGCTTCTGGTTAAAAGCGGAACCAACTTAAACATTTGTCAAATAAAATCATTCCTTCGGCGTTTGAGATCGAGAGAATTTTGAACATTGAATATGGTTTTCTTAATTCACAAAACGCTCGTCCGAGTTGAAAAATACACGCCACTAAACACGTTAATTATTGCTCCAACGAACGTAATTTTCCCACAGAATTAGTGTACTTGGTATTTTGGGGATTGTTTCTGTTTAGTTATTTTTGTGACGTACTGTGACCGTTAATAAATTAAGTATAATTCAAGACTTCAACATTAAATAAAACAGTATTTAATTACAACCGGAAATAAATACTTAACAAGAAAAAAGGAGTAAAAGTCAAACAAAGATAATTAATCATTTCACTGAATACCTCGTTAGCAACGCAGCTCGGCTTAATGTACATGTTGTGACCAAGTAAATGGTTAAAAAATAACAAAAGAAGCGGTTGCAGATATATCGTTTATTGAACACTTTAAATACAACAGAAGAGTTGGGCGTGTATGTCGGTTGACCACCGTTCAGACTATATCACTGTTCCCCCGAGGCTTACTTACCTTAATTTTATAGTAAGTGGAAAAATCCACAATAGACTCATTAGGAGGACACCACAACAGTCCAGTAAATCCTAAATCAAAACCCAAATCATTGACGCACAATAATTCACACTAATTCGACTGGATATTTCCACTCAATAATCACTCTAGTCAGTAGCCTGACACCGCTATTTATACACCGGGCAGAAAACATATTCATAAGTCCAAAGTGTCACGCTCGAACCTCGGTGTCGGTAGTTACTCATTTTCTCCCTATATGACACTTTTTATATTGGAAATACTCGAATAGCTTGCTTACAGCCGCGTCATGCAACTTGATAACGCTAGACTAAACAAGGGTAAACTGCCTGTCTGGCCACATTCGGCCTGTTTGACTTTCTGAATGGCACACTTAATTTATTAAAATTTTATCTTTTGCTTCATTCTCACTTGTTCACCCACATTGTCCCTCACGTAAAGAGGTTGAGTGAAGTTGGTGTAAAAAGGAAACGACTACTACTGAATGATTAACGCCCCTTAGTGATTAATCTCTCTTACCTTGTGTGTATCAATTGGACTAAACAACATATATAACAACGATTATGTACAATGTTTCTTTAATTTTGCCGCCTTTCATTGAAGATGACGGTTCCAGCATTTTAAACCATTGGCGATTTTCAGTAAGGCAGACCATACGTGTAAAAATACTTTGATTTAGAAAAGAGAAATGTTTATATTATTTTTTTTCTCTGGAGAAGAAATATACTTTGTGCGAATGGAAAAGTGAGAACAAAGAATAATACTAAAGAGGCAAAAGTTACTTTGAGCAACAAAAGACTGGAAGTGGTGGAGAGCCGTGATCATCTAGGTTCTGAAAGGATATTGTAGATGAAAGAAGTGAATGGATGACAGAGTGAGGACAAAGAGTCAAATGTCACTTAGAGCAATAAAAGACTGGAAGTGGTGAAGAGCCGTGACCACCCATGTTCTGAAGATATGGTTGATAAATTATTGATAAATTAAATGAACGGATGACAGAGTGAGGACAAAGAATGAATGGTAAAAAGTCAAAAGTTAGAGCAACAAAACAATGGAAGAAGTGGAGAGCCGTTATCATCCACGTCCAGAAGATATTGGAGATAAATTATAAGGAAAGAATGATTATAGTCTATAGATAATAGAACATTTAATATGAGATTAAATTGCAAGCGCAAGTGTTTTCAAATTTTGAATCGCAACCTCCCCTCATCATTTAAAAAAAACAAAATAATAATTTTGCTGCACCTCGAATAAATCTTATTCTCACTCACTACGCGGAATTAATGTTCTGCTACCCTAGCTCGTTAACCATTACCCCGCTGCGAAACACCTGAGTATTTATTTAGTTTAATCTAGCTTAGCAAAATTCCAAACATATGTGATCATTAATTAGAGTCACTCAACCGGGGAGTTTCAGATAGATGTTAGCTCAAAACCTAGGTGGGGGCCATGCTCCTTTGAACCACTGTCCTTCGGAATGGGGCTGAGGTCATGACACGGTGACCAGGACGTCCCCAAATGTGGAAGTACCGAGGAGACTTGAGGAATTCCACACCAAACACGAGATTGTGTACGAAACTGTGCAGATATGAAAAACTACGAGAGATCCATGAAAAACACCAAATTTGGCATCGCTTGATCGACAGCTCTTCGTGGCCAAGTTGGTTAAACCGTGCCGGTCTTAACGGAAAGCTCCCTGACCCTTGTGGAACGCAGTCTCAAATCCTGCTGGAGAACGCCTATTTTTTTTCTCTAACAAGATTTCTCAAACATTCAGGCCGGTAGGCGAATATATATAAATGTATTATTTAATAAATAAATAAAACGTCTACACAAAAACGAATATCCACTATAAAAACGTTTAAGTTATATGTGTGTGTTTATATATATATATATATATATATATATATATATATATATATATATATGTATGTATGTATGTATTGTCATTCACAGACAGACTGTTTCGCTGTATCACAGCTCAATGGTGTGGATAGTCGAAACCCGGCTGAACTGTCTGAGATTCTACCGCTCAGCCGTAGGCACACGGCAGGGATGAAGGTGAATTTAAGCGCATTTATTTTTAGATAAACACACAGTGACTGGGAGAACTCGATTCGCTTTACCGAAGAGTCATGTATATATATATATATATATATATATATATATATATATATATAGGCTTAAACACTAATATTCCATGGTCATAATTTATTCCATTGAAATCGTAAATACGATCAAATTCATCAGACCTGCACATTCAAAAATAAAACAGAAAAAAAAAAAAAAAAACAACTCCGGAAATAAAAATAGAATTTAGAGAGAGTGTATGAGAGTGGAGACGAATGTTAGAGCTATAGAGAGGGGTAACAAACGAGAGAAAGTGGAAGATTAAAATTTAACAGAGAGAAGTTTTAGAGAGGGGAGTCAAAGACGGTTTAAGTGAGAGAAATATGAATGTTGTCGGATGTCTAATACATTAAAGATGTAACCGGAAAGGATACATTTTGTGGTGACATACACACACAAAAGACGATTTTTTACTTTTTATTATTTTTTATTTTCGGAGTTGTTTTTTCTGTTTCCTTTTTGAATTTGTAGGTCTGATGAATTGGATCGTATTTACGATTCCAATGGAATAAATTATGACCATGGAATGTTAGTGTTTAAGCCTTTTTTTATTATTATTATTATTATTATTATTATTATTATTATATAATATATATATATATATATATATATATATATATATATATATATATATATATATATGTCTCTTCCTTACTCTGTCCTGGACATTGAGTTCTACCTAGAATCTATCCTCTTGGAATTTTTTTATACAAAATATATATGTATGTGTATGCATGCATGTATATATATTTATATATTTTGCATATGTATGTGTATATTTACTACTAATATTATCTATCTATCTATCTTTCTCTCTCTCTCTCTCTCTCTCTCTCTCTATATATATATATATATATATATATATATATATATATATATGTACCTCAACAGCAAGCGCCTTTGTATTTTATTGTATGTTTGCATGTACATGCACGTGAGTATGGGCGAGGTGGGATATATGCATATGCTTATATGTGTACATGCCTATATGCACGTGTCGGTGAGAGTATAATATATTATTATTACTGAGCACGTGTTCCGAACGTGTTGATAACGAGTAAATATGGTGTAAGATAAGGTTGTTGTTTCATTATTGTGTCAACGACTTCCTGTTTGTGCCAAGTACATCTCAGGATGTTTGAAATGTAAACACAAACATTACTGAGAGAGAGAAAGCGATATATATATATATATATATATATATATATATATATATATATATATATATATATATATATATATATGTGTGTGTGTGTAGAGAGAGAGAGATGCCAGAACATATGATAGCCACACTACACTTCGTCTCAATTTCAAAACTCTTCCCTAGTTTAGTTACTTGTAAGTGAATGTAAGGAACTCGCCTGGGATTCGAACCCGGCCCTCTGATTTCTTATTCCGAGCGTTTATCCACACCACACCGCCCATGTAACATATAAGTATCTGTAATTGCCCTAATTATTATATTTTAGGGCGGTTACGTGCCTGAGTAACCATTCCCGCCTTTTTTTCCAACCAGTGACTAATTAAACGGGTGTGCCCACGAAAATAAAACATTGCTGTATTACGAAACATTGTCGAATTAAAATATTCATAGTTTCAGGTTCAAAGATAAACTGTAGGAAATATTCGTTTAAAGAATATTGGTCCAAGGAAGACCTGTCTAAGAACATTTCTCTAAGGAATACTTGTCGAAGACCATTTGTTTATGGAATACTCGTCTAAGAACCTTTGGTCTATAATAATATTTTTTTTAATAAATGAACACTTTATTCATGTACAAAATATTCAATATTATTGATAGTCACTATATTACAGAGAGTAGCGATTCTACTGGGGGCAGAAGGGGGCCAATGTACACCAGAATTTTGGCTGGCCCCTCGGTTCCCCCCAGCACCACCACCTATCTAAATTTTGTAGAGGAAATAAATCAGAGCAGACAAATTACACTGTTCTGCTAGTATTGACGTTAGTATTATCCCTTTGATTTTGTTTCGAAGTTAGCCCCTCTCTTTTGGTCCAACAGCTTGAGAGTTCAAAAGAGGGCAGGAATAGATTAGAACTCCGCTACTATGAATGAAAAATGATTCCGTTTAATTTAGACTAAAACTCATTCCTAAGTTGTGTATACGATAGTGGGGTAGTATGAAAATAGAAAAAAAAGACGCTGCTTGAATTTGCCCCCCTCTCCTCTGCAGATCCCCCCCATTAATCACTGGCAACACCTGTGGCTTATAGGCATTTAATGATATGCATTCTTTGTATATAGGTACTAGCACAGGAAATAATTGTATAGATAAATATTTCTTAGACGAATGTTCCTTAGACGAATGCTCTGGATCCCAGAAACAGCAGCTTGACTTCGAAGTGTCGCAAAGATAAATGTGCGTTTCTTAGATAGGGTTTGAGCCTTGCTTTGCTGTGATAACTCTCTGTTGCCTAATGGTAAGGCGCACTGAGATATAGAATAGTTTCCCTGATGCCTAAAGAGAGTACATATTCACTTCATGTAAGGAATAACTTTGACAAGACTCGATCTCTCGGCTAGCGAACATTAATTTAACTGTTTCAAAAATGTGTGTATATACGTGTCTTTTTTTTTTTGTTTTGTTTTTGTAAATATGAATATCCAAACGCGGCATTATCAGAAAATACTTAGAGTAATTATAGTAAAGTTAAAATTTATTTGTAATTTTCTAACATTTTTTTCAAGAAACATCTTCGTAAGACTATAAATATTGCCCACCTGAAATTCAATAAAATATTTGATTACTTAGAAAATTTTCTTAAATTTTTAAGTAGTTATATATATATATATATATATATATATATATATATATCAAAGCGCTCAGGTTATATTTGTCAAGTAATTATTAAAACTATGTCCATTTTAGAAATAATTCCCAAAAATAAGTCTATCGGGAGAGTTGCCAGCACCTTATGAGATTTGTTCAAAATTGTTTTTCGGCGATATTTTAAACTAAAAGTAATAACTCGCGTGCAAATTAATTGAAATAAAACGATTAATTCCGTTATTATTTACTTTTTCCAATGAAACATGACCAAGTGCACATGTCTGTACTTCGAATGTCCATTCCACGAAGTCGTTCCTTGAAGAGTGATCATAGATTCTCGATTGGATTTAAATCGGGAGAGTTTACGGGCCATTTGATTTCCACATTGGTAAGGCTTGCCAGTGTGTTCGTGCAGCGTTACAATTTTCGTCCGCTGCCTTGGAGTAATGTCCATCGCAGACAATGGCCGTAGGACAACTAATCAATAGTTGGGACAATAGTGTCTAGGCGCGATATAAATCTGATGTAATCACGGATGACGCAATATTTTTCAAGGCCAAACAAATTTCATCATGCACCTCGAAGATAGATTCATATTACTGCACACCACTGCAAATGTCCTAATCTTGGGAAAAATAGATATCGATTGCACCCAGTCACTCCAGTGGGTCTAAATTGACCTTATGGTGAAAGAAAGGAAACTAAAGCGGTTGTTTCAATTAATTTGCACAAGGATATATTTGCTTCAAATCAGATTAATTAAATTTTTAAATCCCCTAATGATGGATAAAGTTTCAGAAAGGTATATTTGAGTTTTGAAAGATTTTTTAATAAAGGAAATTACGTCGTGTTGACTTGCCATTACGGACGATTTTGCTGTTTTTATGAAAGTCAAAATTCATTCTTATTCATTTGCATGAAGTTTTAATTGCAACAAAGTATTTTGCTAATAAGAAATATGTTATATAGAAATAAAATATCACTGCTGACACTTGTGTTTGAACGTAAATCGCAAGTGAACAAACACAGGCGATCTCATTATTCAATTAGGTAGACCGCGTGACCATAGCGGAAACACTTATATAGAGGAAGTCGCGTGTCGCCTGAAGTATTCACTAGTTCTCCTTTATCCCCTATACTATTCGTATCGCTATTCTCTTCTCACTATACAAACTAAAAATGTGTACAATTGTTATTCTAAGACGTCTGACACCAGTATTGTTCAACGACGTATTATAATTGGTATCTGCGATTACAAAGTCTCTACTACGTTGGCATTGACTAAGTATCAAACACGCATACGTTAACATCATAACAGTGGCATTAAAGGATTGTTTTTAACGACGCAAAAAAAAAATAGTAAATTTAATGTATTCGCTTGAAATTAAAAGTAAACTAAACTCTTTTAAATATGCATTTTAAGACTGTGATATAACGTTTCCTTTGAGGTATCTATACACACACACACACACACACACACACACATATATATATATATATATATATATATATATATATATATATATATATCATAATTTTTTTAAAGATGAAGCCTCATAACAACCGCAACAATATTTGAAAACTCTACCAACAGGAAAAAAATAGCAATAATGACATTTCCGTAAACAAAGAACCTTTTGAATCAGAAATCGAAGTCTTGAGTCCTTGCATAAATACTAAAGAATTCCTCTTAAGCACATATGAGGCTGGATGAAAAAAATGTACGTTTCAATTACCCCCCCCCACCATCACCACCCATCATACCCTTGCTTTTCTTCTTCTTCCTCCTCTTCCCCTCTTCCTCCTCCTTCTTCTTCTTTTATACCACATCCGAAGTCGTGCGTTTGTTCATTTATTTTTTAAAATAATATATCGTTGCGAGGTCAACTGACAAAAATCGCCTGAGGATACTGTAAGTAGCAGATTCAACTGATCGCCTGATTTTTAAAGTTTTATATATTTATATATATATATATATATATATATATATATATATATATATATATATATATATATATATATATATATATATATATATCCACTGATGTTTAGCAGGGATAATTCCAAGTAGGATATGAATCCAAAGAGAGCTCAATGTAAAAACAGAACAATAATACGTTATCCGACAGGAATCGAACCTGTGTCCTATACGAAACCGTCAGTTGAATATTCAAGCCGTTAAATGTAATTAATACTGCTTATTTATTTATATGTAATCAATATGGCGCGGAATCATTTTGTTCCACGAAAATTATGGGGTTTGTACAGAAGTTTTCGATATCTGGCAGCGTCAATGAAAGTGAATAAACAGAATCCAGAACATGCACTTTGTATTACTGTATTACTTGTTCTTCTATTGTTCTCAATACTTATTAGTAGGAAGTGACAAGACTTTCGGACAACCCTGTGTGTGTGTATATATATATATATATATATATATATATATATATATATATATATATATATATATATATAATGGACTCTCCCGTCGGTTTCGACGTATGAGGATCTGACAGCTTATTCATTCAGTTATGAAATTTTGTGCGATAATCTTAAGTGGCATTTAAGACCCACTAATGATTTACTAAGGAGGCCACATATGAAGCAAGAGTGAGGTTTGTGAGGTGAAATCACTGTTAGATTGGCTGACCTTTTAGTTCTTGCTCTCGTTTCTTGAAGATGATTCAGACAAGCAGATTGAAAACTGCTGAATCCCCTAAAACAAGTTGATCTCCACTCTACCCGATCCAAGGCTAAGCGCTCAAGGGTGTTATGTGATATATTGACAGCTGACAAATTGCTTTTCACCTTGTCTTTGTATCTTAGCCATGGGCGTCCAACATTCCTGTAGCTCTGATCTAACTGGCTGTACATTAGGACCTTAGGTATCCTGTCATCAGACATTCTCAAGACATGACTAGTCCATTGTAACTGAGACTGTATGACAAAAGCCTCGATCCCTCCAATATTACACTTGTTAATATATATATATATATATATATATATATATATATATATATATGTATTAAAATAATAATAATTTTTGTGTCGCGATTGAATCATATTTTTAAAAAGAAAATAATTATAATATATATATATATATATATATATATATATATATATATATATATATATATAATTATTTTTAAAAAGAAAATAATTATAATATATATATATATATATATATATATATATATATATATATATATATATAATTATGTAAAAAAATATGATTCCTTCGCTATGGAAGTGTTCTTATGTTTCAAAAACAAGAGCGAAAAACCTCAGTATAATTATTAAAATTAAATTGAATTAAAGTATCAAGCCCTGTTTCATCCTCAAGCGAAAATTCAGGAATAACCAATCTTGAAATTTACGCATCTTTATAAGCATGTTCATTCGCAAAATTAATTACTATGGAAACGTCTAGAGCGACCATCTTGATAAGGTGGATAAGCGTTAATTTGTATCCACATATCAGTCACATTCGGAATGAGGTCAAGCCGAGGTAGGGCCGGGGTGTCCATTTCATAGCGAATGATGGCATTCATGTACGCACATCGTCTGGTCAGTCACAGCGAATTTTAATAATTTTACTGAGGTTTTCGGCTCTTGTTTTGGAACCATGAGAACTCTTATGTAGCGAAGGAATCTTCTTTTTTTTTTTAAATAATTATAATTTAAGCTCTACTTCTGTATGGAGCACTGTTTTTTTTTGTTTTGTTTTTTTAACAAAAATGCTAAAGAACTCCGGATTATTTACCTAACGTGTTCTTTCCTATATTTCTACATATCTGCACACATAATATATATATATATATATATATATATATATATATATATATATATATATATATATTAGAAGATGAGTAACATAAACAACATCTGTATGAGTTAACAATATTTTTGACTCGACACAATCACCCTTTGTCAAGTCGCAAAAACAATCAAATATTTTTTAATTCATTTCTGACAATGTTGAACAGCGAAGTGCTTGAGTGTCGTGTCAGACTGACCGCACACATTTTGTACACAAATGGACACATCACTATGCGACCAAACTTTAAGTGAAGTATTTATGTCTAGACAGCGTCCGTCTACGTCTCCGCCCAGCCGTCTGGCCGGACACGTGTTCACTTCGTCCCAGATCCTCTTATGTTGGGTCATTCGCCTGGGTCAATCCCACTCTTTTTTTTTTTTTTTTCAAAAATGGTTTCTGTTTTTGCCTTACAAGTCAAAAAAGAGCTCAAATTTCTAACGTTTCCTGGGTTCAAAACCTCCACGATCTTTATCTATTGCTTACTCTCTCTCTCTCTTTCCTTTATTTTTTTGTTTTTCTTTCCCTAATGAGAGATGATAAACAATTCAATTTTATCTACATGTATTTTGTTAGTGATACAAAACTAAATTGTCTATTTATAATTGTGTAAATTGTATATTTATAATTGGGTATATTTGGTCAGACTATGCAAAAGATTTGGTCAGACTATCTGCAAAATATATAAGTATATTATGCAAAATATAGACTATAGTATATACAGAGTGACCCCCCCCCCCAAAAAAAAAAAAACTGGACTTTTTAACAATCCAATAAAACCAAGAGCGATGGAAGAAAAATATTTTATTTATAGTAATTGAAACTTAAAACATGCCATTTAAGAAACAATGATGGAATTTTCATTTTTTTTAAATTACGTCCTGTAGATGGCGTCCTCCTGTACGAATGCATTCTTGAAATCTGCTGTTAAGATTCCTCATTGACTACTGCAATATCTCAGCTGGGGTACTGTGAATTTCATCTTGAATTCTAAATGGCGAAATGTTTACTTGCTCAAGGTCACCGTCTCGCAGTGTTGCCACTTGCTCGTGTCTGGCAATACGCACTTCAAAAATTCCCGCTTTTTTGGGTCACCCTATACATTTTGCATAATCTGACCACAATCGAAATTACACTAGTATAGAAATTTCCTACGGCGTGCAATATTGCTATTGGCTAAAATCACTACAATTTGCCTTGTTATTCTCCTTTATTCTGTGATAAAGCAGCTATGGCTGTTTTCTTTCAGCTTTCATTCTTGCTGCAAGACATGATATTTAGGTAAAAAATAAGTCACCACTTTGTACTGGGATTTTATACTATTGATACGTGTGTACGTTGTATAGTAAATATTTATGGGATTCTGGAATATTTGACCTGCAAAAATTATTGGCGAACTCATGTGAGTCCGTGTAAAAATAAGAAACAAAAAACAATGAATTTAAAACAAACAACAGTTGCATGCATGTATCACCAAAAGTAATTGCATGTGTACACAATTGAAATAAAATGAAAGGACATTGAACCAATCTATAAGAATGTGCTTGTGTGTGAAGAAAGTGTTTGTATGGGCGTGTGAAAAAAGTCTGTGTATGTAAAGAAAGTGTGTGTATGTGCGTGTGAAACAAGTCTGTCTATGTGTGTGTGAAACAAGTGTGTGTATGTGCGTGAAACAAGTGTGTGTATGTGCGTGTGAAACAAGTGTGTGTGCTTTATCTACTTTCGATTACATCTGGAAGCAAGTGTTAAACAAGGAAAGAGAGAGGATATGATTGCCTTTTTATAAACTTCAAGACGGCCTTCTAACGCGTTTTTGGCAACGCCAAGCGAAGTCTCGTTTCCAGTGAGTCTCGTTAAGATCTATCACGTGTTCAAGTGATGATGCTCGGTTCCATTATTATAATAATCTTCATTAATTAAGTTTATAATATTCAGCACTACTTTGAACAATATGTGCGTATCTTTTCAAGATTAAAAAAAGAAAAAGTTGTTTAATGTGCAAGTCTTTTTTTTCACGCTTAATATCTGCAATTACATGAAGCAATGAGATTGGATCTTTGTTAGACGTTGATCCAACAACGATGTCAGGGCATATATGAAGTCTTATCGTCATTTGGTGTTTTACAAAAAACAATTGAGCTGTCCCGTAGACATTAACTTTTCGAGTTGTAGTAATGTCATGGCAATTCACAGATAATAAAAAAAAACTAGATGTGTATATCCATGATGCCCTACATCCTGACTGGCCATGTTATTATTATTATTATTAATGGTGGTACTAGTAGTAGTAGTAATAGTAGTAGTAGTTCTTTTTTTAATATTTGCACTAGAAGAGTGAAATAAGTAGTCCCATCTCTCAAATAACGTAGACACTGGTCTGACATGAACTGTAGAGGTTCAGATATTTAGTTCTTTTCCTAAACCGATGGTAAATGAAATTAAACAACCATACGCAATGGCATCGAATTTGAGTGACTGAACACATCACTTTATTTTTAATATATATATATATTTTATTTCAGGGGTGCTTAAAATATGTTGACTTTATCCCTTTCAGAGGAATGTGATCCACCCGAAAGGATTGAATATTTGCAACTTAGGGTATATATCCATTCAGTATCTACCTTTTAAGGCAAACTAGAGGAATATGTCTCTCGTTCGGTTCACACACCTACTCGGTATTTTGAACAGGTGTAGAGGTTTATCCCTTGTTTCCTGGTGTCCTTGCTAAGACAATAAACTACAGCCAACAGCCAAACCTCCAATGAAGAGGTTTTGAGGTGTGTGGAACCACCTCTTAATTGCTGATGTTCCCAGATCCACCCTGACCCTGGGTGGTAGCACCTGTTAGAGTCCCAGCTATGGGCAAATAATTAACCCCCAAACCCAGATCTCGTTCTGAGTATGACGATAAACTAGATCCGCGTCCTGGGTATGACGATAAACTACGTCCAACAGCAAGGCCTCTGATCAGGATCTTAATTGCTGATGTTCCCAGATCCACACTGACCCTGAGTGGTAGCACCTGTTAGGGTCCCAACTATCGGCAAATAGTTGACCCACCCAAACTGGGGTCAAAACACTATGAAAGTGTAAAAATAGGTTTTAATACCAGAAATACTTTGTAAAATAATTCAACCAGCAATAAATTTTTTTAGGAGAAAATTATTACCCGCATTTTTTTTTTTTTTTTGAAAAAAAAATATATTACCAGCAATAAAAATTTTGTTGTCATTAAATAACTCATTGAGGTTTATATGCCATAAAACAAAACAAACCAAACCTTGTTTCCGCTTTAGGATTAGGTTCCTTCTAAAGTTTTTGACTCGTATAAACTAGGCCTAAATGTACCTTGTGAGAACCTGACATCTATGAAGCTTTTTGACTCATATAAACTAGACCTAAATATACCTTGCGGGAATCAGACAACTATGAAGCTTTTTGATTCGTACAAACTAGACCTAAATATACCTTTTGGGTAGCTGACATATATGAAGCTTTTTGACTTGTATAAACCAGACCTAAATGTTCCTTTTTACCTACATTGTAAATAGGATCTATGTATATCTTTTTTTTTTTATTTTAGTGTAAACTTGACCTATGTACATTTTGTTTTAACTTTGTTGCAAACTGAAATATTCATTTATTATTTCCGTGCAAATAATTATTATTTCTGTCCTTCTATTAATTATTTCAGCCCGAATAATTATTATTTCCGTGGTAATAATTAATTATTTCCCAGCTAATACTTATTATTTCCGAGTTAATAATTATTATTTCCGTTCTAATAATTATTATTTCCATGTTAGTAATTAATATTTCCGTCTTACTAATTAATATTTCCGTCTTACTAATTATTATTTCCGTCCTAATAATACTTATACTCGACATTTAATAATCTAACAAGATTTGATACGTCGCTAAATAAACCAACTTAACGAAACTAATTCGCTTTTAATTTTATTTTTCATACTTTTTCTTAACTTATTCAGCTTTACTAAACAAACCTATTTAAGCAATGTCCATTATTTTTGGAGTCTGTGTATATTTCTTAGATGAGGTATTATGTACAGTATTTACATTAGTCGGACTATTGTTCTCATCTTTGTCGCCATATTTGTCACAACGTTTCGGCCGTTGTACGCTCCGGCCTTCTTCAGGCGGTTGGAATTTCGAACTGAACCCTTTATTTCGATCACTGGGGTTGACTGTTCTAGTTCCACGTGTCATGTTTGATGGATGTCAGTTATCAGTTATCTCCTGCTTATTTTCCCTCTGAAAGTTCTCCGCTGCCTTAACCGGGTATTGAACTCACACTCTTTGGGTCTGTCACTGGATCTAATCCACTGTGCCATGTGTCCTTGAGTTAAGGCAGTGGATAATGTAAATAGTGTACATAATACCTCATCTCAGAAATATAGACAGATACTGAAAGGCCGAAACGTTGTAATAAATATGGCGACAAAGATAAGGACAATAGTCCGAATAATGTAAATAGTGTACATAATACCTCATCTCAGAAATATAGACAGATACTGAAAGGCCGAAACGTAATAAATATGGCGATAAAGATAAGGACAATAGTCCGACTAATGTAAATACTGGTCCATTATTTTTCTTATTCATTTTTCTCTGGTATATTCACTGGTAAATGAATCAATCCAAGTAAAAAAAACTTAAAAAAAAAGTCAAGGTAAAAAATTCACAGGAAAAATAAACGAAGATAAAACATCCAGCGGGCAAAATCCCAGACTCTTATCCCCAAAAGAGGGCAACACTTCAGTCTCCTAAATAAATTGAAAATTCAAGTAAATTTTAATCTAAATTTTAATGTCAAATTGAGACTTTCGTCACATAAAGTCATGTCTTATGGGATAATCGGACTCTGTAAATATTATATGAAATGTCTGGCTGAAGCATTGTTAGAAAAACGTCTTTTTTTTTAGAGATAGGATCGATTTACTATCAATTTTTGTTGTAAACTTAGCGGATCCATAAACTCGACAGAAATCGATGACGTTATTATAAATTATCTATTTCCATAAATTAATGTGACTTTTTTTCTTAGCCAAAATTGTGACTTTATTACCGGCCATGGATGGAACGACGGTAATTTTTAAATTGCATTGTACTTATAAATATCAAAAGCCAATGTACAAAGTCCTTAAAACGGAGAAATTAGATTTAATTTTATTTTGTAAATAGGCATTCTTAATTATTGCTCTTTCTGAATTTAAAATTAACTTATTTGAAAATATAATAATAATATTTGTATCCGATCTCCGTGATTTGTTTATGTTTTGGTGCAAACTTTAAAAAAATACCCTCCTTAAGGCTTTCTTGACATAAAGTCGGGTCTTATGGGAGGTCGCCCTAACTATGAAATATATCGAATATGTGAGCATAGCATTGTTAGAAAATGTCTATTTTATGGTTTGGATCGATTTAGTATGAATTTCTATTGCAAACAAAAGGGACCTATAAATTTGTGTAAGTACTCGGCATAACTACATAGCTTTATTACCGGTCACAATAAATAAATAGATGACGCTATTATAAATTATCTATTTTCATAAATTAATGTAACATTTTCTTGGTCAAAATTGTCACTTTTTCCCCTTTGACTTTTTCCCTGTGACTTTATTACCAGCCATGGCTAAAACGAATGTAATTTTTAAATTGCATTATACTTATAAATATCAAAAGCCAATGTACGTGTTCCATTTTAGACAAAACGAAAAAATTAGATTTAACTTTGCTTTGTAAATAGACGTTCTCAATTATTGCTTCTTTTTTTTAAAATTTAAAATGAATTTATTGGAAAATATAATAAGTTGTTTACGCAACATTTGAGATAACGGTTGAGGAGATTTATCTTTTAAAATGCGCATTAATGTAACACACCTTTATTCTAAAGATCACATTATCTCTTGATTCGGTAAATTCTGGCGGTAGGAAGACAAACAGATTCGTTGTATTTTAGAGATAAAGGCAAATTTTCAGCTTTTAAAATTATAGTTCTGCTTCTTCTACTTCTTTGCACCGTGTCCCTTCAGGATATAGGAGATCATGGATCTCCACAATTTCCTGTCATTTGTAACTCTTAATAAATTTTGTCTTTTTGTTATCTCTCCTAAATCCTGTTCTGCTACATAAAGACAAACCTCTCATCAACGGACTACTAGGAGAGAGGGTGGTCCGTTAAAGCCGATTGTCCGTAGGTGGGAAGGGATTATTTTTTTTGGTTATAAAACCATTATAGTAACTACCACATTTTCTCACAGCTACTTTCTCACGCACGCGCTAAATATATCGTACTTTATATACTGTACACCCGTCTTTGTTTACAATTGAAAGGGTCGCTACCGCCGGCAAGCGGTCACTTTGAGAACTAATACGACTTGTTCAGCTATGCCCGCAAATTTTTAAATACATCGCTGACGATTTGGAAGATTTTTTTCCTGGAGATTTTTTTTATTTTTTATTTTGCCTGCAGATTTTGTCCATTGCATCTGAAGTCCGTTGATGGGAGGGGGGTCCGTAGATAAGAGGTTTGTCTGTACACACAAGCTCATTATGTAGATTTTACGCTGTTTTCCCCTGTCCCTCTTGTTTTCAATATATTCTGTGACTGTCAAAATTTCATGACCGGTAATAAAATCACAAAAAAAGTCACAGTTTTCGCTAGGAAAAAAAAAAACACAGGAAAAAGTCACAACTTTGGTGACATGTTTTGATATACATGAACCCACTGTAGCAAATGTTTGAACCACACTTATTACTCTCAATAATTTCCATAGCTGGAGAAATAAAAATTATTTTTCCCGAAATCTAAGTATTGTTGATCCAGTAAGATTCGAGTTCTGGGGTAGGGTTAGAATTAGGGTTAGTAATACAAAAATTAGGGTCGGAGTTAGGGTAGGGTTAGAATTAGTGTTAGGGTAAAAAAAGAAAGCCACAGATATAATGCTAACATAGGACACTGGGAGACATTTGCATTCATATAAAAAGCTCTAGAAGAGTGGCCGTTGTAGACAATTTTTATTATTAACTGTAAGAAGACAGAGTGTTTGGTTGCTAGCAAAAGAAACAACACAAAATATTAGCTGTGAATTGGGGACATCAAAATCGTGAAGGAACAGAATTTTATCTCTCTAAGTTTATGTAATAATATGACGGCAACTAATATAGAAATGGGAACGCTTATTGGAATAGCGAAATATGACTTCAAGAAACTAAGTAAAATATTAAAAAATAGGAAATTATAGTTGAATTGTTTACGTAATGTCTAATCTCTTTTCTGATAGGAAATAGTGGCCAATGTTTTCTCATGAAGAGATTTCAAGTGACAGCATTGCGGTTTGAAAGATGGCTGATGAGAATGAACTCAACATAACATCTTTCTTTTTCTCTTATTTCTTCTTTTTTTATTTTTTTTTTATTTCTTTTTTCGGTTTTTTCTTTCCTTATTTTTCTTTCGTTTCTTATTTCTCCCTTTTCTTAATTTCTATATTTTTATTTTGTTTTTATTTATTTTTCTTATTTTTCTTATTTTTCTTTTTCTTTCTTTTTCTTTCGTCCTTTATTTATTGTTTTATTCATTTTTTTCTTTCATTACTTTTCTTTCAAATTTTTCTTTTTCTTTGTTTCCTTCTTTCTTTTTCGTTCATTTCTTTTCTTTCTTTCTTTCTTTCTTTCTTTCTTCATATTTTCTTCTTTCTCTTCTTTTTCTCTTTTACATCCTTTCTTTCTGTCTTGCTTTTTTCTATTTTCTTTTTGTTTCTTTCGTTCTTTATTTTTCTACTTGTCTTTTTCGTTCATTATTTTTCCTTCAGTTTTTCTTTTGCTTTCTTTCTTTCTTTCTTTCTTTCTTTCTTTCAATCTTTTTTCTTTTTCTTTCTTTCGTTTTTTCTTCCTTTCTTCTTTTTTTTATTCTGTCTCTTCTCTGTCTTTTTTTATCTTCTTTCTGCCTTTCCTTTTTCTATTTTCTTTCTTTCCGACTTTATTCTTCTTTCATTCTTTATTTATTTCTCTATCTCTCTTTTTCTTTCATTATTTTTCTTTCTTTCTTTCTTTCTTTTTTTTTTTTTTGAATAAACACCCTTTCACCTACCCTGAGCCAAATCTAGAATTTCAACAGATATTTTTCCTGTTATGAGTGAGTCGCACCCATTTCTAATGCATTTGTCATTGTTGCTTTCACTGCTAAGACTACCTCCGTTTTGGCACAAGGTAGAGACACCCAGAGATGATCAAAGACACTACTTAGTAGTTATGATCAAACAGATTAGCTCGTTAACCAGTGCCCAGCATAACTTCATAACAAAGTGATCTATTCTTGAAAATGCACTGACCTGTTTTATATATGCCATGTAACTGCATGGGCAATCATAGTTCTCCACAGTTTCCTGCATTTTGCTGAATGTTGACTTTTCACGATCTTCTCGTAATATTTGTTCTGGCATCCATCCCCCCCACAAACTCATTAAGTAGGTTACTCGTTATATGTTTTTACCCTGCATCTCCTGCCTTCTGTATAACTTGTGAGTGTTAAATTCTCTAGTCATTCTTTCCTTATTAGGGGTTTCAGAAATTCCATTAGCTTCATTCGGATTGTTAGTATACGTTTCCTTGTTCTTATTCGCATATATTCCAAGATATACTTATCATTCATTAAAAGAGACACGTCCATTGATATATGTTTCTTTTCCACCTATGAGGAAGTTGTCCGACATTCACCGTTATATTAGAAGATCTTCAATTGCACATATGTCAAGCTCTCACCCCCAAAATCTCTTGATGTTCTTGGTTCAAAGGAAAAAATCAACCAATACACGTCAATATTTCTGAGATGAGGAATTGTAATTGTTTACAGTATTTACATTGTTCGTGGCCATATTCATGGCCCACTGGATAAAAGCGTTCGTTCAGTCCAGTGACTTGACCCAAGGAGTTGTGAGTACAATATCTGGCTACAACTGAGGTGAACAAAAAAAAAAAAGAGTTGAGTTAGAGGGAGATAACTAATACTGAGATATCCGGCAGAGGCGTGACACGTGGAACTAGAATAATCTACCATGGTGAACGAAATAAAAGGTTCGGTTCGAAATTCCAACCACATGAAGAAGGCCGGAGCGTACATGAATATCGCAACGAAGATGAGAACAAAAGCCTGAACAATGTAAATAGTGTAAATTCACTGTTATATTAGATTTGTTTAAGTAGCTATCTATTTTTTATTGTTTCCTTTGTGGAAATCTTGGTATTGGGAAGTTTAATATTTACTAACTTAAAAGCCGCCCTATCAGGCGGCATTTAAGCTGCGGTGGGCTCTTGGTTAGGCCTTCATTGCAATAGGTAAGAAGGAGTAGATGCGATAGGCAAAAATAAATTACAGAAGAACTCAAAATTGATCGCTGCATTTAAGTATTGCATTAATATTTAAGCTTACCTTTTAAAAGTTCAACAATAATTCTTCTGCCAATTTAAAGATAATTTGATGTACGTAGGTCCTTACTTTCTGTACAAACAATTATTTTTATTTCATGGGTGACTTTCGCTGGATTTCGATTATTGACACATTCATGTAAAAAAAACTGTTTTTGTATTTGCTCCTTCACTTCATATTACGTAAGTTATTTATTATTTTTATCTTGAACCTCACCGGAATGTATATTTTCTTTAACTTTCGAATGTATAGACCGGTAGACGTCAGTGAATACTGTTTAATAAAAAAGCGCGATATCTCCTACTTAAATCAATCTCGACGGTGTACAAATGGGCGACTCCAATCTTTACTGAATGTAATGTTTGTTTTCATTTTTAATTTAATATTTCTTCTTTAGATTACCTGCGTTTTCTTTCTAGCTTTTTGTTTGAACGTTTTTCCTTATTTATGTTATATATATATATATATATATATATATATATATATATATATATATATATATATATTAAAGACATTTTTATGTTTAACGTTCTTTTTATAGATACAAGTATTTAAGTAAATGCTCTGTTTATAATAAACAGTATTAAACAGAGCATTTACTTAAATACTTGTATCTATAAAAAGTACGTTAAACATAAAAATGTCTTTAATAAATAAATTGTCGGACTTTGTCCATTTCTTAATATATATATATATATATATATATATATATATATATATATATATATATGGACTCTAGTGCTTTTTTGTGTGCGTATTTTTTTTTCTCATTCCCTCATTTAATCCTTTCAGTCCTCTAAGATATACCCAGAAAATAAACTTGATAAGATCTTGGTCGAAACCAGTCGTTTTTAGTTAAAATGCCATACGAAACTTACTTATTCCTTGCTGATATATATATATATATATATATATATATATATATATATATATATATATATATATATATATATAAGGATCAAACACTAATATTCCATGGTTATAATTTATTACATTGGAATCGTAATCACGACCCAATTCATCAGACCTACAAATTAAAATTCTTTTTGAATTTGTAGGTCTGATGAATTCAATTGTGATTACGATTCCAATGTAATAAATTATAACCCTGGAATATTAGTGTTTAAGCCTTTTATAATACATTGTTACTCTGTCATGGACATTGATTCTATCCTCTTGAAAATTTATATATATATATATATATATATATATATATATATATATATATATATATATATATATATATATATATATTCTGCATTCTGTTGAAGTTTCTATCAGACTCGATGAATTAATTAAATATAATTATCAAATCTTCCTAATAATTACTATCTGTGCTTATCATCGCTTGAACCGGCTTCTAATGCTCTAGAGTGAGCGGTTTGGTGAGAGTAGTCGTGGCTCCAGGGGGCACAGTCCTATGGTTACAGAGAACTCAGTTAAGTTCCACCACGGAATATGTGATCGAGCGGCGCTATGTTGAGTTTGATTTGCAATCTCTTCGTCACCGGCGACCATTGGGACAGTTGGTATGATGTTTGCTTGATAACCTATCTGTCAGGGTTTTAATTCTCGGTAGTGCATGCGCACTGCTGATGAGTCCCAAATATAGGACGAAACGGCCGTCCAGTGCTTTCTGCATTCTGTTGAGGTTTCTATCAGACTTGATGAATTAATTATATGTATATATATTTGAACGAGTTGGTATTTGGACTCTTTTTCTTTGAAAAGATAAAAAATAGTTTGTTAGACTAGGATCCCCCTCTTAAAAAAGAAGGGGGTGGTAAGGCGACACTACCCATCTCCTTCCTCCTCAATCCCAACTCTCTGTCGTGTAATGGCTATCCTAGAATTCTCACTTTGGTCAAAAGTCACAGATAAAGTAATCTCGCCTGTATGCATATGGGTGACTCCAATCATTTTAAAATGTAATGTATGCTTTTCATTTAAATTTTTTTTCTATTTTTGTGCTGGGGCATCTGGGTGCTCCGGCCCGACTCTTCAAATAAGTTATCTGAAAGAAAGTTCATTCTTTGAAATAATTTATCCAGTAGTCAATCACCGTTTTTTTTTTCTACTTTCTGTTTTCATTTTTTTTTATAGGAGTAGATAGGCTTCCTATCACCCGGTTCATACTTCTTCCCCCTTCTCGTGAACAGGAGTAGAGGTTCATCACTTGTTTCTTGTTTAGGAAGGGCTCACGGTTCCTTTTCTTTTCTCGGGCCTTAATAGTGGTGCTGACATGAATTTCTTGTGGTTTGCGTGAATGGTGGCAACGTCTCTTCATACTGAGAGTGTCGGGTTGCCAGTTTTCTGGTTGCTGTTCCTGACTGGTACTTGTAGCGTCTTGAGAGGCTGCTCTGATCAATTGCTGCATAATATCGAGGTTCTTGCAGTACCATGTCGCGTGGAAGGGTGTCCACCTACAAGCACATCCGGTGGGTAAGCCCGAGGTCATTCTATGTTGCAGTCTACGCCAGTTCCCTTCCTGCACATGTTACATTAGACGACCGACTCCTACTAGTACTCTAGGCCTTTTCTCTACCAATATAACATAACATGACTATAAACAACCAAAGATATTATCCTAAACCAGCTCAGCAAAAAACACCTAAACCCCTTAACCTTTCTTTCTCCAATATTCGTGGTATTCATAACAACATCTACAGCGTGGAATCGTTCCTCTTCGAAAAGTCTCCAGACATCCTAACTCTCTGCGAAATTAACTTAACTCTTCAATCCCCTCTTCTGATTTCCAGATTCCTGGCCATCTTCTCCTTAGGAAGGACTCTAAATTCCACAGGCATGGACGGGGAGTTAATGTCTATGAACATCTCTCGCTGGCTAGGGAACTCTCTCTTGAATCTCCAGACCATTCTTACATGTGTCTCCGTCTCTCTCTATTCAACTCACTCAGCTCTCTTCTCTACCGTTCCCCTTCCTCTCAAGACTGTTGCGTGCTTGATAGTATTTCCGATAATATCGACAAATCAATCTCCTTACACCCGTTTAAAAATATATTTGTGTTCGGTGACTTTAATGCACATCATATGAGGTGGCTTAAACATTCTGTCACTGATCTCGCTGACGTCCAAACCTTTAAATTCCGAATCGTTCACTCTCTCATGCAAGTGATTTACTTCCCCACGCATTTCCCCAGTAACCCTGACGGACACGCTACCCTTCTCAATCTTTTTTTTACCTGTATCCCTGTCTTTTACCGTACTACGCAGATGTGTCCTCTTGGCAACTCTGATCCTGCTGTAGTGTCTTGAGCGGTCGCTCTGATCAACAGTTGCATAATAACGAGGTTCTTGCAGTGCCATGAAGGGTGTCCCTGCAAACATTCCCCGTTGGGTAGCACCGATTCCTCACTATATTGCAGTCTACGCCAGTTCCCTTCCTGCATATGTTACATTAGATAACCGGCTGCTACTAGTACTCTATGACTTTTTCGCTACCAATATAGCACATCATGACTATAAACAACCAAAAATATACAACTAAACCAGCTTCCCCCCCCCCAACAAAAACAAAAACAAAAAAAAACACCTAAACCCGCTAACCTTTCCTTCTCCAACATTCGTGGTATCCGTACCAAATTCTGCAATGTGGAATCTTTCCTCTTCGAAAAGTCTCCAGACATCCTAACTCTCTACGAAATTAATGTTAACTCTTCAGGCCCTTCATCTGATTTCTTCTTCTCCATAGGAAGGACTCTAAATTCCACAGGCATGACCGGATAGTTAATGTCCACAAACATCTCCCTCTGGTTAGGGAACTCTCTCTTGAATCTCCAGATCATTCTTACATGTGTCTCCGTCTCTCTCTAGTTAACTCAATCAGCTATCTCTTCTTTCTCTACCGTTTCCCTTCCTCTCAAGATGTGCTCGATAATTTTTCCTATAATATCGACAAAGCCATCTCCCTACACACGTCTGCAAAAAAATATCCGTGTTTGATGACTTTAATGCCCACCATACCAGGTGACTTAAACACTGTCACTGGTATCGCTGGCATCCAAAACCTTAGCGTTTCAAACACTCAACCTCTTACGCAAGTGGTTGATTTCCCTACACATTTCCTGGGCAACCCTGATGGAAACGGGTTTCTTCCCGATCTCTTTTTTACCTCTACACCTGACTCTTATCGTACTACTCAGCTCTGCCCTCTTGGCAATTCTGATTATGCAGTGGTGTCTAACCCACCAACCAATAACCTCCTAGTAACAGAAAATCTTTCTGTTATCAACGAACAGATTGTCCCTCGTTCCGTGATTTCCTTCGTGGCGTCACTTAGGATTAATTTTTTCATCATCCTGTTCAAAAATGCGCGTCTGAAGTCTCCTCCTGGGTGAAAACCGGCATCGATTCTTTCAGTAAGGAAATAGAAAATTAAACCGCGTTCATCTCCTTGGTTCTCAACTGCATTCTCGGTATGTTTCCTGTGGGCTGTGGCACCCACAGGAATCACTTCTTCCGACTGGACCAGGGCGACAGGTCTGATCGCAAGAAACGTCTGTTTGTCTCTACTCGTAACGTGTGCAAGCGTGTCCCCAATGAAGCGAAGTTACTGTTTGCGGATAGAATGAAACAACGTATAGCATCTCGCAAGTTCTGTTCTGGAGATTATTGGCGGCTCTGCAAGAGTGTGCTGAAAAGCAGCAAATCCTCAATCCCCCCTCTATTCACTCAGTTCGAAGTCTTAACATCTACATCAGATAAGATTGAATGCTTTGCACGTAAATTCTCTTCCAACTCAACACTCGACTCATTTGGAGTACCCTCACCTAATATGCGCATAACCCTGTCACTGGTCTCGGGCATCATTTCTAAATTAGACTCCCATAAGGCAACTGGAGGTGACGAGATACCAGCCGTCATCCTAAAGAGATATGCTTCCGAGCTGGCTCTAGTTCTCTCCAAACGATACAACGACTGATCCGCTGTTTCCTGCTTTCCAACTTGTTGGAAGTCCTTGTCTGTAGTTCATGTTTTTAAAAACTCTGGAGAACCTTCTGATCTCTCTATCAGTCTCTTACGGTTTTTCGGCAAAGTATTCGAGACTTTAATCAATGCAACTTACCTCTCATGACCTACTCTCTGACAAACAATATGACTTCCGTTTTTCCCGCTGACTTGTTTACGATCATGATTGAATATGTATATCAAGCTTTTGATAATAACGCCGAAGCTCGAGCTGTGACTCTACATATCTCAAAGGTATTTGACAGGGTTTTGGCATGCTGCTCTTATACGTAAGCTTCAGGGCTACGGTATTACAGTACGATAATTTTATTTAATCCCAGCATTCCTATCAAATCGTGAAATGAAGCTCGTACTGAACCGGCTTGCTTCCAGATTCTTTCACACGAACGCGGCTGTCCTCCATGGCACTATCCTGGTTCCTAAACTGTTTCTGATCTTCATCGATGATCTTCCAGATGTTATCAGTTCCCAAATAGGCATTTATGCAGATGACACTGCCATTTACTCCTGTCTCAATAGTAAATCCGTCAAGGTGACAAAGTTAAGCTGGACTCTGCTCTCGAAATGGGCCTCCAATCAGTGGTTAACTGGGACAGGAAATGGCTTGTATCTTTTAATGCCTCCAAAACGAAACTGCTCCCATTTAACAACCACAGAGAAACTTCCCTGTCCGCTATGATGGCTGATGCTCGACTCCACAAGGGTCTTCTTGGCCTCACATTCTACTCCGGCTCCTTTATCACGAACGCTGGTGTTCCCCAAGGGTTTATCTTGGGCTCTACACCGTTCATAATCTTTATTAATGACCTACCCGATGTCATCAGTTCCCAAGTAGGCATCTACGTGGACGACATCACTATTTACCTCTGCTTTAATAGTAAATCTGGTATCGTAGACAAAACTAAGCTGGCTGCTGATTTCGAAAAGGACCTCCAATCTGTGGTTGACGGCGGCAGGAATTGTCTTGTAAACTTTAACGTTTCCAAAACGAAACTGCTCTCCTTTACCCACCACAGAGATCCCTTCCTGTCTCTCATCAGAACGGCTGATTCCCAACTCCTTGAGAGCGCCTCATTACGCCTGCTTGGTCTCACGCTGTCCACTGACATGAGGTGGAATAAATACATTGAATCAATAGCTTCATCTACTGCAAGGAAAATTGGTTCTCTGTGTTGTGCCAGAAAGTTTTTCTCGTCTTCCATTTCTATTTCTTCTTTCACACTTTGCCTTCTTCATAGATTTTCTTTTTTTCTTCCTTTATATCTTTTTGCTTTATCCTTTTCGCTTTCCTCTTCTTTCAATCTTTCCTTTCTTCAATTGATATTTTCTTTTTAACTTCCATCACGTTTATTCTCGTTTTACTTTTTAGTTTTCGTGCATCAACCCTTGTCTTCATCTTCTTCTTTCAATCTTTCGCGTCTTCAATCTAGCCTTTCTTTTTCATTCTTTTTCCTTTCTTTTTCCTTTCTTTTTCATTCTTTTTCCTTTCTTTTTCATTCTTTTTCATTCTTTTTCCCTACCTATCACTTTCACATCTTTTTCTTTCACTCTTTCCCGTATTCAATCTATATTTTCTTTTTTTTCTTTCTTAACATATTTTGCCCCTACATTCTACTTCCTTCTTCTTCTTCTTCTTCTTCTTCTTCTTCTTCTTCTTCTTCTTCTTCTCAATTAGGCATTTTTTCATTGACACACTCATATTCTCATTATTTTTCAGCTTTCCTTTTTCAACTCCTTCTTTTCTTATCTTTTTTCTCCTTACTTTTCTTCTTCTTCTTCTTCTTCTTCTTCTTCTTCTTCTTCTTCTTCTTTCAATCTTTCCCGCTTCAATCTAGCCTTTCTTTTTTCTAGTTTTTCCCTTTTCCCCCTACCTATGTCTTCTTCATCTTTTCCTTTCACTCTTTCCCGTATTGAATCTACATTTTCTTTTTTCTTCCTTAACATATTTTGCTCTACCTTCTACTTCCTCCTCTTCTTCTTTCTATTCCTTCTCCTTCTTCTTCTTCTTCTTCTTCTTCTTCTTCTTCTTCTTCTTCTTCTTCTTCTTCTTCTCTATTAGGCATTTTTTCATTGACACCGTCATCTTCTCCTCATTTTTCTCCTTTCCTTTTTTCACTCCGCCTTTTCTCATTTTTTCGTCCTTACTTTTCTTCGTCTTCTTCTTCTTCTTCTTCTTCTTCTTCTTCTTCACTTCCTCTTACTACTACTACTACTAGTTTATGTTATCAAATGAAAAAAAAAAACGATTTCAATAAATACTTTTACACAAATAAAAGAATAACTAAATAACGAGCAAATAAATGAGAAGAAAATCGATAGAAATTAAGTATGACGACATGAGCTTCAGTCTCTTCGGTGGCCGCTTACGGCACTGTCTGTACATCAGGCCTGTCTGCAGACTAACAATAACGATTTTAACCAACGATTACTCATATCACTTCCGACCGGAAACGTCCTTCCAGGAATTCTGTCTTCGACTAAACGGTTTAGAGACACAGATTAACAGTCTCGGCACTTGTGTCTGCAATATTTTCTAAAAGAACCTATTCTTTATCCTTTACTTTAACTTTTTTTTCTGTTTGTTGCTGTCGTTATTTATAGCACGCGTAATATCAGTCAACAGACAACGTTTCTTCGTCTACCATTATCGTGACTTTTTATGGCTGCATTCATTCTCAATTCTACTTTTTTAAAAAATCTATTTTGCTATTCTACTGTTCAAATTACAAGACATATCAACGACAAGTGACGAGCAAGACTACTTTATTTGTAATTTTTTACGATTTATCAACCCTTTCGGGGTTTAATTAAAGCCGAAACATTTTAAGATTGTAAGAATAATTCATTTACCTTTTGAAAATGAATATTACATTAGCAAATTTTTTTAGTTAACAATAGTTTTCCAAGACATGAATAATACTATTTAACCCACATCAGGGGAAGATGAGATGGGTACATTTACCAAATGAATGCCACGAACTCAACTAGGGATTCGAACTCTTCCCTCTGAGTTATCAAGCTTGCAACAAAAAAAAAAAAAAAGAAACTTCCTCCTCTTCAGGATGTGGGTGATCATGAGTCTCCACAATTTCCTCTCCTTTGTAGTTCTTAGTAAA
Organism: Acanthosepion lycidas; assembly: GCA_963932145.1. Classification (NCBI taxonomy): domain Eukaryota; kingdom Metazoa; phylum Mollusca; class Cephalopoda; order Sepiida; family Sepiidae; genus Acanthosepion; species Acanthosepion lycidas. The sequence continues at coordinate 18,974,853 of OZ010584.1, forward strand.
TTTTTTTTTTACTTTCTCCTAATCCCCGTTAAGTCAACTATTGTCACAAGTTCGATAGGTAGATTATGTGCGGCTTTCCTTAGTCTCCCTTGTTTTAAGTATGTCTGTGTGTGTCAGATTTTCCAAGCCCTCTTTCCTCATTTTGTGCACTAGAAATGTCAATTATCTCTTTTGATGCTAAGTGTCTTATTTTATATGCCCAGTGAGGGTTAAATTTTTCAAGTCTTCCTTCCTCATTATGTGTTCCAGGAATTTCAATTGTCTTTTCTTGTTTCTTAGGAGAAGTGTTCTTTCTGTTGTCATTTTCTTTAAAACTTCCTTGTCGCTTACTCGATTCGTCCATGGAATTCTCAGTAACCTTCTGTAGGCTCACATTTATGCTGCCTCTAGATTTTTCTTCATCCGCAGGGAGATTATCTAGGATTTACTGCCATATAAGGATGGCTATCACGTAAATATACGACACTCTTTTCTTCTGCTTCTAACGATAGGTTTCTGTTTCTCAGCACCTTGCTTACCATTTGGAATTCTATTCCTATTCCAATGCATGTTCGGATCTTGGTGTCGCGTTTTCCATTCTCTTTTTAAATGCTTCCCACATATTTGAACTTCTGCAACTGCTTGATGTTTATATCTCTAATTGGTAACTCACATCTCGAGGCTTTTTCTCTTGCTGATAACCAGAATTTCTGTTGCTTTTTTTGCAGTTGATAGTCCCTTTTTCTCGCCTTCTTCTGCTACATGTCTAAGAGTTTCTGTAGTTTATTTCTCGAGTCGGCCATCAACACAGTGTCATCTGCGTATTTAATATTGTTCAGATTACACCTACCGATAATAAATTCTGGTACGGCTTCCAGTTCCCTTGGGATAGCTATGCTGTTGCTGTGGAGCATGAATAAATCTAGCGAGAAGACGTATCCTTGTCTCATGCCCCTTTCTATTTTTTATAGCTTCTCTGTTCATTTTCTATCCGTCTGCAGGCGGTTTGTTTCCAGTTCTGGATTATTCTGACAACTTTTCAAAACAGATCGAGTTTTCCTGGCAGTTCAAATAGATGTTTGTGCCTTACCTTGTCAAGTATTTCCATTTTCTTTAAAACTTCATCGTTACTCACATGTTCAGTTCATGGTATTCTCATCATCCTTCTGTAGAAACACATTTCTGTTGCCTCAAGTATCTTTTTCATCTGTAAGAAGATTGTTCAACATTCGCTGCTACACAGGAGGACTGATATTTTCTTGAGTTAAATGGAGAGAAACATGTATCAAAGGCAAAAAGGGTTCATAAACGAAAAAGTAGTACTGAGAGCAACAAAGCCAGCTGTATGGATCCATAGTACCCACGTCCTTCTCATCTAATTTACTTTTTACAATTAACATTTATAGAATTTCCTGTGTACTCGCTAGTCTGGCACAGTGAGGAGACAGTTGGGAGGTATTTAAAGAAGAACGATCTGCGATCTCTAAAAATTAGTTTACTAATTTATCCGTAAAGAATGACGATTTTACATCAAGTCATTTTTCAATGGCATTGTACTTCTAAAATATTTTTTTACTTTTTTCGCTGATATATTTTTAAAATTCTCTGTATATTTGGCTTTTCATTTTCATTTATTATTATTATTATTATTATTATTATTATTATTATTACAGTTAACAAACAACGCTATCAATAGCCGAAAACTGCACTACAAGTCGAAGCATAACCATGACCGCCAACCAAAATGACGGAACAATATAATAGACTACCCATAATGCATCACTGACTTGCATATATAAATAGTCAAGCAAAAGCAGACTGATTGTTGACTTCTATGATCACTTTTACATACATACAAGGTGTATGAAAAATACTTCTACACACGTTGGGGCCAGGTTTCGCACAACAAAACAAGGACAAAAGTCCATTCTTTTAAGCATTCAACCCCAAGCAAGGCGGGAAGCCACTAGCACGCAAGAGGTTACAGAATTGGAGCGAGAACAAAGAGGAGTTATAGAGCAAAGCATGAAGAGACGGTTAGGGGATAGATCAGTGCATCTGGAGACGTCGATTGACGTTACATTTGAATAGTTGGAGATTATAATCAGGAAAACAAGAAATGGGGAGGGAGTTCCACAGGCGAGAAGTGCGAGACATGAAGCTATTGGAGTAGAAGAGACGGCTACATTTAACAGTTTCGACATTGAAATGGTGATAGCGAGATGCCAGCCTAGTTGAACGCTTAAATTCATGAAATCTGGGAAGCATCGAAAGCAGCTCATCGGAGCAGTTACCGTGAAAGTATTTGTAAAAAAAGACAGAGGGAGGCAACGGCACGTCTGTGAGAGAGTGGCTGCAGACGAGATGCTTGATCGGGGCCAATTATATTGCATATTCGTTTTGGATTTTATCAAGGACCTTGAGACAATTAGTAGGGCCTCCAGACCATATATCGCAACAATAATATATATTCGTAAATTCTTTGTTTTTGAGTTATTAAATGTAAAGGAAGTTTACGCTAGATAGCGCTGTGTTATCATGTAGACTAGGTTACATTTGTGGCTAGTCTGTCTCTTACGTTTGACGTGTGTAGTAGTGAGTTAACTGAGAAGTGTTCCGTTTAACAACGGCAGGATATTCATATCTGTTGTGATGTGCTCCCTCTATATGAGTCTATTGTGGACTCTTCCACTGACTATAAATTTAGTAGGAAAAATAAGCCTCGGGGGAACAGTGATATAGACTGAACGCTGGTCAACGGACACACACTCCTAAGTTGATTGAAACGTTGGAAGTGGACCCATGAAAAAGTATCGACTAAGGAAAGTCCATGTCTAAAAAGAGGTGGGGGTGCTGTAGAGATGAATACACCTCTCTAGAATAGGACTTGAAGTCGTTCGAATCCATATAGACTGGCGCCGAGAATCGTCAAAAGAAGGATGACCCGCGAGGAGGAGGCTTTCCGATTCTCTTTCTCTTTTGTCGAACTCTCTGCCTCCGCGCGGAGAGGAACCCAGACGAGGCTATGCCGAAGGGCAGAGTTTCGTTTGGGGAAGTAGACAAACCCGATCCCGTGCATACGGGGTCTACGGGCAATTTTTGCTCGAACCTACGGGCTCGGAACGCTCCACGTTAGAATCTGGCCTTGTGCCACATCTTGCCTTGTGGGGAGGTTGGGAAATAGGGAGGATGACACGCGTTGACGTCGGTTCGTGTCGCTGGGCTATTTCTTCTGACAAGCTTTGAAGTATTAGGTTTGTGCAAAAATAATGGCGTTTTTTGACGTTAAAAAATACGTCAAAAAAGCCATTATTTTTGCACCAACCTAATAACAACGAGGACCATTATTTGTACAATTAACGTTTTTGTTTCTGTTTTGACAAATTTTCTTTTCTTTTTTAGTATATTTTTTGTTTTCAGTTTTTACTTTCTTTCAGCTGCGACCGAATTTGTTTTATTTTTGTTTTTAAGTTTGTTTTAATTTTGTATTATTTGTTTTTTTGCGTCACGCTTGTTTTTTGCGGCGAACTTGTTTTTTTGTTGTTTTTTTTTTGGTGGGGGGTTATGCCTTTATAGTTTATTTTGATTTTTGTATTTTGTTCTGAATTTTATTTTCGTTTCATTCCCTAATTTGAATTGATTTGGAATTTATTTATTGTAGCCGTAAAAAATACATTTAACTACTTGTGAAAAGAAAAACTGTAGAAGATGGCGGACCAAATTCGTACTATCAAAAAATATTTATTTGGGTTTGCCACTAAGGTTGATCCACCAGAAAAAGAAAATGAATCTCCCCCCCCCACACACACACCAAACAACCACACACACACAAAAATAGATCCTCTAAAGGTGGTTCCTATAAAGATAATTCGTCCACCCCAGTTGTAGAGGAAAGTTAAGAAAATAATGACAAAGAAAAGCAGAAAGATACAAGCACCAATATGGCGACTGACGAAGTCAACGGTGTAGCGGCGGGTCAATCACCTTCTGTTTTGAGAACCGCCCAACCGAAATGCATATTCAATGTGGCCGAGTTTGTCGAGAGAGCCAAACAGTACGTTTATCTAGTTACAGATAGCGGGCTTTTGGTAGATCTCCATACATAAGAGCGTTTTTCAGAAAGAATAATGTCAGCCGTTGTGCTCGACAAGCTCACGCGCAAAATTTGTTGGTGCACAAAAAGTACAGTAATAAAAGCACTGAATTCCTTGAAAGGTTAAACTTCAAGAAATAATTAAATGGTTAGGTTATTTTATATGGGAAATACTGTTGCCCACGCCAGAGGGCTGTGCATCTATAACGTCTCGTGGCTTAATCATAAAAGGCTATACTATCCGCACAGAATACCGAGGACGGCGTAGGCCCAATATGGCGCTATACAAGATTCTCGACTATATTTTCTGAGAGCACTTAGGGGTTTATCTTATGCAGTATATCCAGTTAGTAAGTGTTTCTCTAGAATATGAAACAGGTTGGTGGGATTTCGAATTAATTTTTGACCGCGAAGCCTTTACCTTCATTTTCAACAGTTTGGAGATAGAAATGAAAAAATACCCCGTCATCGTAACGGGGAGGAAACCGGCTTTTTAAAAGTGTGGCGTGATTGGCCACCTCTCCCCTTCCCGCCTAAATTCAATACCAATCTTCCTTAAGCTGAAACGCCTTGTTCCGCGACACCTGTAATGACCCTGCCTGCGGCTGGCACGGGTGTTCAAAAGCTTAGGTTTCTTCCAGAGCCCACACTGGCTGTCAAAAAGAAGGCGGAAGAGAAACAGGGATGGCTAGTCGTTGGTAGAGCGAGAGGTAAGCTCTAAGCTGCGGAACCTCAGTCCCGTGAAGCTCTCAAAAGCAAGGGCACTAACAGTTCCATTCACAAAAGTGAGGTTTCGGCGGACTATGCTAGTGAACTCGGCAAAAAAAATCTATGCTAGTGAAAAATTGACCCCGGGTATGAAAAATTGAACAAATTTAAAGAATTAAAGGCCAAAAAGCAGCCTGGGCCAAGATCATCAGGCTCTGTTCCATCTTCCCCAAATTAAAGCACAGCTCATTCACTGCACCTACCCCCCACCCCAAATGCCCTCTCCTGAAAAAGGTGCCCATGCCGAGGGCACGATCGCAGTCTCTGCATCCTACAGAGAAAGCTACTATCCAACCTTGCCAAGAAGGGGTGTCTCGCCCCTCAGCCTCTGGCCCATCTTCCCCATCACGCAAAATGTCTGGTTCGCAATCAGTGACTAGGTCACTGGCTTCAACCCCTTCAAAGATGTCCCCCACTTGAAAAGATTCCCACCCACTACATACCACTAACTTCCGCTCCTGCTCCCTACCGCTCCTGTCCAATTTTCTTCTCAAGCACGACAAAAGAGGTAAAGAAGCCCATCTGTGGAAACTGTAAAGGAGGAGATCAAAACTGCCCTACATTACCGGAGAAAATGTCTTTCGTGTGTCCCCAAGGCAATCAGAGAGAGCGAGCGAAGCACTATGGGAACCGAGTTAATGCTCTTAAATACCTGCTGTCATCCAAAAGTTTGAGGACAAAGATGTGGATGACCCACGAAACTTTTCAAACACCAAGCGGGTCCTTACAGTTATCAGTACGTGCTCGGGGTCCCGACAGACTTGGGCGATGGTGGAGGAGGCGATAAAATGTTTCGACTTTACAGACCCAAAAGACTTAAGCAATTTTGCACAGGGAGGGTAGTAGTTTTTGTTCATACCTCCCTATATGGAGCACTTAAGCTAACATGCCGATGCCGATGACGTAAATGAATTCAAGAAAACAATGTCGAGACTGACGAAGTCGACAAGGAAATCAGCTGATATAAGACGGTAACAGGAGCTAAAATCAACCGCGACAAGTTTGGACTTGCAGTTGGGTGCGTGGAAGGGAGTCTCTCTTCAAGGACCCCTCTCTTAGACGAACAAGCCTCTCAAGATACTCAGAAGAAATGTTTGGAGGCCTGAGAAAAGGCCGAGGCTGCAGTTCGGGGAGGGCATCTACTCCACCCTTCTTTACCGGCTCTCGGTACTTCCACTCCCGTGCGCCGAGATAATTTTATTGGTTCGAGTTTTGTTCCACCTCCTAGGGTGAGACAGGGCTCCTAAGGTGCGTCGCGAGGTCTGTGGCCTCCACCCATCTGAGGGTGATCTAGGATTGCCCGACGTCGAGATTCGCCAACAGATGTTGCGGCTCAAGTTTCTGGGCCGAATGTGTCAGCAAGATGAGGGTAGCGGCCTCTTCTGGAAGGAAGAGCCTAAGAAATCATTACCGTATTTGATGGCGATGAGAGCCGAGTGCTACATATCGCGAGTGTCGGCTTGCACTGAAAGACTACACACGGATTAAAGAAAGCCTCCCCGGCACCAGATTGTTGTCCCCTAAGACATTATATGGTGTGTTATTGCTTTCGCTCATGATACTCTAAGAGATGAATTCCCTTTGACGAATGAGCAGTTTAACTCTTTGTGGTCTTGGGTGTCCGGGTAGCGCTGTCTCGATGAGACATCATTCCCCTGGCTGGTGTTGCGGAAGGCCCTCTTGGTCGCCAGAAAGATCTTTGCAGCGGGGCTGGCGGTTACGCCAGTGTGTGCTTTGCGGTGTGGCGGTTGAGTCCTTGGGATACATCTTCTTTTACTGTTGCGTCGTACGTCCGTTGTGAGAACTGATTGAAGGTTACATAGTTCGCATCCTGGGCGGAAAGTATTTTTGTCCTTGAGGCCATTTCTATTTGTTGCAATGTTGTACCGCAGCTGAAAAGGAATGCTTACTGTGTGTTCTTGTGATTACTTGGCATTATGAGAGTCGTGATTTGGACGACGCGACAGAAGGAATTTTATGGAAGTGAGAACTTTTCCTCTTTTCAACTAATTTTTTTTCTTTTAGTGCCAGCTTAAAACCGAAAAACGGGTGGAAGCAGGTTACTTTCTTCATTAAAATCCGACAAAATTTGGTTGAGGGTTTTGCATTTGGTTAGCTTGAGAGGGGCTAATTTAGAATGTCATCTGAAGGTTACCTAATGATAAGGATATTAGTCGACTTGTTTAAACGTTTGAACCCTGACCACCGCTTTACCGGTGTTAGAAAAAATTCATCTAATTCCCATCCACCAGATGAACAGTGGTGTGTAAATACTTGTAACTATTTTTATATCTACCGGGAAACATTACAAACCAATTGATTGCGAATTTTGACTCAGGTGCTCAGTTAGAAGGGTTAACATTGTTCAGAAATACAGGGATCAAAGGGTTAATTTTCTTCATTTCTCTTCTTTCTTTTGAATGCGTATCCATTTGACTTTATAGTCCTATTTTCGGTTGAATATATTTTCGTCTTTTTAAATATTTCTTCAATTCCTTTTTTGAATCTTTATCTTTTTCTATTTACACCTGTTCTTCCTTGCATGAAAGAAGACTTACCCTTTTCAGCCCTGACCACCGCTTTACCGGTGGTAGAGAAAAATGACATAATGCCAAGGCACCGGTTGAACAGTGGTAGAGGAAACATGACGTAATATCCAGCTACCGGTTGAACGGTGGGTAAACACTTGTAACCATTTTTATATCTACCGTGAAATATTACAAACCAATTATTTTCGAATTTTGACCCAGGAGCTCAAGCAGAAACGGTTAAATTTGTTCAGGAACGTAGGGCTCAAAGGGTTAAACGTTTGTCATCTAGTGTTAGGTTAGCATAAGTCATTTTCCTTTTTGTTAAAGTCAGTAAATTTAACTGAGCTCGAGTATGGATGGTCATCAGCGGGCTTTTATTTTTGTAACCCCGTCTTTCCTTAGTTTATTCCCTCAAGGTGGCAGAGATTGCACTTCTCAGCTGTAGGATGTCCTTCATTTTCCAGTGTAAGTTTTAGTAATAGTTGTCTAAATGTGTCAGTGTTAGTGAGAGTGATTGTAGAACGCGTGCATGGAAAACATTTTATTAATCACGCAGTATTTTTCGTCCAGTTAACTGTTATCTCTGCCATGATTAGACAGTGGCGGAGGGTGTCTGTTATTAACACTAGTTTTGTTTATTTGTGTAGATCAGTAGTTCCAAACCTATTTGGGGCCAGACCCCACTTTGGTATTTTTTAAATTCTGGTACCCCCCGCCTGTAATATTTGATTATTACATATTCAAAATTTTCCTGCAATTCACATGAAGGAAGCTTAAAATGCCATTAACTTGGTCTCTAAATAAGCCTCCAAAGACAATGGCGTCCATCAAAGAGAAAAATTAAAAAAACAAAAAGACAGTTAAATATATATAGTTTCAAAATGTATAATAGAGAACTGAAAGGCAAAAATATAAAATATTTGAATAAAAGTTTATTTTGTAATATACTTTGATCATTTTAATCATGAAATAATAATGCAAAATGAAATTTGAGGTCGCTAGAAAAAATTCCCTGCTAATAACTCATTCTCGAATTGCCCCCTTATTCTGTTGGTATAGTAAGACGAAAGGGGCACATCCTACGCATGTCTCACCAAAATATTACTATGCCCCACTGGTGGGGCATGCACCCTACGTTGGGAATCTTTGGTGTAGATAGATTTTACAGCATGAACATTGGGGATATTTATTTTTAGATTTTTATCAACCCAGCCCTCTGCAAAGACGGTAAATACGGGATTAGGTAGGAATTTTTAGAGTAATTGTGGCATTATGGTGTCTATGTATGGCACTGTGGTATAGATGAGACGTTTTGGTGAAAGGAACAATGTACCGACCACTTGGCCAGTGATTGAGGCTAGTTAAGTTATCAATATGACAAGTCAAGACAAGCCTCCCGAATCCCAATTTTGCCCATCTATCTTATTTGTACTGTTGTACAATAAATATTAGGAGTAATCAAGTACAAACTGTTATCTTTGTTTTTTGAAGTCTCGTTTTGGGCGTGATTGTGAAACCGAGAAGTAATTGTCAGCTGAAATAATCCTTTTTTTTTTTAAGAACTTTTGCGAACGAAATCCTTTAGTTAAATTGATTTTACTATTATTTTTCTTTATTTTTTTTATTTGATTATTTTTCTTTTATTTCTTTTTGTTATTTTCTTTTTTTCCCTTTTAGGCTTTAGATCACCATTTTTATTTTATTTTTCTTGCATAACAAAGCTTCACCAGATCACGATTTTTTGTTTAATTTCATTCTTTTTTTTAATTTATAGTTTATTTTTATTTCAATTACGGAAAAACAAACTTTTATTTATGCTAAAATCCATTTGTCTTCGTTCGAGGTTCGATTTTTTTTCTTTTCAGTCCTCTTAATCGTCCCCACCCTTAAGCTTTTTCCTTTCTATTTTTTTCTCTGGGGTAACTTTTTATTTTTTGCGGGTTAATGCTTTTGTTTCATTCCGATTCTTTCTTAACTTTAAATCTTTTAATCGTTTTTCGTTTTGGGGTGAATTTTCTTTTTTTTTTTTTTGGGTGGGAGTAAACTTTACATCTCCTTATTTATTTATTTTTATTTTAAACCCTTCAGGGTAATTCTTAGTACTTTTCACCTAACTTTAATTTGACTTTACGAACTTTTTTATTTTTTATTTTTGTTTTCCTGGTCAAACCAGTTTCTTTTTTAGAGTTTGTATCTTTAATATTGTGTTATTTTTTAGTAATTTGAACATTTCGGGATCAATTCTTAGTTGTTCTCACCAAACTTTAATCTAATTTATCTCAAACAATTTAAACACATTTCCTGTTCAAACCGGATTCTTTATTTTATTTTATAGTTTGGATTTTGTTTTGTTTATTATTATTTCTTTATTTTAAATCTTTCGCTGTAAATTCTTGGTAGTTTTTATTTTACCAAAATTTAATTTTAATCTATTTTATTCTATCAACTTAAACAACTTTTTTGTTTTCCTATTAAAACCAGTTTCGTTATTGTTTTGGATTTTACATTGTTAATTTTTTTTTTTTTTGTTATTGGTAATTTTTGTTAATTTTTTCTTCGCAGTTTAGTTTTAAATTTTATTTCCTGCTTTTTCTTTTGCCCCACCCCTCCTCTTACTTCCATATAACGATATTCACATCCTGCTTGTCTTACACTCCTAAAAAACAATATGGCCGACAAAAGTCAGTTGGTCCGAATAGACTTGTTTTGATAGTCCTTTAAACTGATTGGCCAGATAAAAACAACTCTGTGGAGTACCCGGAAGTAAGGGGATCCAAAAAGATCGAAAACAAAAAAGGAAAAGCGAACTCTATGGAGGCGAATAATGGCCAAAATATGAGAAAATTAAGTATGGGGGACCATATTAACCAAAATTTTGACAAGAAGAACGAGAGTGCTGAGGTTGGGGAATCACCCTGTTCTTGGATGCCCCCCCCCCACGAAATGCATTATCAATATCGCGAAATTTTGGTGTAATGGTTAGCAAGCATGTTTCGCTTGAGCTATTGCGAATAGTGGTGAGTTCGATCCTTACTGGGTGGTCCACACTTTCGTCCTTGTGCCACATCTAAGTTACGTTTAGAAAATCATTTTTGAGCACCTTGACGTCGTGTAATGGTTAGCAAGCTTGTCTCGCTAGAACAATTACAATAGAGTAGTGACTTCGATCCTCACTGGATGCCCCATAGTTTCTGCTTTGTACCACGTCTAAGCAGCGCTTAGAAAATCACCATAGAGACACTGCGGTATTACAGTGAATGTTGTAAGAATGTGTTGTTTTGTGGCATGTTTAGGTCAGTGATTGTGGCTAGCTAAGTTTAAGTATAAGACAGATGAAGATGAGCCTTCCTTATCCTTAATTTTGGGCTATGTGCCACATTTGTACATTGTGCAATAAATAAAAGGAGTAAACAAGTAGGGAGAGAATTTTTACGTATTCATCTGCTTACTACCAATTTCAGCAACACTACGTTAAATCCACGCGATATACAACTTCTTGATGGTGTTATCTTCATTCAAGGCAGTGAAGACGTAACACGTATTTTGTATTATTCAAAGTGAAAAAAAAAAAACCGGGCGACACCGGGTAGTCTAACTCGTTGAATCGTAAGTCATTCAGGCAAGTATTGAAAATTTTGTCTTCCAATAATTGCTTTCCAGACATGTTAATTGGGCACAATTACGTGTTTATCTACGTTAAGGATTTTTTTCCCTCTGTGCAAAGTTACCTCGTTATCAAATTTCTGAATCTACATTCTTGTCGGAATGGCCAATTAAAATTTTAAATGTTTTATTGACCATTTTACTCTGACACTCGACACTTGAAAAACGAGAGGAGATATTTGTACACACAATTTGTAACACACACACACATATATATTGTGTATTTAGACAGCAATCCTTCTTTCATTCAAGCTTCATTAAATATGACAGACAAAGTGCTTTGATTAAATTTTTATATAATTTCTCATTTGATCTTTATTTTTTTCTTTTCCGTAGATAAATTATACAAAAGCTGTCCAAATGTTTCATTTTTCCAAGCGCTTTCGGCTATGCATTTAGACATTATCAAGGATGAATTATATTTACTGTTAACTGAAAATAGATAGTTGTATGTATGTATTTAGTATTATAGAATGTGATATTTTCAACACACTGTCAACATATTGCGCCTATAGTTGATATTATTGGATATTTTTTTTTGTTTTTATTAACAAGGCTTCCATTGCTTTTAGCCTTTATTTACATGCAGACGATGCTATTATATTTGTAATGTCAACAAGTATGTTGCGAATAGGGTCCGGTATGTCTCCATGAGTATTTAAATGAGACCTAATTGAGCTATGGTCAGAAAGATATAGTGTGCGTCTTCTTGTTAAACATGTTGTGGTGTGGCCTATATAATTGTTTACGAATTTTGATTGATCAGGAACACAATTCCTTAATGGAAATTTAAATTAGTAAATAATATTTGTTCTTTTTAATCTTGATCTTAGCACCTTGTCTGTCATATGTAATGAAGCTTTCATATATATATATATATATATATATATATATATATATATATATAAAGAAATATAGTCTTATGGTGTGCTATATTTATGGAATAAAGTGCTCAATATCAGAGATAGAGCGTGTGTAAATATAAAAGTGAACATAGAAGTCAACACTTAGAGGCGACAGTCTGTTTCATGCTATATGCAATCGTCAGGCCACCTGACGATTGCATATAGCATGAAACAGACTGTCGCCTCTAAGTGTTGACTTCTATGTTCACTTTTATATTTATATATATATATATATATATATTGTCATCCTCAGACAGACTGATTCGCTGTATCGCAGCTCATCAATGTGATAGACATCCGATTGCTTCAAGCCAGGATTAAAACACGACTGATTCGGCATCAGTCGGAGATTATTTCCTAAGCTATCGGCTATCGGCAGAGAGGAAGGTGAATTTTTACATATTTATTTTGGTTAAAAACACCAGTGACTCAGATTTTTTGATGCATAGAAGAGCTTTACATTATCAGAAGTAACAGTCACTGTTTAAAAATTCGCGCTTTCTCTCTAAAGTGCTCGACCGAAATTTATTTTTTCGAGGGCTTATATATAGGATTAATACAAATATAAAATATGTCACTGAGTTGATAGATGTTATATTCAACACCTCTACTCGAGAGTTTCGTAAACATAACTTTGTGTAACTTTTCGATCCACTCGTCAGGCGGTATCAGCAATTGTTATGTCGATTTTCTCACTTTCGTTATTTCTATACTAAAAAATAATTTATGTGAACAATTTTTACACTTCCTTAACATCACCAAACAGAAAAATGTAATAATATTAGAATTAATAAATAAAAAATTAATCAAATTTTCTTTGTCTCTCGTATTCAACAAAACATGCTTGAAAGAAAGGTGCCTGTCCAAATATACATTATAAAGGTATACCTCACCCCTACATCGTTAAACCGCAAATAACCACACCCCGTTGACCATTACTGTATTTATATATATGTACAGTATTGTGAATAGAATAATTTCTCAGCGATATAGACTTATCCTTAGCATAACCAATGAAAAAACGGTCTGGAAATTTTTTCCAATATAATCCAGTTTCGTCAACGTTAAAAATCTGTTTAGGGAGAAACCCATTTTCTTCGATGTTTTTAAACAATGCTTTAGGAAAATCGGCTGCTGCTTGTTCGTCAGCTGATGCACTTTCACCTTGCTTCTTAATAGTTATAACTTCTTAATTCTTTAAATCTCATGAACCAGTCTTGACTGGCTTTAAATTCTACATCTTTCTCATCTGGGTACTTTTTGTTCAGGTCCTCAAACAAAGATAACGCTTTCGCTTGAATGATTTCTTGACTAATAGCAGCACGCTGATGATTGAATCTATCAATTCAAACAGAAAGAAGTTGTTCCATCACTTCAAAGATTTTTCCTCTTTTCTTATTGATCACAGTATTCTTCATCCCTGGGGCATTAAATTTGATATGTGCCAAAATCTTATCCTTATTGTGAACAATTGTTGATACAGTTGTCCGACTCATTCCAAAAGATGGAGCAATCGATATAACCTTTTCACTTTTTCACGGCATTTTATCATAGTAAGTTTATCGTCCACTGTTATAATCTGACGCTTAGCACTTGAACTAGGAATTTTCTTAGGAGCCATTGGGGCAAAATATTAATTCATAAATGAATGAGAATGAGAGAGTAGGCGATAAGCAGGCGTTTACTGACAACGACGCCAAACGGTAGATATTGGAACTACAATAGAAAACGCCAATATTGAGCTCTTAAAGACCGCTAAATAAGACGATAACAGAGTCACAGATGTTTTCAGATTTCATTCTCTATGATTTATGATGCTTATATTAACATTTACTGTAAATGTACGCATTTTAATATGATTTTGTATACTTTTATTCTTATTTATTGACATTAACATGATTTTATGTGTTTTTATCGCTTTTCTATTGATATTAAGACTTCGATATTTGTGGCGGACAGACGTGAAGTCGAATAAAATAACTTAAACTTGATTTTTATTTTTCCATATATTTTTGACGTATAATCGAGAACGACTTAACTCGAAACGACGTAACCCGAGATATACCGGTATATGGAAATAAGTTGCTTTTTTTTAATTAAAAGAAAACAATTAAATTCAAGATCTATTCTAATACAGAAGTTAATTTCTCAAACTAAAACAATATCAATTTATATTATAAAAAAAACAAACAACATTAATAACAACATTTACTCACTTTCGTTTATTAGACATTAAATTATTTCAATTAGCATCCTCCATAATTTACCTTGACTTTCGGTTAGCCTGAAGTATATTTATAAGCTTTCTTAAATTTGAAAAATCCAGAAACTAACGATAATTTTACTTCTGTTTATAAATTCTTGTTGCAAAATAAATCCACCAGAGGACGAAAAATAATTTCTTTTTTTTCGTTATTCATTTCAGGGGTGTGGGCAAGAAGTGGAATCATGCGCTTTTCAAGAGGGATTTGTGGATATAACGAACATGACAGGAATTGTAACTCGAGCGAGTGTCCATTAAATCGCTTGCACATTCAAGCATACAGCACCTGGTATTTCGAAGCGGTCACCCATCCACGTACTGACCAGAATCAAACGCTGCTTAACTTCGGCGATTTTATGAATGTCGAGGTCTCAACGTGATATGGCCTTAATTCTATATGTAGTGAGAAAGAAGTAAATCAACACATCTGTAGCAAAATGGTAAACTGAAAAAAAAAAAAAATTTACACGACAAATATTTATTTTCAACATAATATCCTTCCTGTTCAACGGACGTAATGCAACGCTTTTCTATTAACTTATCTTGCGTAATTTCACAGGCGTATTATCTGATTAAAATTCAGGAAATATGTTCAGGAAATCTATATATATATATATATATATATATATATATATATATATACATATATATATATAATCTAAACCGGTGAATGAAATAAATGGCTAGGTTCGAAATTCCAATTACCTGAAGAAGGCCAGAGCGTACAACGGCCAAGACGTTGTGAATATGACAATGAAGATGAGGATAACAGTCCGAATAATGTAAATAAAGTAAAAGTATATTTTGTAAATATGGCAGCTAATTGGGTTAAAAGAATATTATGGAAATTTGAATTTGTTTTTATGTCGACATTTTATTACTAATTCATTTCTCTGATTTGATAGTTGGCTTTGATTATTGCATTGTTAATTTTTTTCTTCTAAACATCAATCCTTTATGACTTAATCTGACTAATTGCTGCGACTACGCACGCGCAAGAATTCCGGATTCTGGGAATTTTAAATTTAACTTCATTTTTTTTTAAAAAATATATTCATTTAGATTATTTTTATTTTGTTTCCCTCGCTTTCGTTATTAAATATTATAGAAGATCTGTGATAACAAATAACCAGCTAGGAATGGTAAAATGTTCTTATTGACAGGGCGCAAATTTACTCTGTATGACCTTGCACTAAGACGAAATTGTTTTGATCGCAAGGTCAAGCACAATAAACTTGCATAATGGTTTATACACCATTTCCCCATTCCCAACAGATCTATTATCACAACGTGGGATATTTAATAACAAAAGCGATGGAACTGAAAAGAAGATAGAAAAAGAATCTAAATGAAATCAGCTACATTATAATATATATATATATATATATATATATATATATATATATAGGCCTGACGATTGCATATAGCATGAAACAGACTGTCGCCTGTAAGTATTGACTTCTATGTTCACTTTTATATATATATATATATATATATATATATATATATATATATATATATAGATAATATAAGTGATCAATATATATATATATATATATATATATATAAAGAAATATAGTCTTAAGGTGTGCTATATTTATGGAATAAAGTGCTCAATATCAGAGATAGAGCGTGTGTAAATATAAAAGTGAACATATAAGTCAACATTTAGAGGCGACAGTCTGTTTCATGCTATATGCAATCGTCAGGCCTGACGATTGCATATAGCATGAAACAGACTGTCGCCTCTAAGTGTTGACTTCTATATATATATATATATATATATATATATCACGATCCAATTCATCACGACCTACAAATTCAAAAATTAAATTTTTGAATTTGTCGGTGTGATGAATTGGATCGTGATTACGATTCCAATGTAATAAATTATAACCATGGAATATTAGTGTTTGAGCCTTTTATAATATATATATATATATATATATATATATATATATATATATATATATATATATATATGGAAAGTATTTAAGAATATTTATTTAAAGTATCTTTACTGGTTTTAGAGCTGTATGATATTCAAAAGTTAAAATCAGATGGAACCAAGTGCGGCGTTGGCATGATTTGCTTCGTATTTAACTGGAATCGAAAAATTCTTTCCGTTTTGTGCTGAAAAAAAAACATCAAAAAACGTAGATCTGATTTCTATCTCCTTAAAATGCAATCTGTTTCGTTGATTATGATCATGTGATCAAGCATAGCAGTTCATGCACCAAAAGTTATTGATACTTAAATTTTCATTGTCAATAATTGTAAGTCTCATGCCTCAGTGAAAGTGGCTAATGACAACAAACTATTAAGTAGTTCAAGTGTCCGGAATTCTATTTCATTGGACGTTAGTGGTCATCCCAAAAAGTTTAATGTAAATGGATGAAATTTGGGCACGTGGCCGAGTGTTTAGAACGTTCGCATTCTGACCATGAGACCCTGGTTCGAATCAAACCATGATCGATTTGTCAGGAAGGAGACTTCTTGATGGTATCGGACTGGAGGGGTCGATCCCTTTGGAAAGTGCTTGAAAAACAGACATAAGCCTTGTGAGTGAAATTGGGTAGACGGAACCATCGATAGCTGTCAAAAGTCATCGTGGCCGAGGTTTGAGCGTGCTGGCCTTGTTCAAATTGTTGATCACGCTAGATAACACTCTCACTCCCAGAAACTGTCAGTTACTGCTCAGTTGCAGTATAAACCACAGGTGGGCTAAGTGGGTGTTAAATAAACATAAATGCTCCTGAGCAAGCGTCGGCAATAGAGATTGGCTAGTCTCCTTAGTAGACGGATATCATCGAATACGAATGGCCATTTATACATACATACATACATACATACATACATAGATTTATGTGTATCGAAATAGTTTTAGTGTTTTGTTGGAGTAACACGTAAAAACCATAATATTAACAATGATGATCATATCAAAATAAACAAGAATTGTACATGCGTGTTTATGTGTATATAAATATATTAATGTTCCGTAAGTAGCCAGGTGCAGAAGATCTTTATAACTGTCTATGTGTGTGTTGAGGGGATAGCGGTATGCTGTTTTAGTAATAATGATAATAATAATATTAATAATAATAATAATTAATAATAATAATTAATAATAATATTATTATTATTATTAATAATAATTATTAAAATGGACTATCTACGTGTGCGTCTATGTGTATGCATGTGTCTGTGAGGATAGTTCTTGGGTAATATGCCTTGTCAGATTTTGTCCAGACGTTGTTTGCATCTTTGAATAAATATACTTTATTCGTCTTTGATCTGTGGTATTGTCTGGGCAAATATAAAGTGGGAAGACTTGGAATTTGGGGGGAATTATTTAAGGAACGCGTTCCGTCCTGATGTTTTATGCGGCCTGCGGATGAGTATGTCTTTTGTACTGTTAGCTCTCTTATTTTTTTATGCATATCTCCTTTTATCTGTGATACATATCTATATATATGAAACAGAGAAAGTTTGCCTGTCTGTCTGTGTGACACCTTTTCACTCGAGATCCACTGAACGGATTTGACCAAACTTGGCACATGCATTGTACATTGTAAGAGATAGTCAATATATACATATACACATAAATCGATAATTTTAAAAAAAATCAATAATCTATGAAGCCGATCAAAAATCCGTAAATTCAACTTTTTTCCTCAGATGTTGTTCAAAGTCTGTATGTAGGTTACATCATGATGAGCTCAGCGATACATCATTTTTATTCATACGCCACTGCGTTTAGCGAAAAACCGCAAAAAAACGTAAAATCGATTTCAACAGAAATTTTAAGCTAAAAACTCCCTCAATTTTCAAGCAATCTAATACAAGCTTCCCTCAATTGTAGCCACCAATAAGTTTTTTGTTTAACAGTCATTTAACTTGATAATTGACTTCGCCCATATATTGAAAAACCGCCTAAATAGCGATAAATGGCGATTTTTACTGGTTTCTTTCTTATTTTTCGTTGATCTTTCAACCAATTTCCATCAAATTTAACAATTGCTTTATAAATGCATCCTCTTTTACATCCCTGGTAGCACACTGACAAATTGAATTTCAAAAACTTCAAAATAATTGTGGCCTGAAGTGGGTCTTCATGTTGCCTGTTTTACCCCTTCATGTCCTCGGCTAACTTCGATTGAATAAATACAGACTACTTCTCTTATATCAGCAACTACATTAATTCAAAATGTTTTTTAATGAAAGTACTTTAAAGTAATTGAAGAAGATGAACTCAGTTATATCTAAACATGATGCTGTTTTTGCTCCATTCTAATTGAACGCTTTTTCTGATCGACCAGCTCGGTATGGCTGATAGTAATATAATTCTGAAATGAATTACTGCTTATGATTTCTGTCTATATCTCAGAGATGATGTATTATGATTACTTGCATTATTTACATTATTCGGACTATTATCCTCATCTTCATTGCCATATTCACAGTGAACAACTACATTCCTGCATCTTTTGTTGGTATATATATATATATATATATATATATATATATATATATATATATATGGTTTTTAGTTTCTTTTGCTGGGCTTCTCCATTTTCTTGTCTGGGCGTCTTCATTTTACATTGTCTTGGATGTTCTTGGAACCAGGTGTTGGTTATTACCTGATCATTCGCCGTGGATACTGGGCCGATTTTTCTCTGCGTCCATTGCAGGTTCCTAGTTCGAATTTGCCAGCTATTTCACCATTCCTCTCCTTCTCTACTTTAGCATTCAGCTCTACCAAAATAATTATAATTTCTTCTGACTTACACTGGGCATTGGCGTTCTCTAGCATGGAATAGAAAGATTCGATTTCCTCCTCCGTACACTGTGCTGTCGGTGCATACATAATTATAACATATATGTTGAAAGGCTTATCTTTCGATCTAAAGACAGTATCTCGGAACGCATTTCTTCATGTCTTGATCTAGTATAAATCCCACTCCTTTTTCATTTTTCTCTCCGCCTGCATATAGAATCCTGCGGTTGTCACTGACAAAATCTCCGCTGTTTGCCCTCCTAGTTTCACATACACCTAAAATGTTCACATTTAACCTACCCATCTCCTGTTTTACATTTTCCAACTGTTTAACGATCTAACGTTCCATATACCGAGAGTTATTTTTTGTTTGATGCGAACAGTCCCTGAATGACGGTCCAGTGACCCCTGTCGTTCATATCGTTCATTTCCGGGCGATTGATAAGTTCCGAGGAATTTTATTCTTTTTATGCCATTTATGAAATATCCACGGACCGGAAATATTACAAAAATGAAATCAAACCTACACTGGCCAAACTGAACAGAAACAAAACGGCAGGGCCAGACGTAATTGTAATAGAGATGGTGACAGCCTTAGATGATTTCGGCACAAACAAAATTACAGAAATAATAAATGAAATCGACAGCAATGGTGATATACCTGAAAACCTAAGCTGATCTATTTTCATAGCACTGCCTAAGAAACTAGGTACAAATGATTGTGAACTCCACCGAACAATAAGTTTAATGAGCCATGTAACAAAACTCATCATCCGAATAGAGCGCGCAACAGAATCAGGCCAGATATAGGACAAGAACAGTGCGGGTTTCGTCAAAGAACCAGGAACAAGGAAAGTGCTAGCAATACAAATGCAGAGGGGTGTGTACATGCGTTCTATAGTCTACGCAAAGGCATTCAGCAAACTACACCACAAAGATCTTTTAGAGCTGTTCATCAACCTTGACATATTCGGGAAAGATATTAGAATAATCAAGAATCTATACTGGCAGCAAACCGCCTGCTTACGGATAAAAAAAAGGACTTCAGCAGATATACAAAAAATAAAAAAGGATGTAAAACAAGGATGTGTCTTCTCACTAGACTTATTCAAGCGATACATCGAAGCGATTCTGAGAGCACGAGAGATCCTACCAGGAGTTGCCATCGGCGACCACGATCTTTACAATATAAGATATGCATATAAAACAGTGCTGATAGCAGGCACGAAAAGGAAACTATAAATCCCCTTACAGAAGGTAGTCAAGGAGAGCCAGATGAAGGGACTAAGCATAAACTGCAAGAAGACAGACTGCATAGTTTGGTTTGGTTTGTTTTTTTTTGTTTTACGGCATATCAACCTCAATGGGTTATTTAATGCGCACAACATTTTTAGGATATATTCGTATGAATAGAATATGTATTCTTTGGTTTAGATTGGTTTGGTTTATTTTGTTTTACGGCACATCAACCTCAATCGGTTATTTAATGCGGACAACATTTTTAGGATATATTTGTATGAATAGAATATCTATTCTTTGGTTTAGATTGGTTTGGTTTATTTTGTTTTACGGCATATCAACCTCAATGTGTCATTTAATGCTGACAACTGTTTTCTTTCTCCTGGTAATATTTTTGCTTTGTCAAAAATCTATTTCTGTTAATATTTTTTTCTCAAAAATGTATAGCAGATAATATTATTTTTTCAAAAACGTATAGCTGGTAATATTATTTTTTTACAAAAATATATAGCTGGTAATATTTTTTTACAAAAACGTATAGCTGGTAATATTATTTGTTCAAAATCGTATTGCTGGTAACATTATTTTTTCAAAAATGTATTATCAGAGGCTTTGCTGTTGGACGCAGCTTATCGTCATAACCAGGACGTGGATGTATTAGGTTGGTGCAAAAATAATATCGTTTTTTGACGTATTTTTTAACGTCAAAAACGATATTATCAACCTCGTGTTTATCGTCATAGCCAGGACTCGGACGTAGTTTATCGTCATACCCAGGACGCGGATGTAGTTTATTGTCATACCCAGGACGCGGATGTAGTTTATCGTCATAGCCAGGACTCGGACGTAGTTTATCGTCATACCCAGGACGCGGATGTAGTTTATTGTTATACCCAGGATACGAAAGTAGTTTATCGTCATGCCCAGGACGGGGATGTAGTTTATCGTCATACCCAGGACACGGATTTAGTTTATCGTTATACCCAGGACGAGAGAATGCATGGTCATCAGCAAAATGATCAGCTCAAAATGCATATCACAAGTAGGGGATATTAAAATTAAACAGGCGCGGAGATTTAAATATCTTGGAAGTGTTCTAAGTGTGACACAGCGATCCGAAGACGTATTGGGATTGGCAAAGATGCATTCCAAAAGCTAAGCAGAGTATTAAGTGATAAGAAAATTTAGGTGGAAACTAAGAAAAGAGTACTGAACTATTACGTGATATCTGTCCTCCTGTATGGCACCAAATGCTGGACAATCTCCTTATAGATGAAGAAATGTGATTTTACAGAAGTTTGAATATATATATATAAAGTATGTATAAACGTAAAAATGTCTTTATATATATATATATATATATATATATATATATATATATATATATATATATATATATAAATAATATGTAATATATTGGGCTGGTGCATAATTATTAGGCGGTTTTAAAATAATATTTATTACGAAAAAAGAAACATAACAATTTAACAATGACATTTTTTAATGATTATCGACATGCATTTTTATAGCCCGAAAATAAAATAATATTTTTATGAGAAAAAGTAAACAAAACATCAATTTTTATTAACAAATAAGTCGCCTAAAAAAACGCCTGATAATTATGCACCAACCACATATATATATATATATATATATATATATATATATATATATAAAGATATTTGATTTGTGAGTTCGTTCGGCGCTAACTCTAACTTGGCCTTACTTAGATTCGCTAAGTAAATCTCTAAAGCGCGCATGCTGCAGTGAGTTCGATTCTCACCCAGTGCCAAACCCAACAACGCCGTCGAGATGACATTCACTCGGTGCTTCTTTATAGTGGCCTTGTGACAGTTTTGAATGAATAAATGCTTAAAGGGCGCTGACCGGGGAGCAGCTGTCTGAGCCAATTTTTAGTTCGCAGAATGAGTATACAACGGAGCCAGTGAGGATGAAATTTGAAAACCAGACGTGCGACCGTAAAAAAAAAAAAGAAAAAAGAAAAGAAAAAAAAAAAAGAAAAAAGTTTCTCTAGACATTCACTTTAACCTGATGTTCTACGGGGTAGAAACACAGAAGTCGGGTGGATGTAGTCATGGTCACGTGTTTCTGCATCTGCTGTTATCCATATCTGCGTCGGGGTAGGGAAATTTTTTTGTTTTTTTTTCCTGATATAACTTCTCGTGCTTTTTGATTTGTTTATTTTTCGGGCTATTCTAAATTAAGTGCATGGGTGCACGTGGATGTACGTTTTCCCAAGGCATACCTAACCTATATTTGACCCACATGAAATGAAACACCCATATACGTAGCGGAATTCATACAAACATGCATACATGCACGCACGCGCGCACACACACACATACATACATACATACATACATACATACATATATTTTAAACAATAATAATATTAAAAAATTAAAATTTTCAGACACACTCGGTTATATATTAAATGTTTTTTTATTTCAATTAGGTTTCTCGTCTAGTTTCGGCCAGCATCGTCATCATCAGGAGAGAAAAAAATCCTGCTTGTTAGTAGCAGTGAACTACAGAAGTGAATGACTGTCTCTGATGAAAGTGGATTTTATTTGCCTCTGTCTCTGTCTCCGTCTCTCTCTCTCTCTCTCTCTATATATATATATATATATATATATATACAGAGTATATATATATATATATATATATATATATATATATATATATATATATGAAGAAGTAGTCTTATGGTGTGCTATATTTATGGGATAAAGTGCTCAATATGAGAGATAGAGCGTGTGTAAATATAAAAGTGAACATAGAAGTCAGCACTTAGAGGCGACAGTCTGTTTCATGCTGGATGCAATCGTCAGACCACGAGTGCTCTGACGATTGCATCCAGCATGAAACAGACTGTCGCCTCTAAGTGTTGACTTCTATGTTCACTTCTATCTATCTATCTATCTATCTCTCTCTCTCTCTCTCTCTCTCTCTCTATATATATATATATATATATATATATATATATATATATATATATATATATATGTACACTACTATACTTACGCTACAATGGCTAATTGAAAGACAACTTGAAACGTCTCAACTTTGATCTGAAAACCTGGGAAGCCCAAGCATCAAACCGAAAGAAATGGCGTAAGACATGTTTCATTAAATTAAAGGGTTTTGAAGACAGTAGACTGAAGTACCGTGATCAACTTCGTCAAGCTCTGAAGCAGCGACACCATCAAAATTCTGCTTTAACAAATTTCATCTGTCAGTGTGGCTTTGTCGCTCGCAGCAAAGCTCGGCTTGTATCAGCACAAATGAAATATTTCTTTCCCTTACGTGATTTTTTCCACAATAGACCCTGTTAGCATGCATAAGTGTAAAACGAAAGGCGTCATCCAATGCTGAACCGCATTAATCGTTCATGATAGGAGAGTACACCATAGTGAATTGGATAAATTGTCGTTTAAGTTATGCAAAAATGAAAATAACAATGACATCTCATTTTAACATATATATTTACCAATATGAAACAGAAATATCTGTAAATTTATCCCATAAAATCACCATTGGGTTCAACCACGGCCTCATTACGACTTCGGAATCTCCTGCAACTCTTCGGGACGGTCTTCTCGCTTAAGTTGGTGTAATCTCCCATAATCCTTGTCTTCAGTTCATCTGTAGAGTTATGAGTACTATTGGTCTTTCACTCAACTACACCCCACGCATAATAGTCAAAGGGGTTGCGGCCTGGGGAGTTCGGTGGCAATATGTAAGGGGTGATCTGGTCGCTGTGGAAAATTTAGAAACTGCCCAAAATTGAGTCGTGGCAGATGAACAAAAACGAGGCAACTGAACATTTTAAAAGGCATGTTTTATTTAAGAAATGCATTATACAAGGAGAATAAGTGGATTTTCGTGACCAAATGTAAGGATTGATGTGGTCAAAGCAATTATTTGTCAGACATGACTGGGTTATCTTCCTTTTCTAGCGTGGTACAGAGTCTTGCTGCCAGACATAAGACCCCTGTATGCCTCAGTGTTGAATCGGAGTTCATAGTCACAAATTCAGGAGTTCCTTTCTTACCATAACGATCACAGTGAGTTTTCCGAGCTGCCGTATCTTCGTAATCACCATTAGCTTCATCAACCTCTTTCCGAATCCTGTGCTCAGATTGACACCCAAACATTCGTATATGGACCTTTCGGTGCGAATGCCAAGCAGTACAGCATGCTGTTTCCAAATTTCTGACGGAGTGAACTGCGTCATGGTGTGTTTTTTTTTTATCACAGACGATGCCCAACTGACCATACTAAACTGCGCAGTCAATAAAACCAAAAGCAAACAACGCGCGTGCGCGAAGTTAAAAATATAAAATGGCGACAATTTACACATTGCATGTATATAAAGAGTGTTCCAATAACTTGGGCTGATTTTAAATGTGAATTAAGCTTAAGCATCTAATGATTTTTTCTTTTTCTTTTAGTTTTATCAATTTAAGTCTTTGGCAATTTCAACCATGGAAAGCTTAACAATCAAACAACGTGTTTCAAGAGTGCAATCGGGAAAATTGTTGGTTAATTCAGACACGCTGGGTCGGTGCAGATGTGAAAAAACTATTGCGTGTTCGTTTACGCCGTTCATCTGGAAAGATTGCTGCAGTGCACGAGAATGTGGTCGAATATCCAGACACCTCTATTCGTCATCGGGTGCAGAAATTGAACTTCTCCACAACAACGTTACATCGTTTTCAACTGCACTCTCGGTTGGTCGATTATGTTGATCCAAAAAATCGCGAAATGCATTTCTGTTTGAACGTCCGTTTTCGTAATAGGCTTTGATAACTTTAACATGTTGTTTCTTTGATTGTCCATGGTTGAAATTGCCAATGACTTGAGTTGTTAAATCTGAAAAAAAAAAAAAAAGAAAACAGCCATTAGACGCTTAAACTTAATTCACATTTAAAATTGGTCCAAATTATTGGAATCCTCTTTATAGACACACACATACACATATATATATGAAAATGAAATACACAATCGACAAGCATATATATATATATATATATATATATATATATATATATATTAAGACATTTTTTATGTTTATACGTTCTTTTTTTCGATACAAATATTTAAGTAAATGCTGTGTTTATAATAAACAGTATTAACGACATTTACCGACCTGAATGTCCGAGAAATTTTCATAGAAAATATGCGTCCTCCGACATGAATCGAACCTGTATCCTATACGGAACCGTCATATGGCCTGATGTGCTTTTACCAATTGAGCCACAGAGGTCGACTTTACTGTTTTTAAACTACAATTCTCCAATAAAAACAGTAAAATCGACCTTGCTGTTTATGTATAGGAGCGGATCTTTACTAATAGATTGTTTGTTAAATGGGGCAAAAAATGGCCTTCCAATTCTAACGGCTCGAAAACTAAACTTTTAATCATCTGACAGAATCCTTTTTGCCTTCAGTCAGCATGGCTGATGCTAACCCACAGGTGAATGACAACTTCTTCAGTTGTCATTTCATTACCATGAAGTAGAAAGATTATATTGAATGAATTGCTGAAGTCTACTGCTTCGAATGTTAGTTTAAAGTGTCATATTAAACAATTTTCCACGCTTACACACTGACGATTTTATTGAATAAATTTACTCTTTAGTATTTCAAGATATTTTTGTGTAATTTTCGTAAATATATCTCTTAAAATGAAAATATCAATGTTATTTTCATTTTTGTCTCATTTAGACGACAATTTACCTATCGCACCCTGTATATGAGAGGGGAAAAAAATGTTGGTTTTGAGTTGTGTGAATGTCCTATAAATCTCTTTATTCCATTCTGCTATGTATTCATTACCCTCTAGCATCCATGCATTATACTATTTTACCTATATATGTTTCTTAATTATTTGAATGATTTTAATTATTTTTAATTATTATTATTATGCGTGGGGTGCAGGTAAGCGAGAAACCAGGAAAAATCCTTGTAATACCAAAGATGAACTAAAAGCAAGGATTATGGCAGAATTCAGCAACTTAAACAAAGAGACCATCCAGAAGAGTTGCAGGAGGTTCTGAAGTTGTCTGGAAGCCGTGGTTGAAGCCAATAGCAGTTTTATTGAATAAATTTACTCTTTAGTATTTCAAGATATTTGTGTGCAATTTTGGTAAGTATATCTTTTAAAATGAGATGCCAGCGTTATTTTTATTTTTGCGTCATTTAGACGACAATTTATCCATCGCACTCGGTATGTGTGTGTATATGGGTGTGTGTAAACCGTAGCATAGTGTGATACAAGATAACAATTTTAGAGCACACCTGAGATAAGCAAAATCACTCTAGTCACGAAATTGGTTTTCTGTCTATCATCCCAGACGAGGCTCTGGATTCCTCTCTGCCCGAAGGCATAGAGTTCGACTAGTTTAGCTGGAGACGAATCTCCAACTAATTACCGAAGCAATCACCCCTCCCCACCAGTATATCCTGTGCACACTATATATATCTACATATTTACTCAGTCGACAACAGGCGATAGGGAGAGTGGGACATTCCATTACAACAGTTCCCTGTGTCTTTTCTATAATTATTTTCATGGTAATTGCTCTGATGATCTTTTATCTTTGGTACCTCCACATTACAAATTTAAGCGCAGTACTAGATTGGCAGCTAGGTCTCATCATTTTACAGTTGAAATAGCTACAGTTTATTCTCTCGTACTTCTCGCTGGTTGGAGTCTCTTGCTTCTCAGCCAAAGATTTAAATGCAATGTCAGTCGTAATCTTTTCTCTTCTTAATTCATGTTCTTTTATTTTTCCTCTTACCTTAATTTTTCTCGTTGTCTTTTATATTCAGTAACCCTTTGCGCCTTGGTGGCTTTATTGCCTTGCTTGGGGCGGAAAGGTTAAAAAACAAACAAACTTCGACTTGATATCTGGGGTGAATGTGAGATTCAAGAGATGTTCAAACGATGGAACCCCCGTAAGAGTGAAACCGTTCACCTTGACTGGCGAAAACGCAGCACCTGAGCGATGATGATGATGCGATACTAGATAAGTTGTTCCTGGCCTGTTCCCGGCTTGTTCCCAACTTGTTCCCGGGTTGTTCCCAACTTGTTCCCGGCCTGTTCCCAACTTGTTCCCGGCCTATTCCCGGCTTGTTCTCGGCCTGTTACCGGCCTGTTCCCAGATTGTTCCTGGCCTGTTCCCGGCCTGTTCCCGGCTTGTTCCTAGCCTGTTCCCGGCCTGTCCCCGTCTTGTCCCCGGCTTGTTCCCGGCTTGTTCCCGGCCTGTTCCCAACTTGTTCCCGGCCTGTTCCCAACTTGTTCCCGGCTTGTTCCCGGCTTGTTCCCGGCTTGTTCATGGCTTTTTCCCGGCCTGTTACCGACCTGTTCCCGGCTTGTTCTCGGCCAGTTCCCGGCTTCTACCCGGACTGTTCCCGGCCTGTTCCCGGCTTGTTCCCGGCCTGTTCCCAACTTGTTCCCGGCTTGTTCTCGGCCAGTTCCCGGCTTCTTCCCGGACTGTTCATGGCTTGTTCCCGGCCTGTTCCCGACCTGTTCCCGGCTTCTTCCCGACCAGTTCCCGGCTTCTTCCCGGACTGTTCCTGGGTTGCTCCTGGCCTGTTTCCTGATTGTTCCCGGCCTGTTCCCGGCCAGTTCCCGGTTTGTTCCCGGCCTGTTCCCGGGTTTTTCCCGGGCTGTTCCTGGCTTGTTCCCTGCCTGTTCCCGACCTGTTCTCGGCTTGTTCCTTGCCAGTTCCTGGCTTGTTCCCGAACTGTTCCTGGATTGTTCCCGGCCTGTTCCCGGCTTTTCCTGGCCTGTTCCCGACCTGTTCCCGGCTTGTTCCCGGCCTGTTCCTGGATTGTTCCCGACCCGTTCCCGGCTTGTTTTTGGCCTGTTCCTGGCTGCATCTTTTGTTATGATCCATGTTGAGATTCCTTGCCACCCCAGTTTTTTTTTGGCCCCTCCTCTTTTCATCTCGACCGGATGAACCATTTTTTTCCCACTTTCTCCATGGCCGTATTTATTCTATCCTTTCTTCCCTCTCCCTTAGCCCCTTGATTTTGTCTAAAAGGCAGAATACAGCGGTCTCTTTTTATTGATGGGTGGACGGGTCAAACTGACGTCAATTTTGTTTCTTTTGTTTGTTTTATATTTTGGTTTCTTTTTTGGGATCATCTCAGCTCCCTCAACATTCGTAAATTTTTCTGAAAAAATCATGGAATTTTCAAATTTTCATGTCATGGGGTGCGTTTTTTGTAAGCCCCCTGAGTGTATGTGGTATTATGGTAAAAGGAAGATTAATTGATGATAGAAAGGTTCTCTTGGTGAATGTGGTAAACTGCACCGATTGAATGGGTCGCCAGTCGGATTAGCTAAGTATAGTACTAGCCTGGGTTCACGCCCACTTTTTTCGGCCTTGTGCCACAATTTCCCATTTTTGCAAAATAAATCCCATCAGTTCGCAATCGGACGACACCGAGTAACAGTATTCGTTTGTCATAAGTAATACATCCGTGTTACGTATAAAGACAAGGCCGGTATTATTATTCATTAGTCAGGAGTACTAAGACAGCCGTACGTATAAAACAAAGATCAGTAATAGTTGTCCATTCGTGAATACTACATCCGTGTTACGTTATAACGCAGAGATGAGTTATAGAGTACATTAGTCATGAATACTAGGTCCAAGTTATGTACAACACAAGGACCAGAAATAACATCCTTTAGTTATGAATACTACGCCCGACTTACGTATAAATCGAGGATTAGTAATATTATTTAGTATTAAATACTACATCCGATTTACGTATAAGACAAGCCTGAGTTATAGCGTTCATTAGTCATGAATACTGCATTAGAATTACATATAGCGAAATGATCAGTAAAAGCGTTCATTAATCACGAATACTACACCCGACTTACGTATAATGCAAGTATCAATAATGGCATTTATTAATCATGAATATTACATCCGTCCTCATTGGCCGTGAATACTGCAACGGATTTACGTATAAATAAAGGCTCAATAAGCCCGTTCAATAATTATGGAGTCCATGTCCGACTTACGTATAAAGCAAAGATTAGTTATAGGGTTCATTAATTAAGGAATTCATGTCCGACTTACGTATAAAGCAAAGATTAGTTATAGGGTTCATTAATTATGGAGTTCATGTCCGACTTACGTATAAAGCAAAGATTAGTTATAGGGTTCATTAATTATGAAGTTCATGTCCGACTTACGTATAAAGCAAAAATTAGTTATAGGGTTCATTAATTGTGGAGTCCATGTCCGACTTACGTTTAAAGTAAAGATTAGTTATAGGGTTCATTAATTGTGGAGTCCATGTCCGACTTACGTATAAAGCAAAGATTAGTTATAGTGTTCATTAATTACGGAGCCCATGTCCGACTTACGTATAAAGCAAATATTAGTTAGAGAGTTCACTAATCATGGAGTCCATGTCCGACTTACGTATAAAGCGAAGATTAATTATAGTGTTCAAAAATTACGGAGCCCATGTCCGACTTACATATAATGCAGAGATTAGTTATAGGTTGCATTAATTATGGAGCCCTTGTTCGACTTACGTATAAAGCAAAGATTAGTTGTGGGTTTCATTAATTGTGGAGTCCATGTCCGACTTACGTATGAAGCAAAGATTAATTATAGAGTTCATTAATTATGGAGTTCATATCCGACTTACATATAATGCAAAGATGAGTTATAGGTTTCATTAATTATGGAGTCCATGTGCGACTTACGTATAAAGCAAAGATTAATTATAACTTCCATTAATCGAAGTTAAAAACTCAGCGATCATGTCTATCAAGAATTTCTTGTACATTGAAGCTCTTAATAACGTATGTATATCATATGTATAGCTCTTAATGTGTATTCGAGGATACCCATCTGCTAGTGCGGCAAGCAAATCCCTGTTGCAGACGCTTGCTCAGATACATTTGCGCTTATTCAACACCCACACATCCCCAAAGCCCGCCTGTAGTTTATACTGCAACTATGCTGAGCAGACCTTAGTTACAGATTCCAAGAAAGAGCATGTTATCTAGCATGATCAAGAAATTGAACGTTCAAGCCTACGAAGACTTGTGACTTTCCAGCCGCTCAATTTCACTCACAAGGCTTGCGTCAAACCGTGGTAAAGTTTTCAGGCACTTTCCAAACGTGCTGCACCCTCCAGTCCGATAACATCAGGAAGTCTCTTTCCTGACAGATCAATCATGGCGAGATTCGAACCCGGGTCTCATGATCAGAATGCGAACGTTCTAACCTATCGTACCTGTAGCTCTGAGTAATTTGCTTTTGCCATTTGATTTCTTATTTTATCTTTTGCTAACTCCGCCTGTTCTGTCACCCATTTACACAACTTCGTCAGATAGGTTATTTGCTGCTTTCCCACGTCTCTCATTCCCTTCAGACTGCCCTGTGAGTATCAAATTACCTAAGCTCTCAATCCATATTACGTGCCCCAGAAACTACAAATACTTCTTGCTGATGCTAAGTATTAGTATCCATTCTGTTTCAATTTTTTCTAAAACTTCGTTATTGCTCACATGTTTGCCCCATGTTCGCATCCTTGTGTAGAAGCACATATCTGTTGTCTAAAGTCACATCTTCATCTATGTGGAGATTGTTCAAAATTCATATATATATATACGAGGAGCGATATTACATCACAGCTAAGTACAATTTTTTTCGGTTATAATGAAATATACTTGTTTCTTGCTTAGCACTGGAAGGCATCATTTGCTATCCCAACCAGACTTGGAATTTTGGTGTCACACATTCCGTCATCTATTAAAAGAATTCCGACATATATAAAATTCCCTGTTTCTTAATACTTTACTTAGCTTTTGGAAGGCATCATTTTCTACCCAAATGCACCTTTCGATGTCAGTGGCGTACATTCGGTCATTTCTTAAAACACTTCCCAGCTATTTAAATTTCCCTGTTACTTAATACTTTGCTTAGCTTTCGGAAGGCTTCTTTCGCTATCCAAATGTGCCTTCGGATTTCAGCGTCAGACATATCGTCGTTTGTTAAAACTCTTCCCAGATATTTAAATTTCCCTGTTTCTTAATACTTTGCTTAGGTTTTGGAAGGCACCTTTCGCTATCCCAATACGCCATCGGATTTCAGTGCCACGTTTTCAGTCCTTTGTTAAAACACTTCCCAGGTTTTTAAAATTCCCTGTTTCTTAATACTTTGCTTAGCTTTTGCAAGGCAATTTTCGCTATCCCAATGACCCATCGGATTTCAGTGTCACACTTTCCGTCCTTTGTTAAAACACTTCCCAGATATATACATTTACCTGTTTCTTAATACTTTGCATAGCTTTTAGAAGGCATCTTTCGCTATCCCAATGCACCTTCGGATTTCAGTGTCACACTTTCCGTCCTTTGTTAAAACCGTTCGCATGTATTTAAATTTCCCTGTTTCTTAATACTTTGCTTAGGATTTGGTAGGCATCTTTTGCTATCCCAATCCGTTTTCAGATTTAAGTGTCGCACTTTCCGTCCTTTGTTAAAACACTTCAACATATTTAAATTTCCCCTGTTCTTAATACTTTGCTTAGCTTTTGGAAGGCATCTTTCGCTATACAAATGCGGCTTCGGATTCTAGTGTCACACTTTCCGTCCTTTGTTAAAATACTTCCCAGATATTTAAATTTCCCTGTTTCTTAATACTTTGCTTAGCTTTTGGAAGGCTTCTTATGCTATCTCAATACTCCTTCGGATTTCGGTGTCACACTTTCCGTCCTTTGTTAAAACACTTCCCAGATATTTAAATTTCCCTGTTTCTTAATACTTTGCTTAGCTTTTGGAAGGCATCTTTCGCTGTCCAAATGCGACTTCGGATTTCAATGTCACACTTACCGTCCTTTGTTAAAACACTTCCCAGATATTTAAATTTCCCTGTTTCTTAATACTTTGCTTAGCTTTTGGAAGGCATCCTTCGCTGTCCAAATGCGACTTCGGATTTCAATGTCACACTTACCGTCCTTTGTTAAAACACTTCCCAGATATTTAAATTTCCCTGTTTCTTAATACTTTGCTTAGCTTTTGGAAGGCATCTTTCGCTGTCCAAATGCGACTTCGGATTTCAATGTCACACTTTCCGTCCTTTGTTAAAACACTTCACAGATATTTAAATTTCCCTGTTTCTTAATACTTTGCTTAGCTTTTGGAAGGCATCTTTCGCTGTCCAAATGCGACTTCGGATTTCAATGTCACACTTACCGTCCTTTGTTAAAACACTTCCCAGATATTTAAATTTCCCTGTTTCTTAATACTTTGCTTAGCTTTTGGAAGGCATCTTTCGCTGTCCAAATGCGACTTCGGATTTCAATGTCACACTTTCCGTCCTTTGTTAAAACACTTCCCAGATATTTAAATTTCCCTGTTTCTTAATACTTTGCTTAGCTTTTGGAAGGCATCTTTCGCTGTCCAAATGCGACTTCGGATTTCAATGTCACACTTACCGTCCTTTGTTAAAACACTTCCCAGATATTTAAATTTCCCTATTTCTTAATACTTTGCTTAGCTTTTGGAAGGCATCTTTCGCTGTCCAAATGCGACTTCGGATTTCAATGTCACACTTTCCGTCCTTTGTTAAAACACTTCCCAGATATTTAAATTTCCCTGTTTCTTAATACTTTGCTTAGCTTTTGGAAGGCATCTTTCGCTGTCCAAATGCGACTTCGGATTTCAATGTCACACTTACCGTCCTTTGTTAAAACACTTCCCAGATATTTAAATTTCCCTGTTTCTTAATACTTTGCTTAGCTTTTGGAAGGCATCTTTCGCTGTCCAAATGCGACTTCGGATTTCAATGTCACACTTACCGTCCTTTGTTAAAACACTTCCCAGATATTTAAATTTCCCTGTTTCTTAATACTTTGCTTAGCTTTTGGAAGGCATCTTTCGCTGTCCAAATGCGACTTCGGATTTCAATGTCACACTTACCGTCCTTTGTTAAAACACTTCCCAGATATTTAAATTTCCCTGTTTCTTAATACTTTGCTTAGCTTTTGGAAGGCATCTTTCGCTGTCCAAATGCGACTTCGGATTTCAATGTCACACTTACCGTCCTTTGTTAAAACACTTCCCAGATATTTCAATTTCCCCGGTTCTTAATACTTTGCTCAGCTTTTGGAAGGCATCTTTCGCTATCCCAATGCCCCCCTTGGGATTTTACTTTCTCAAATTCCATATTTTGCTGAAATACTTCCCAAGCATTTAAATTTCCATTTGTCTTAATACTTTGCTTAACTTTTGGAAGACATCTTTCTCTATCCAAATACGCCTTTGTTATTTCAGTGTCGCACTTCGCGCCCTTTTTTGAAATACTTACCAGATATGTAAATGTACCTCTTTCTTAATTCTTTGCTTAGCTTTTGGAAGGCATCTTTCTCTATCCAAATACGCCTTTGTTATTTCAGTGTCGCACTTCGCGCCCTTTTTTGAAATACTTACCAGATATGTAAATGTACCTCTTTCTTAATTCTTTGCTTAGCTTTTGGAAGGCATCTTTCTCTATCCAAATACGCCTTTGTTATTTCAGTGTCGCACTTCGCGCCCTTTTTTGAAATACTTACCAGATATGTAAATGTACCTCTTTCTTAATTCTTTGCTTAGCTTTTGGAAGGCATCTTTCTCTATCCAAATACGCCTTTGTTATTTCAGTGTCGCACTTCGCGCCCTTTTTTGAAATACTTACCAGATATGTAAATGTACCTCTTTCTTAATTCTTTGCTTAGCTTTTGGAAGGCATCTTTCTCTATCCAAATACGCCTTTGTTATTTCAGTGTCGCACTTCGCGCCCTTTTTTGAAATACTTACCAGATATGTAAATGTACCTCTTTCTTAATTCTTTGCTTAGCTTTTGGAAGGCATCTTTCTCTATCCAAATACGCCTTTGTTATTTCAGTGTCGCACTTCGCGCCCTTTTTTGAAATACTTACCAGATATGTAAATGTACCTCTTTCTTAATTCTTTGCTTAGCTTTTGGAAGGCATCTTTCTCTATCCAAATACGCCTTTGTTATTTCAGTGTCGCACTTCGCGCCCTTTTTTGAAATACTTACCAGATATGTAAATGTACCTCTTTCTTAATTCTTTGCTTAGCTTTTGGAAGGCATCTTTCTCTATCCAAATACGCCTTTGTTATTTCAGTGTCGCACTTCGCGCCCTTTTTTGAAATACTTACCAGATATGTAAATGTACCTCTTTCTTAATTCTTTGCTTAGCTTTTGGAAGGCATCTTTCTCTATCCAAATACGCCTTTGTTATTTCAGTGTCGCACTTCGCGCCCTTTTTTGAAATACTTCCCAAGCATTTAAATTTCCATTTGTCTTAATACTTTGCTTAACTTTTGGAAGACATCTTTCTCTATCCAAATACGCCTTTGTTATTTCAGTGTCGCACTTCGCGCCCTTTTTTGAAATACTTACCAGATATGTAAATGTACCTCTTTCTTAATTCTTTGCTTAGCTTTTGGAAGGCATCTTTCTCTATCCAAATACGCCTTTGTTATTTCAGTGTCGCACTTCGCGCCCTTTTTTGAAATACTTCCCAAGCATTTAAATTTCCATTTGTCTTAATACTTTGCTTAACTTTTGGAAGACATCTTTCTCTATCCAAATACGCCTTTGTTATTTCAGTGTCGCACTTCGCGCCCTTTTTTGAAATACTTACCAGATATGTAAATGTACCTCTTTCTTAATTCTTTGCTTAGCTTTTGGAAGGCATCTTTCTCTATCCAAATACGCCTTTGTTATTTCAGTGTCGCACTTCGCGCCCTTTTTTGAAATACTTACCAGATATGTAAATGTACCTCTTTCTTAATTCTTTGCTTAGCTTTTGGAAGGCATCTTTCTCTATCCAAATACGCCTTTGTTATTTCAGTGTCGCACTTCGCGCCCTTTTTTGAAATACTTACCAGATATGTAAATGTACCTCTTTCTTAATTCTTTGCTTAGCTTTTGGAAGGCATCTTTCTCTATCCAAATACGCCTTTGTTATTTCAGTGTCGCACTTCGCGCCCTTTTTTGAAATACTTACCAGATATGTAAATGTACCTCTTTCTTAATTCTTTGCTTAGCTTTTGGAAGGCATCTTTCTCTATCCAAATACGCCTTTGTTATTTCAGTGTCGCACTTCGCGCCCTTTTTTGAAATACTTCCCAAGCATTTAAATTTCCATTTGTCTTAATACTTTGCTTAACTTTTGGAAGACATCTTTCTCTATCCAAATACGCCTTTGTTATTTCAGTGTCGCACTTCGCGCCCTTTTTTGAAATACTTACCAGATATGTAAATGTACCTCTTTCTTAATTCTTTGCTTAGCTTTTGGAAGGCACTTTCTCTATCCAAATACGCCTTTGTTATTTCAGTGTCGCACTTCGCGCCCTTTTTTGAAATACTTCCCAAGCATTTAAATTTCCATTTGTCTTAATACTTTGCTTAACTTTTGGAAGACATCTTTCTCTATCCAAATACGCCTTTGTTATTTCAGTGTCGCACTTCACGCCCTTTTTTGAAATACTTACCAGATATGTAAATGTACCTCTTTCTTAATTCTTTGCTTAGCTTTTGGAAGGCATCTTTCTCTATCCAAATACGCCTTTGTTATTTCAGTGTCGCACTTCGCGCCCTTTTTTGAAATACTTCCCAAGCATTTAAATTTCCATTTGTCTTAATACTTTGCTTAACTTTTGGAAGACATCTTTCTCTATCCAAATACGCCTTTGTTATTTCAGTGTCGCACTTCGCGACCTTTTTTGAAATACTTACCAGATATGTAAATGTACCTCTTTCTTAATTCTTTGCTTAGCTTTTGGAAGGCATCTTTCGCTGTCCAAATGCGACTTCGGATTTCAGTGTCATACTTTCCGTCCTCTGTGAAAACACTTCCCAGATATTTAAATTTCCCTGTATCTTAACACTTTGGAAAGCATCTTTCGCTATAAATGTTTGTACTTGTTTGATTTTGGTATTACCGACTTTCTAGAAATTTCAGTACAGATTATCAAAACAATAAAAAACATACAATCTCTTCCAAATTATGTTCGAAAATTAATTTATTTTTAAATATATATATATTTTTTTTTTTATAGCGATTTTGGGTTGTTTTTAATGACAATTTTCTTGTCATATATTAATCTTGATTACGTCAAGACTGATGTCTACAGAGAAAAAAAAGTAACTGGAAGTTGGAAATTGGTGACCAAAGAACGACTAGTCTCTCTTTCTCTACCTGCCTTTTTCGTTTTTGTTTATCTCTCTCTCTCTCTCTCTCTCTCTCTCTCTCTCTCTCTCCATCTATCCCTTTTTTCTTTATGTCACTTTGTCTCTACCTCTCTCTCTTTATATATCACACTCTTCTAAATTTATCTCTCTCTCTTATTCTCTTTTTTTTCTATACTTATTTCTGTCTTTCTTTATCTCTGTCTACCTCCCACTTTCTTCTCTCTTCATCTATCTATCTATCTATCTATCTATCTATCTATCTATCTATCTATCTATCTATCTATCTATCTATTTCCGTTCTTCTTCCTCTCTCTTTCTACTCTGTTTTTACTCATTGTAATCTCTCTTTGTCTGTCTGTCTCTGTCAAAAGTTACCAATCTTACTACTACAATCGTATCTCTGTTCGTGAAACTTCACATCCGAGGATAAGAGGTTAAACTTTTTTTCATCTATTATCTATTGATATACATTTAACTGTTTTACCTTTGTTTCGATATCAACGCGGGTCACTTCATTTTCTAAAAAAAAAATACATGCCTTGAAGCCAAGTAATCTTCAAGAATTTATTTGTCGACCTGTTTTATTACACGTAAACTTTGATATATATATATATATATATATATATATATATATATATATATATATATATATATATATATATATATATGTCATCCTCCCCTGCCTCTGTTTATGATTCAAATGTATCTATGTTGTCATGAAGTTCAGAGCAACATTTGATCGTAACGTTTATTCCAACTTAATTTCAATAAAACAAAATAAATATGTATCTTTTTCTTTTTTTCTTAGTAATTTTAAACTTAATATAGATTAAATTTAAATTTTAAAATGGGTAATTTTTAATTTTAAATTTTATCGTATAATTTAACATTTACTGGAATAAATTCTCTTTTAGTCTAGCCCCAACATTAAGGCATTAAATAATTATTATAACCAAAGTTCGTTGTCAAGTTTTTTGAATTCTCGTATACTTGTATTTCGATTGGTCATTGTAGCTTTAGTAACAGCGTTTTCCCTAGCGAGGGGTGTTTGATTCATTTGAACCTTTTAAAACCCTTTATTCTATATTCAATACCATCACTTGATAAGACACTAGAAATGTTGAAACAGAATCGCTATTTTTGTAGTAATTTTATAACATTACTATTTTATAATTTTCAAATAAGTGATTATATATATATATATATATATATATATATATATATAGAGAGAGAGAGAGAGAGAGAGGGGGAGAGGGAGAAAGGGGAAGAGAGAGAGAGTGAGTGAGGGAGGGAGAGAGAAAGATAGATATGCAATAAGTTTGGCACAGACAAGCACTATTTGTAATTTTTACCTGGGTTCAAATGTCAATCTTTGAAAAATACGCAGTTCTTGAAAACGTCATTGCGTGTTCTCTCTCTCTCTTTCTCTTTCTAATACCTCTTTCTCTGTCCACACACATATGCATACACTCACACACATACACACACACACGTACACACACACACACACACACATATATATAAATATATATATTTTCATCATTACCATTTAGCAACTACCTGCTTTTTATATTCTTCATCTTTTTCAGTTCATTCTTTTCTTCCTCTTTCCTCTCTCTCTTTCCCTCTCACTTATGTCGCCTGTGCTTTCTCTTCTCTTTCCCCTGCCATCATTATTTCCCTCTCCCTTTCCCTCTTTCTCTCTCTCTCTCTCTCAGTCATCTATTTTGTCCTCTTTCTCAAGAAGCGACCCATTTGCATACCTCATTTTCCCTCAGAAATTACTACGCGTTGGCCTTCCCAGCGCTATTTTCTGCGTTTTTACTATTTGCCTATCTACTGCTTACTGTGCAGTCTCTTTCGGATGCTTAAATTGCTGTAGCTGCACATGGAAATGCACATGTGCAACGCCCCAGCAACAGCACGAGCAACAGCAACAACAACAACAACATGATTGATTGACATGATAAGTGGGCGGAGACTTGCTGTGATGTCACTGATTTTATATGCGGCCGCACAGAATGTCCCATTTTCAACACGTCCCGACTACTGACCAATCGTTGGCCAACATTTTTTGCATATATTTCGAGACGCAGGAATTCACGAGTGCGCGCGAGCTCACGCACGCACAC
Source organism: Acanthosepion lycidas (assembly GCA_963932145.1). Taxonomy (NCBI): domain Eukaryota; kingdom Metazoa; phylum Mollusca; class Cephalopoda; order Sepiida; family Sepiidae; genus Acanthosepion; species Acanthosepion lycidas. The sequence continues at coordinate 19,013,474 of OZ010584.1, forward strand.
ACACACACACACACACACACACATATGTATATATGTATTAGGTTGGTGCAAAAATAATGACGTAATAATGTCGTTTTTTGACGTATTTTTAACGTCAAAAAATGACATTATTACGTCATTATTTTTGCACCAACCTAATATATATATATATATATATATATATATATATATATATATATATATATATATATATATATAGTGGTTTACGTGCATACCTCTGTGTATAGCAGTGTTAGAAAACCAGTTTCGTGACTAGAGTGATTTTGCTTGTCACAGGAGTGCTCTAAATTCGTTATCTTGTATCACACTATGCTACGGTTTGCACAAACCCATGTACATACACACAAACACACACACACACATCGAGTGCGATGGATAAATTGTCGTCTAAATGACGAAAAAGTGAAAATAAGACTTGCATCCCATTTTAAAAGAAATATTTACCAAAATTGCACGAAAATATCTTGAAATACTAAAGAATAAATGTATTCAATAAAATCGCCATTCCTTTCAACTACAGCCTTCGGAATCCCCCGCAACTTTTCTGAGAGGTCTTCATGTTTAAGACGGTGAATGCTGCCATAATCCTTGTTTTCAATTCATCTGTGATGTGTTTTATTCGTCTCTTGCTCAACTGCACCCCAGACATCATAATTAAAGGGGGGATTGAAGTTTGGGTAGATAAGGTGGCCAGATGTAATGGGTGATTTGGTCTCTGTGAAAAATTTGGAGACCCCCCCAAATTCATGACAGATGAACAAAGACGGGGCAATTGAACAATTTAAAAGCATACTTTATATGAGAAATACATTATACAAAGTGAATAAGAAATGAGGATTGCTAAAACATTAGCATTTAAAGTCATGATATCGAGGACGAGATCCAAATACATGTTTGAAATTTATTGAAACACTTATCTGATGCTGCTCATATTCGCCATCCGATGACTGCATGTCTATGCATCATTCAGGTTTGCTCGTGGCCAGCATCACCTGTTTTTGGAGTAGGCTAAAATCAAGTCCGTTCAGTTCACTCGTCTTGAAGCCTCTAAAGCTCTATCGCCTATTTGGCGCTCAAATTTGTGTCTTACTCATTATGATCAGATAAATGAACCCAGGTCCCTATCATCGGGTTTTATCAACCAAGGGAAGATAACCTATTTTTTATAATCTCCCAACACACGGAAAAACATGCAATTCAGCGTTCCATTGCATGTTGCTAGTTCATAACATCAAATACATTATTTTATATATGACCATAAATTCAGTTCTTTTTTCTATACAATATTTTATATATAAACATAAAATCAATCATTTTATTAACCCTAGAACAGTAACCATTAGTTAAAGTTACACCACTACTAACCATGGGTATATCATACACGATTTTGAAAAGATCGAAAAAATAAGAAAAATATTAAAAATAATTCTTTATTTGAAATATTTTACATGCAGGTACTTCAAACTTTGTACTTTGAGTTAACATTAATAGGAACTGAAAAACATTATCACGAACTGAAAATTGTAATTAAAAATAGGAAATTTTTTCAAAAAGAAAAAATGATTCAATGGATGTCAGTTATCAGTAATCTCCTGTTAATTTCCCTCTGAAAGTTCTCCACTGCCCTAACCGGGTATTGAACTCACACTCTTAACCAACGCCTTTATCCATTGTGCCATGTGTCCTTGAAGACATCCATTAAACGTGGCACGTGGAACTAGAACAGTCTACACAAGTGAGCGAAATAAAGGTTTAATTTCAACATTCCAACCACTTGAAGAAGGCCGGAGCGTTCAATGGCGGAAACGTTGTAATAAATAGGCGACAAAGATGAGGACAATAGTCCGAATAATGTAAATAATGAAAATTTTGAATTGAAAATTGAATCTTTATTCACTAGTAATTATCATTATCACTACTATAGATAGAGTTTAATGTGTTGATTATGGACAAGTTTGGCCTAGATAAGATTGGCCAGGATAAGGTTGCAATTTAGTCACACTTAGGGCCAAGTTGGCCAGGATAAGGAGGGCCAGTAAGGGGTCAGAATGTGACCAAAAGAAATGGATACAGTTTGAAATCTTACCCAGAAATGGAGTGGTGTATGAGTGGTTATAAATGACCATTAAGAAATGGATGTACTTTAAGGACTTACCCAGAACTACAGTGGTCATAAGTGACCAATAAGGTACGGGTGTAGGTTAAAGCCTTTCCCAGGACTATATTGTGCATTATGTGTCAAGGAAAATTCGATTGTAAACAGATGTTGTATGTTATGTTTCTTATAAGATTCATCGCCTTTTGCTATGTTTACGGAACGTACATTTCCATCATTTCCATGGAGAAGTTCACTCACTCTACTAAGTTTTCAGAACGGTCTGGATTTTGCAGGATTTTTAAATAATACTATATAGTCTACTTGTATTTTATTATTAAAATTAATTTCATGTAGATCCTTGCAACTTTCTCTTAGACTCAAGAGATATTCCTCATTCCATAATTCTTTGAAATTAGTTGACAATTTCTCCCTTTCAGTGACAGCATCTAATAACTGATACCTGCAAGCAGGTTTCATTTTCAGGAGATCCACCAGAATCAGTTTTCACGGGTGTTTTTCCATTAACATTAGGATATAAAAAGGCATTGGGTGTTGATGGTAATACTTCACTATCAGACGTAATCTGATATGTTTGAGGTCTGGAGTTTATATCAACTTGTTCATCAGATTCTAAGACCGGTCTTTGAGGAATCCAAATATATTTTGAAAAGTCTTGTGAGCAGGGTTCAATTCTTTCTATAAGCCCTTCGGTCTCTTGTTGGCGAAAAATAACAGTAGTCAATTTCTTTTTCTTTCCAAAGGATGCATAGTTTTATGAAGTATTTTCAAAGCTACTTGATAATTAGATGGTACTGATTTGATCCTGTCTTCGTGCTAGGGTAATTCTATGAAGTATGAATTGTCTTTGAACACTGTTATTTTTTTTTTTTTTTTCAAATTTATTTATTTTGTTTTTCCGAAGATAAACAACATCCGCGTCCTGGGTGAGACGGTAAACTGCAATCAGCGGCGGGGCCTCTGGTCGGTAGGTTCTGAAGAGGCGTGAGGCCACCTCTTGACCAGGGGTGGTGGCACCTGGTGGGGACCCAGCTGCGGGCAAGCGGTTGGCCCCAAAACTGGGTTTGAGGCACGGTGGGGGTGTGGAAATGGGTTTTAATACCAGAAATACTTTGTAAAACATGGTGTTCCCGGCGATACATTTTTTAAAAACAAGAATTGCCAGCTATGCATTTTTTGTAAAACAAAAACAAAAAAACAAAAAACAAATATTCCCAGCGAAGCAAAAATATTATCAGAAATAGATTTTTTTTGAAAAAATATTACCAACAAGGAAAAATTTTTCGGCATTAAATAACTCATTTAGGTTGAAATGCCGTAAACCAAACGAAACCAAACCAAACCAAACCAAACTATTTTGTTTTTGTTGTAATCACTGATATGTTCATCTTCATTGAAGGATGATGTGAATTCATCCATAGCAAAATGTTTCTCTAGGTTCCGCTTGACGTCAGATAATTCGAAGGCTTCTGGCAATGTTTTAGGGTAGGTGGACTTTGGTCCCAGTACGAATTCTACTTGCTGTTCGGGACACGAAAAATGTTCATACATTATAGTGTAGGATTTGTCTAGAACGTTAAAAGCTTCAGGTCCCAATAGGATAATTTGATATCACACAGGAAATGGACAAAGTCTGACAATTATTTTACAAAACTGCCTAAGTAGCACCACACAGATGACTGTTTAAAATATAGTATATATTTATGCTGAATCTCTGTCTATAAAAGGCAGGATGTGTGTGTGTGTGTGTGTGTGTGTGTGTGTGTGTTTGTGTGTGTGTGTGTAACGAATGCATGATCGCAATTTTAGACGGATTTGCACCAAAATTTACATGCACATGCTCCAAGTTAGCGAAGAGGCCAAGACCGACTTTGCATTTCCCAACTCCCATCGATAGTGGAAATAATCGATATTTTCATTCTTCAACGGCAGTTTTCATGTAGTTTGCGGTCATTTTGTATTGGCCAGGGTGAGAACCAATAGCTGACTGACACGAATGTTAACTAGCATGCAAGCGCGCAAAACAAAATTGATAGCTGCATTCGTCACAAGTGGGAAAATTTAAATCTGCGTGGCACTTTACTCCAATTGGTTCATTCGCTTGCTTAAACTCAATGTTGATTCTGATTCCGTAGAACTGGGTAGGGTGTAAAAAAGTATTTGTTGTTAACATTCTTTTTTCATTCGGTTTTTCCAGTTACGAGTCCTTTTTTTAAAGCTGATCGTTTTGTGTTCATTTTGGTTAGTTCTTTTTTCGTAACTGATTTAATGTTTAGTATAGAGCTTAGAAAAATTTGCAGTGTGAGATAGGAAAGAAGTAAGGCATGTCGCAACATCAGCAGAGCAAAGGGCATTCCTTTAAAAGCAAGGAAGGGGAAAAACATTTTAAGTCAAGTGATAGCGATTCCTGTATGAGTCGTACGCCGGGCCATGCTGCTAGTCTTATATATATATATATATATATATATAATGAAATGGATAAGGTCCGACAATTATTCTAAGACATTTTTATGTTTATACATTCTTTTTTATAGATATAAATATTTAAGTAAATGCTCTGTGTATAATAAAGAGTATTAACAACAATTACTGGCCTGAATGTCCGAGAAATTGTCATAGAAAATATGCATCTTTCGACAGGAATCGAACCTGTAGCCTATACGGAACCGTCATATAGCCTGATATGCTTTTACCAATGTTGACACAGAATTTCTCGGACATTCAGGCCGGTAAATGTTGTTAATACTGTTTATTATAAACAGAGCATTTACTTAAATATTTGTATCTATAAAAAAGAATGTATAAACATAAAAAATATCTGAAAACAACTTGATGTCTATATGGAACATTTAGACTGTTCCAGAAAGGAGCGATTTCATTCGGTATTTTCAACCAAGTAATTCATGCATTTAACAATTTTGGTATATTCCATAAGTTGGGAAAATATCCACTCCCAGAATTCCTTGAATGTTTATTTGGTTACTATCATTATTATGAGAAAAGACTTAATTTGTAATTTAATACGCTCACATAGATTATCATTCGTCTGAAGTCATCGAACTTGAAATGAATATTAAATTTGTCCTCCAACAAAACGGGAATAGGAAATGGTCTCCTTTCGCCCACTTTTACCTCCAATATGATTTGAAGTAATTGGAAACACGTAGATAAGTTTTTACTTGGAAATCAACAAGCTTCAGACTCCAGTCAGGACATTTTTAACTTCTTTAGTATTCCCTTAGAAAAATACGACCGTTGCCTACCCTTGTCCAATAAGCAGTTCACAGAGACTTTGTTAGGGTCCCAATATAACATGAATTGCACTAAAGGGTAGCATTAAGGTGTTTTTCTCATTCGTATTAGCGCCCACATGAATAAAAAAAAAGATTATATACGATTATCGCATAGTGGTTTTATATATCCCTTAGGTGAACGTTGTTTACTGGGAAGGAAGAATTTATTCTGAAGTCCACCGGCAATCTTCAACTTTATGTCTATCACGGGAGCATCTAATGCATAATTTCAAATATCTACATTCCGCCGTTCAAGTCTCGTACACTTCCCCATGGGGTGACCACGTGATGAATAAAATTTACATGGCGTCCCATTAGAGCTGATGGCGAAATACTGTAACGCCTCATCATTAATTTTCTTTTCATCGGATTTGACTTAAGGTATTTTTTTCATATACACGGAAGGACCTTTTTTTTTAGTCAGGGTGCGGATAGATTCATTATAATTCTCAAAGACATCCCTTATGAAAGGACAACTGATTCCTATCCAGTGAATGATTTCCCACCTTAAATTATGTGGTAGTTTATCAAATATAACCCCCCACCCAGCCCCACCAAAAAATATCCGTACCATACGAGGCTCTTAACTTGCACAAACCAGCTTCAACTTCGGCAAGATATTGTTTAACATATTGTTTTAATCAGGGTCGTATTTAGGAGAACTGGTTAATATTTTTTTGAGCACCTCATGAATTATAAAAGCTGCATCCAAATTATTTTCGTTAACAGACCTCTACTTCGTAATTATTGTCTTCTAAGTTAAGATGTGAGATTAGCTGTAGAGCATAGACGGTAAGATAACTTTTAACATGGCTGCCTTTGCTTCGTTAGAATTGATGCTATTAGTAGTTGTTAAATTTTGCTATAAAATTCTTAAACTCAAACTTACAAGGGTTAATACCGCTAGAAGTAGCACACTGTAATTTGGGAGTTGAGATTATTGAATGGCTGGCTGTTTGATAAGAAACTGGATTCGCTACCATGGGAAATACTTGTTTCTCGAACAGATTCCTCAATATCAGCAAGTCAATTATTGACACTGACTCGAAAACCAAATTTGTTACTTTGTTCAGTCAAAAACTACTTTCCTCTAGTTTTATCATCCAAAGCTCGATTTTCTCCCTGAATATTTTTGACGATGGTTTCTTCCTCTTTATTTAAGGGATATTTCCTTTAAGTTCTTATCTTCCTGTTATGGGACCTTACCCATAATAACATAATGGACTATTCAATACGTAATAAATACTGTGACTCAAGAGGAAGCAGGGAGTTCAGCCCGAAGTCGGGCGACCGGCTGATCGGCTGAACTCTCTGCCTTCGGGCGGGGAGGAACCCGAAGGAGGCTACGCCGAAGGGCGGAGTCTCTTTCGGGGAGGTAGACCGACCCTGAACCCGTTTATACGGGTTCAAAGGGCATATTTTTGGCCGAGCCCACGGGCTCGGAAACCCCACGTTAAACCGGCCTTGTGCCACAGGATACCCTCGTGTGTGTGTGGGGGGGTGACTAGATACCGTTCAGCCTGAAGTCGGGCGACCGGCTGACCGGCTGATCGGTTGAACTCTCCGCCTTCGGGCGGAGAGGAACCCGAACGACGCTACGCCAAAGGGCGGAGTCTCTTTCGTGGAGTTAAACCGACCCTGAACCCGTTTATACGGGTTCAAAGGGCATATTTTTGGCCGAGCCCACGGGTTTGGAAACCCTACGTTAAACCGGCCTTGTGCCACATGATGCCCTCGTGGGGGGGGGGGTAAATACCGTTCAGTCTGAAGTCTGGAGTGAGGTCCGTCAGAAGCCCGTCAGTCGTCGGTCTGTCAGTCAGAGCTAGCGAGCCAGTCAGTCGAGTCAGAGGCAGTCCGAAACAGAGTCGCGTTCAGACAATTACTACAAGACATTGGAATAGTGATACTGGTCGAGACTACATTGTTCGCCCTACTAAACCTGATTGTTCGTACTAACACTTTCTACTTCTCTGTATATATTACTGTTTGTAATATATCTGTGTTATTCCAGATCCGTGTTCGAGTTCTGCTTTATTGGTTCTACCTTGGACTATCACCGTGGTACAAGGAACCGGACCATAACACTTCCGAAAGCAATTCCAAACTTAAATTGATTTTTGTTTCAATTAGTCCTAGGGCTTTCACTCCTTGTAAGTATCCATCTTCAGACTATAAATAAAAACTATGTATTTTTTAATTCCATTTTGGACACCACGCCAACACGCTACATAAGAGTTCTCATGTTTCAAAACAAGAGCCGAAAACTTCAATATAATTATTTGAATTAAATTGAATTAAAGTAAGCTCTGTCCCATCTTCAAGCGAAATTTTTTGGGAATAACTTATTTCTGAAATTTACGTGTTTTAATAGCATATTCAAATTGAAATCAAAATTTCCATGGTAACAGCCAGGGCGAATTGTTTAAATAGGGAGGGGTGTTGGGTGTTAATAATTTGTATCAGTATAGAGTTACAATCATAGATGTCAAGTAAGGGTAAGGTGGGGGTGTCTAAATTTAAAACGGAATATGTTGTCGCCTAGTCTGGTTTACGTGTCTATGGAGATTTATTTATTTTTTTATTTTATTTCTTTATGAAAGGGTTTTGTGGATATAAAAACTGCAGTAACATTTGTTTTTTGACGACTTCATAAAGGGTTATCTTTTTTTGTAGGGTATTTAAACTATTTTTGGGGGCTATGGATTAGAAAAGTTATTTTATTGTATGCTTGTTTTTAAGCTAATTATTCAATGCATTATTTTATATATATATATATATATATATATATATATATATATATATAAACAAAAACAGCAGACTAGGAGATATTTTCTCTCTCTCTCTCTCTCTCTCTCTCTCTCTATGCCTTTGTGTTCAAATTTGTCCTGTTTATTTTTTAAGATACCTCTGTCATCATGCCAACAAAATTGCTTTATGCTTTCAGTAAAATTGCACACATACATATATAGTAAAATGTTTGTTTGTTTAGTGAAATGACGTATATGTTTGGCAAAATTGCTTATTTGCAAATACGTTTTAGCAAAATGTGAGAAATTTAACGACTCCCCAAGTTGAGTCGTGGCAGATGAACAAAGACGAGGCAATTGTATATTATAAAAGATAACTTTATATAAGAAATACATTATACAAAGTGAATAAGAAATGAGGATTGCTAAAACATTAGCATTTAAAGTCATGATATCGAGGACGAGATCCAAATACATGTTTGAAATTTATTGAAACACTTATCTGATGCTGCTCATATTCGCCATCCGATGACTGCATGTCTATGCATCATTCAGGTTTGCTCATGGCCAGCATCACCTGTTTTTGGAGTAGGCCAAAATCAAGTCCGTTCAGTTCACTCGTCTTGAAGCCTCTAAAGCTCTATCGCCTATTTGGCGCTCAAATTTGTGTCTTACTCATTATGATCAGATAAATGAACCAAGGTCCCTATCATCGGGTTTTATCAACCAAGGGGAGATAACCTATTTTTTATAATCTCCCAACACACGGAAAAACATGCAATTCAGCGTTCCATTGCATGTTGCCATTTCATAACATCAAATACAATATTTTATATTCTTATATTTTTTATATTTTTGACCATAAAGTCAGTTCCTTTTTTATACAATATTTTGTATATAAACATAAAATCAATTATTTTGTTAACGCTAGAACACTAACCATGAATTAAAGTTACACCACTACTAACCATGGGTATATCATACCCGATTTTGAAAAGATCAAAAAAAAAAAATTTAAAAATAAATCTTTATTTGAAATATTTTACATGCAGGCACTTCAAACTTTGTACTTTGAGTTAACATTAACAGGAACTGAAAAACCTATTATTTAGGTAAGAAGATTGTAATTAAAAATAGGAAAATTTTTCAAAATAAAAAAAAATGAATAAAAATTATCCTCCGATGACTTCCAAGCCCCACATACGGCTTTCCAGGTCCTGTGAGCCATTGCTGGAGTGGTTACTAGTCCCGAGCTGCTACATCATTCAGGTTTTCTCGTGGCCAGCATCACCTGTATTTTGGATTAGGCTAAAAACGCGTCCGTTCAGTTCACTTGTCTTGAATCCACTAAAGCTTTGGCGCTCATATTCTATTCGGCGCGTAAATTTTTGTCTTACCCATTATCATCAGAAAAATTGACCCATCTTCTTGTCAGCTTGTCTTATCAACCAAGGGAAGATAACTTAATTTTTTTATATTGCAGAACTTTTATGGCATCCATGACTGGGGTCTCCCGCTTTTGTGTCACAGTGCAAAGTCATGTTGCCAGACATTTGATCTTCCATCAGCCACCCTCTTGACCCAGGGCAGAACTATCTCCTCAAAGCACTCCGTGTTGACTTTGGCTGCCTGTGGGAAATGGATGGGGCATAACGTCGACATTACTAGTAATCACACCAAACACCATGATGTTGACTGGATATATCTTTCAGAATCCTCTGCAGTGTTCTCAGATTGACGTCCAGATACTCTGAACTTTTGGCGCGAATACCACGCAGTTCGGCATGGCGTTTCCAAATTTCTGGCGGAGTGAATTGCGTCATTGGGCACTTTTTTTTTTCACACAGACGCTGCCCAACTGGCCCTATTATATCGTGCAATCGAAAAAATCAAAAACAAACAACGCGCATGCGCGAAATTAAAAATATAAAATGGCGACAATCCACTCAAGTCACACTGTATATAAAAATATGTATAAATGAGGCAATTAATGTTATCTAATGACTCATCCTCATCGCACAGGCATCTTAGACACTTATTTTTTCAAGCAGTGAAATTGGAATGAATACCCCCCCCACTTCCGGCTTTAACGTAGAAAATCTTATGAAGAAAAAAGAACCTCTCAAGTTTTTCTGTTTTTAGGCTGTGTTGGGGGGATGTCCACTCAAATACATGTTTAATTAAAATAATCTGAATTGCAATACATATATATATATATACAGAAACGCATATCTCTCTCCTCTTTCTCTATCTCTCTTTATCTCTGTCTGTCTGTCTGTCTCTCTATATATATATAACATCACACAAAAATATATATATATAGTATCACAACAAATAATTTCGTATAATGTATATATACATTAGATATATTTACATAAATATAAATATTTAATTTATTTAATTTTTAATATATTATAAATATAAATGTATATATATACATAAAGAAATGCACATCTCCCTCTCTCTCTCTCTCTCTCTCTATATATATATATATATATATATATATATATATATATATATATATATATATGATATCACAACATATAATTTTGTATGAATTTATATATCAACAAAGAGTATTTAGAAAAATACTTTTTTCCAATTTGTCATATTATTCTCTCTCTCTCTCTCTCTCTCTCTATCACTATCTATCTATCTATCTATCTATATATATATATATATATATATATATATTTATATACACACACTTTTCACACACACACATACATATATATATATATTGTAGCCGCTGCCTGTCTGTTTCTTTGTTATCATATATATTCTGAAACTACCTTACCCAGGGTCAAAGTAGGTCACCGGCGGGCACCCCCCCCCGCCACTGATTTTTTTTTCCTTTGAATTTTCCAGAATCTCGTAGACGAACCTTAGTGTAATTGTTCGGCTCACTCCTCAGGAGATATCAACAAATCTCTGTCAATTTTATCGTTGTTGTTATTTTTATATTAAGTTAAAAATAATTTATGCGCTATTTTATTGGTTTTAGTTTTTGTTTTGTTTTTTGTTTTTTTACTTGCGTGTGTGTTTGTTTTACGGCATATCAACCTCAATGGGTCATTTAATGCTAACAAATTTTTTTTTATTACTGGTAATGTTTTTTCTCTTCAAAAATCTATTGCTGCTAATATCTTTTTTTCAAAAATGTATTGCTGGTAATAATTTTATTACAAAAATGTATTTCTGGTATTAAAACCTATTTTCACACTTTCATGGTGTTTTGACTCCAGTTTATAGCTGGGACCCTAACTGGTGCTACCACCCTGTATCAGTGTCGACCTAGAAACACCAACAAGAGGGGGTTCCACGCTCCTCAAAACCTCCTGAACAGAGGCCTTTTTGTTCGATGTAGTTTGTCGTCTTACCCATGACGCGGACGTAGGTTATCGTCTTACCCGGGACGCGGACGTAGGTTATCGTCTTACCCATGACGCGGACGTAGTTTACCGTCTTGCCGATGACGCGGACGTCGGTTATCGTCTTACCCGGGACGCGGACGTAGGTTATCGTCTTATCCAGCACGCGGATGTAGTTTATCGTCTTGCCCATGACCCGGACGTAGTTTATCGTCTTATCCAGGACGCGGATGTAGTTTATCGTCATACCCAGGAGGTGTGCGTGTACGCGTGTATTTATGTGCGCGTGTGTAAACGTGTGTATGCGTGAGTATGTGAATATGTGTAGAATGTTGTGATTATTTCTTCTAAACACTTTTCTTGTCTCCTTATACTCTCATTATTCATTTTTTTTTGCTTCATATTTCGAAGTGTCAGAAGAAAACGATTCTTTTCTTTTTATGTGCCATGTCCTTTCAGGACGTAGGCGATCATGGCTCTCCACTTTCCTCTATCCCTTGCAGCTCTCAACAAGTTCCTTCCCTCTGCCACCTCCCCGACACAACGTTCTGTCATCCACTTGCTTAAGGCCGCTAGGTATGTCACGCATTGTTTTTCCTTGTCTCTCTTTCCCTCTATTCGACCCGATTATCCAGGACCTCCTTCCTCATTGTGTGTCCCAGAAACTTCAGCTGCCTCTTCCTGATGTTAAGTATAAGCCTCCTCCCTGTTTGCATCCTCTCTAAGACCTCATCGTTGCTTACACGCTCGGTCCATGATATCCTTAGCATCCTTCTGTAGAACCTCATCTCCGTCATCTCGAGTCTCTTCTTCATCTTTGAGAAAATTGCCCAACATTCGCTGCCATAAAGAAGGACAGATGTCACGTAACAGCTCAGTATTCTTTTGTTTGTAACCAAAAACAAATGTTAACAATGTTATATTCAATTTTGAAGGCTAAGTTTCCGAAATACTCTAGGGTTTTCGAAAGATTTTGAAAATATCTTGGTGCAATCCGTTTTTTTCATTCATTTCTTTTTTTTTTATAAACATCGAATTTCTTTTTGATTTATTGATTGTTTAAATACTTTTTTTTTTTCAATTAATGCTTAAACTTGCAAAATTGTATATATTTGTTTATGTGTCTTCGTTTGCAGATTATTTCGTTTTTCATATTTGGTAGTTAATAGTTTACTTTTTATCCGGTAGGTGTTATCCTCTCTGAGGATATCAATAAATCGATAATAATAAAAACTATTTCTCTACACCATCAATATGTATTTAGTTTTCATTGTTGATGCCTAACACTTCTCAATAAACCCCGCTATATCGCAAAAAATGCAGACAAGAATTCGGCTAATTACAGTGTCAGAATACGTACTCATTTATATATATATATATATATATATATATATATATATATATATATATATATCAGTACTGTAAACGTTATAATTAGTGTTTACCCATGTCTGAATAGTAATATTGAAAGTAGTAGTAATAATAAAAAGAGAAACTGCAATAATAATAATAATAATAATAATAGTAATAATAAATTCTATGTAAATTATATGTGATCTTACATTGTTTTATTATTTATTTTATTTTTTTCTTCTCAAAAAATGCTCAGTGAAAAATGTCATGATGCCCTTTCTGACCTTAGGTCTCTGGTGGGGAACCAGAAGGAAATAAGTATACAAAAGAAATCAAAGGAAATAATAATAATAATAATAATAATAATAATAATAATAATAATAATAATAATAATACCTGAAGAAGTTTTACAGGGAAATTGGAAAAGCATTTATAGAAGTCAAAAACCCACCATTTATTAAAGAAATTTTGGGAGAATATTTGGGGCAACCCAAAGATAATATATATATATATATATATATATATATATATATATATATATATATATATAATTTTGGTATACAGTTAAATGTTGTTATTATCTATTATTATTATGTTTTATGTATTATATATATATATATATATATATCATTTAGACACATAATAAGTTATCGATATTATTTATTATTATTATTATGTTTTTCTCTGCACTTCTTTACCTTTATACGATCTCATATATATATATATATATATATATATATATATATATATATATATATATATATATAATTTTGGTATACAGTTAAATGTTGTTATTATCTATTATCATTATGTTTTATGTATTATATATATATATATATATATATATAATTTAGACACATAATAAGTTATCGATATTATTTATTATTATTATTATGTTTTTCTCTGCACTTCTTTACCTTTATACGATCTCATATATATATATATATATATATATATATATATATATATATATATATATATATAATTTTGGTATACAGTTAAATGTTGTTATTATCTATTATCATTATGTTTTATGTATTATATATATATATATATATATATATATATATATAATTTAGACACATAATAAGTTATCGATATTATTTATTATTATTATTATGTTTTTCTCTGCACTTCTTTACCTTTATACGATCTCATTATATATATATATATATATATATATATATATATATATATATATATATATCCTAAAGAACCAGGTAAACCTATCTAGGTTTCACTTAAACCTAGGTAGTTTACCCTGAAGATCCGTTCAGGTGAAACTTAGGTAGGTTTTCCTGGATCTTTAGTACTTATTTTAGTTATTTCCCGTTCTACTTAGTGTATTGAGCACTCTACGATTTAGTCTTACTACTCGCTTGTTTTTCTTTTCTTTGGACTAAAGACTGGACGATGTGTTTCGCCCTGTTCGGATGGTTTTAGTTTCTTTGTTTTTACAATTTTTTCTCGGCACCGATTAGTTTTGTCATATCTACAAGTTGTGCTACCCAAGGTTTTTCCAAACGAGTATTATTATTAGTACACACACACACACACACACACACACACACACACACACACATATATATATATATATATATATATATATATATATATATATATAATTCAACCTTAGCGTTGCGACTGCACGCTCCAAAAGTTTTATCCGTTAACAATAACACATTTAATCTTTCGTTTCTGATACTACCCGGATTTACTAAAAACAAAATAATTTCCATGCCTGATGATGACTGTATGTACAGTTGAAAGTACTTGCAGATTAAAAAAAGACCTTATACAACTTGTAGTTATTAAAAACAAGGATCATAACATTCATCGAGTGGTTCGTAGGTTAATGCAACTTTAAAATTTTGTTTGCGAGGAGATTTCGACATTTTATATCATTAACTTTACTAATCGACTTTTTGTATGATTGATTCATCGTAATATATATATATATATATATATATATATATATATAAAGGAAAGAAAACGCTGAAGAAGAAAATTCAAAAAAAGAAAGATGAAGAAAGAAAACAAAAAAAAAGAAAGAGCAGAATCCGAAGAAAAATGAAAAGTGATAACCATGTATGAAGGGAATGAAAAGAAAGAAAGGAAAAAAGAATTAAAAAAAGAAAATATAAAAGAACGAAAGAAATGAAGATGAAGAAAAATTAGGAATGATAACGATGAACAAAGTGAGTGTGAAGAAAGAATTAAAGAAAGAAAAAAGAAAAGACTTAGAAAAAGAAAGAATATACAAAAATGAAAAAAGACAGAATTAAAGGAAGATAAAAGAAAGAAAGAAAGAAAGAATTAAAGAAAGAAAAAAGAAGAACAGACTTAGAAAAAGAAAGAATATAAAAATTGAAAAAAAGACAAAATTAAAGGAAGAAAAAAAGAAAGAATTAAAGCAAGAAAAAAAAGAAGAAAAGACTTAGAAAAAGAAAGAATATACAAAATTGAAAAAAAAAACAGAATTAAAAGAAAGGAAAAAAAAAGAAAGAAAAAAAGAAAGAATTAAAGAAAGAAAAAAGAAGAAAAGACTTAGAAAGACAAAGAATATACAAAATTGAAAAAAGACACAATTAAAGGAAGAAAAAGAAAGAAAGAAAAAGAAAGAAAGAAAAAAAGAAAGAATTAAAGAAAGAAAAAAAGAAAAGGATTAGAAAAAGAAAGAATATACGAAATTGAAAAAAGACAAAATTAAAGGAAGAAAAAGAAAGAAAAAATTAAAGAAAGAAAAAAAGAAGAAAAAACTTAGAAAAAGAAAGAATATACAAAATTGAAAAAGACAGAATTAAAGGAAGAAAAAGAAAGAAAGAAAGAAAGAAAGAAAGAATTAAAGAAAGAAAAAAGAAGAAAAAGAAAGAAAAAGGAAGAACAGACTTAGAAAAAGAAAGAATATACAAAATTGAAAAATGATAAAATTAAAGGAAGAAAAAGAAAGAAAGAATTAAAGAAAGAAAAAAGAAGAAAAAGAAGGAAAAAGAAGAAAAGACTTAGAAAAAGGAATAATATACAAAATCGAAAAAGACAGAATTAAAGAAAGAAAAAGAAAGAAAGAATTAAAGCAAGAAAAAAGGAGAAAATGAAAGAAAATGAAGAAAAGATTTAGAAAAAGAAAGAATATACAAAATTGAAAAAATACAAAATTAAAGGAAAAAAAAGAAAGAAAGAATTAAAGAAAGAAAAAGAAGAAAAGAAAGAAAAAGAAAGAATATACAAAATTGAAAAAAGACAAAATTAAAGGAAGAAAAAGAAAGAAAGAAAGAATTAAAGAAAATAGAAAGAATTTAAGAAAGAATTAGAGAAAGAAAAAGGAAAAAAGTATTAAAGAAAACTAAAGAAAGAAAATGGGAACAAAGAATTAAAGAAAGAAAAAGAAAGAATTTCAGAAAGAAAAAAGAAAGAATTAAAGAAAGAAATAATTAAAAAAGAAAGAAAGAAAGCAAGAAAGAAAAATAGCAGACAGAAGAGAAAAATGAAAAAAATAGACGGAATTAAAGAATGAAAGAATAAAAGAAAGGAAAAAGAAAAAAGAAAAAGAAAGACTTAAAGAAGGAAAGAATTAAAAAGGAGAAAGAAATATAGAAAGATTTAAAGTAATAAAAAGAAAGAAAGAATTAAACAAAGAAAAACAAATTTTAAGTAAGAAAGAATTGAAGAAAGAAAAAGAAGGTCCGAATTAATAAAAGAAAAAGGAAAGAAAATTAAAGATAGAAAAAGTAATTATTAATGAAAAAGAATTAAAGAAAGAAAGAATTAATGCGCAAAAAAATGAACAATTACAGAAAAAAAGCAGAATAAAAAGAATGAGGAAAAAAAGAAAGACAGAATTAAAGAAAAAGAAAGAACAAATTGAAGGAAAACGTAAAGAAAGAGTTAAAGAAAGAAAAAGAAAGAATGAAAAAGAAAAAGAGAAAAGAAAGACAAAATTAAAGAAAAAAGAAACAGGAACGAAAGAAAGGAAGGAAGAATTGAAGATTGAAAGAATTAACGAAAGAAAAAAGAAAGAAAGAATAAAAGGATTAAAAAAGAAGGAAACATTTAGAGGATGAAAGAATTTAAAAAATGAAAAAGAAAGAATTAAAGATAACAGAATTAAAAAAAATATAAGAAAGAAAGAATTAAAGAAAGAAAAAAGAAAGAATTAAAGAAAGAAATAGAGAAAAAAGAAAATCTAAAGAAGAAAAATGAAAGAATGTATTAAAGAAAAGGAGAAAACGAATGAACGAAAGAAAGAAAGAAAGAAATCAGAAAGAAAAATTAAAGAAAGAAAGAATTAAAGAAAAAAAAAAGAGAGAAAGAATTAAAGAAAGAAAAAGAAGGAAAGAATTAAAGGATAAAAAATTAAAGAAAGACACGAGAAAGACTGAATTATAGAAAGAAAAAAGAAGGAATTAAATAAAGGAAGAATTAAAGAAAGAAAAAAGAAAGAAAGAATTAAAGAATAAATAAGGAAAAAGAACGAGAGAATTGAAGAAAGAAAGAATAAAAGAGAACGGAATGATATTATTGAAGGAAGGAAAAGAAAGAAGTAAAGCAAGAAATTTATTATTAAATTATTAAAGAAAAAGAAAGTAAAGAGAGAAAAAAGAAAGAAAGAATTAAAGTAAAAAAAGAAAGAAAGAATGAAAGGAAGAATTAAAGAAAGAAAAAAAGAAATAAAAAGTATTAAATAAGAAAAAGGGAAGAAGTAAAGAAAGAAAGAAGTAAATGAAAATAGAAGAAAACTAAAAGGAAAAAAAAAAGGAAGAATGAAAGTAAGAAAAAAGAAAGACTTAATGAAAAAGTATTAAAGAGAGAAACAAGAAAGAAAGAATTATACAAAGAAAAAAGACAGGAAGAATGAAATAAAGAAATAAATAATGGAAGAATAAAGAAAGAATTAATTAAAGAAGCAATTAAATTAAGAAAAAGGAAGAATTTTAGGAAAGGAATTAAAGAAGAAAGTATTAAATAAAGAAAAGAAAGAAATAATTAAAGAAAAAGAATTAAGGAAAGAAAAAAGAATGAATGAATTGAAGAAAGAGTTAAGTAAATATAGACTAAGAAAGACACAATTAAAAAAAAGAAAAAGAAAGAAAAAATTGAAGAATGAATTAAAGAAATTAATTATTAGGTTGGTGCAAAAATAATGACGTAATAATGTCGTTTTTTGACGTATTTTTTAACGTCAAAAAACGACATTATTACGTCATTATTTTTGCACCACCCTAATAAATCAGAATTAAAGAAAGAAAAAAAAAAGGAAGAATTAATGCAAAAAAAAAAAATAAAATAAAATAAAAAAAGAAGGAAAGAAAGAATAAAATATAGAAAAAAGAAAAAACGTAACACGAGAAGAATGAATAGCGATAACGATTTGTAAATTTCAGTGAAAAGAAACAAAAACAGGAAGAAAGAATTAAAAAAAAAAACCTGATGAGACAAAGAAACAAAAAAGAAAAAGAAGAAAAACGAAGAAAGATAACAGAATGGGTTGAAAGGAAGACAAAGAACAAGAAAGAAAGAATGAAAGGAATAAAAAGAAAGAAATAATTGAAGAAGGAATTAATGAAATTTAAAAAGAAAGAAAAAGGAAGAAAAAGAAAGAATTAACGTAAAGGTTAGAGAAAAAGAAAGAAAGAAACTAAAAAAGAAAGAAAAAAGAAAGAATTAACGAAATAAAAATTAAAACCAGAAAAAAAGAAAGAAAGAATAAAAGATAGAAAGAAAGAAAGAAAGAAAGGAAAACGAGAAGAATGAATGGCAATAACGATTTATTAGGTTGGTGCAAAAATAATGCCGTTTTTTCACATAGTAACATATGAGGAGAAAACGACATTATTTTTGCACCAACCTAATATAAATTGAGTGAACAGAAGGAAAAATAGAAAGAAAAAAATAAACAAATTGGAGAAACAAAGAAACAAAAAGGAAAATGAAGAAAAATAAAGAAAGATAGTCATCTACAGAATTGAAAGAAAGACAAACAAAAAGAAAAACAAACAGAAAGAAGGAAATAATTAGAAAAAGAAAGAATGTAAAAATTGCAGTACAGAAGTTACAACAAACACAAATTGAATGAAATCCACATTTGGCTACTCGGGCATCACATTTTGAGAATAAGTCTTAAGTCTTTCAAATGCTGTCAATATTTTATTTCATAAATTCAAAAATACTGATGAAGGTCAGAGTGTTTCTTGGCCGAAACGTAGGGAACAGTACAGAATGCCAAACTAGATGATGGGTGCAATATCAAAATTATCTGAAGAACTACAGACATTCTTCAGACTAGTTAAAGAAATTCCTTAACGTGTGTGTGTTTTTCTCTTGATGGAACCTTTGACACTCTCTTCCTCAATCCCTTTCGGCCAGTTCATTATAACTGTTTTTTTTTTCTTCCACTATTGAATCTAGTTTGATTTGGCTAACAAAACCGTCTGATAAAGGGAAAAAGGTGGTGTGTTCGATCCGCGGTACCATGTCGTGACACTTCTCACAAAAAGGAAAAAGATGCTTTATAGTCTTGCAATATTCTTCTTTTCCACTGGGTAAAAAGAGAAACAAAATGATTCTCTCTCAGAATGAAAAACCTGAACAAATAAATATGGAAGTGTTTCTAGCCGGGGATATTCCTTTTACGTTTCCAAAGAAGTATTAGGTTGGTGCAAAAATAATAACGTAATAATGTCGTTTTTTGACGTATTTTTAATGTCAAAAAAACGACATTATTACGTCGTTATTTCTGCACCAACCTAATAGATTTCTAGATTTTCTTTCTTTCTTCCTTTAACGAGCCTTTTTCTTTGGCTTCCATAATTTAATTCTTTTCTTTTGGAGTTTTTTTTTTTAATGTTTTTATTCTTACGTTCTTTCTCGCTTTTTTATATTAGGTTGGTGCAAAAATAATATCGTTTTTTGACGTTAAAAAATACGTCAAAAACGATATTATTTTTGCACGAACCTAATAATTTTTTCTCATACGTTTTCTTTCTTTTTGACAATAACACCATTCTACGTCTCTTTCTTTTTCAACATTATTTTCTTTCGTTCTTTTTAATAAGTCTTTCGCTTTATATTTTTCTTTCTTTTATTTTTTGGCTTTTCTTTTTCATCAATCTTTCTTTTTAATATTTCATTTTTGCTTTCTTTTTTTCAAGTTCTTCGATGTTTTTTTTCTTTTTGAAAATCATTCATTAGGAATTTTTACTTCTTTCTTTCTTTTTTCTTTCTTTCTTTCTTTCTTTCTTTCTTTCTTTCTTTATTTATTTATTTCTTTTGTCAGCCCAGTTTTCTTCTATTTTATGTTTTTATTAACAGTTCGCCATCATATTTAATCTATCTATCTATCTATCTATCTATCTATCTATCTATCTATCTATCTATCTCATTCTGTTCGTTTCTATCTCATCCTGATCGTATATTATCTATCTCATCCTGTTCGTATCTATCTATCTATCTATCTATCTATCTATCTATCTATCTATCACTTTCTGTTCATATCTACATTACCTTTCTTTCTTCTTTCTTACTTTCTTTCTTTCTTTCTTTCTTTCTTTCTTTCTTTCTAGAGTCAAGTATACACAGTTTATACTAGAGGCAAAAAGGTAGACTTAGATCCGGTTAACGCAAGAGTTTAAAAGATATACACAAATACAGTTTGCACAAAAATCAAGAAACTAGGTTTACACTGGAATAAATAAGATGGATACGCATTGAAAGACGAAATGTTAGTCACCAAACACAGGAAGAAGGTCATAAGGATCAATGAGGTGTAATAATTAAATATGTATGTTTCTAAGCTTTAAAAAAACATATCTGTAGCAGTTATTGAAATTTAATGATAATAAAGAAACGAAAGTTGTGGAGAGTGATGATCGCCTATGTCTTGAAGGAATATGGCATTAATAATAATAATAATAAAAATAATAATAATCTGTTTAAAAAACATATCTGTAGCAGTTATTCAATCAGATCATAGTGAGGTTGCTGGAGTAAATGAAAACAACATGAAATGAGGTTACTGCATCAAAATATCAAATGCGGAGAAGCAGTCTCTGAAGGTGGCATAATAACAGACCTTTTGAAAAATAGAGAAGCATTCTACAGCAATTTAGCATTGTATACAGAGATATATCCTAAAATTCATTCCACGAAAAGTAATTCTATTTAATGAAAACGGAGATAATAAATAAATTGTAAACACTTTATCACCTTATTATCGAACATCTAAAATTATTCATAAAAGTACTCACAAATAATTCACTGTCTACAGACAATAAAGGAACTGATAAAAAAAAAAAAAAAAAAAACAAGAGTATATCAAACACAATGATTATTCCATGTTAATTATAAAATGCCATCTGACTCGGTGCAACACTTGATATTATATAATCCCTGCTAGTATGGTGTTATTGAAACATATAAAAACGTATTTGAGAATATTAGATCACATGGCTGCAATTCAATATAATCGCCCTAGTTGTGCTCATATTTTTAAATATTTTTCTCTAACTTGTGGATTAATATCCGGACGATGTTGGAATTGAAATTATGAAGGAAATGCCCATAATTTGTCTGAGATTTTTTAAAATCTATTTCGCACTTTCATTTACGTCAGTTATTGTCAAGGATTAATACCCTGGGACGACTTTGTACCTTTATTTCAGATTTGATGCGTTAGTTATTTTAAATTCTTGAATGTATTCAATGCTATGTGAACGTGATGTCATTTTCTAATTTAATTATTTGTGCTGTTACATGAATAGAACGTTAGATAGAATCTGAAAATGTAAACACATTTAAATTTGCAATTTGAACGGCCATTTCCTAGATCTTTCTGCATTAATCTAGGCGTCCCCAAGGCTCTATCTTTGAACCTGTTGTAGTGTAGTTTTCACAGTGGAGGCTTGTATTTTAATAAGTCGTCCTAAATTAGGTTCGACGTACAAAACGTTAAGAACTTGAAATAAGAGTTAATGACGCAGCAAATCTAGTTGTGATGGTTGGTACTTCAATGTCCGATAGACTCACTCAACACCACTGACCCCAACTGGCCACTGCTACTACTACTACTTATTATCTGTGGGAGAGTCTATTACAATAGAATAGGTACTATGGTATAACAGAACCAAAGTTGTTCCTAATTTTCATATGGGATGGTGCAGACTCCTATTGCTAGCCATAGTGTCTTCCGGCTGTCATCTTCTTGACCCAGGGCAGCACTACCTCCTCAAGGCACTTGATGTAGGCCTCAGTGTTGAGGAAGATGAATGGAGGTATAGCATCACTAGTGATCACTCCAAACACCTACGAAATCACATTTAGATTCGTCCAAATCTTTCCGAATCCCCTGCACTCTCCTCAGATTGACATCCAAAGACTCTGAAATGTTTGTTTTGTAGCTTCCGGGGCGAATGCAAGCAGTACAGCATGCCGTTTCCAAATTTCTGGCGGAGTAAATTGCGTCAGGGTGTTTTCTTTCACACAGATGGTGCTCAACTACTCTACTGTACCGTGCAGTCGACAAAATCAAAAACAAATAACGCGCATGCGCGAAATTAAAAATATAACATGGCGAGAATTTTCCCATCGCAATCTGTATATTCGTAATTGTGTGCGTGTATCTGTCTCAAGGACACATGGCACAGTGGATAAAGGCGTTAGTTAGATCCAGTGTCAGGACCCAAATAATGCGAGTTCAATACCTGGTTAAGGTGGTGGAGAACTTGGAGAGGGGAATTAACAGGAGATATAACTGATAAATGACATCCATTAAACATGGTACGTGGAAGTGGAACAGTCTACACGAGTGAGCGAAATAGAGGGTTCAGTTCGACATTCCAACCACCTGAAGAAGGCCGGAGCGTACAACGACCGAAACGTTGTAATAAACATGGCGACAAAGATGAAGACAATAGTCCGAATAATGTAAATAGTGTATGCGTGAATCGGCGTGGAAGAAGCCACCAGCTTGTTTCATTTCTTTTTCTCCATAACCGGATTTAACGACAAAGATCTTATCTCAAACTGAGTGAAATTAAATCGTACGTTCAGAAAATGATTTAAATTTTGAACGAATCAGAAAGCATTTTTTTAAAATCTGTTATGACATCTCTGAATTGTCAAAAGGAAAAAATTTCAAAGTTCGTATGAGGAAAGCCACATAGTCAAACCTTGATGTCTTTTTTGATGAAACGAAAAAAAAAACACATTTAACAGAACGAATACAAGTATGCAACCGACTATCTTTTTGTACAGACCAAAGACGTGGATTATCATGTGTCGCCACAACTTCCTCACAGTCTTAACCTCGTTTGACTCTTTGGTATACGTGACTCATTAGGTTGATTCCCTCTGCTTTTCCTTCCTTGAAATAATTCCTGTGAGTGTTAAATTTTCCATTCACTCTTTTCTTAAAATGTGTC
This sequence comes from Acanthosepion lycidas, assembly GCA_963932145.1. Classification (NCBI taxonomy): domain Eukaryota; kingdom Metazoa; phylum Mollusca; class Cephalopoda; order Sepiida; family Sepiidae; genus Acanthosepion; species Acanthosepion lycidas. The sequence goes on from OZ010584.1 coordinate 19,036,769, forward strand.
TAATCAATTTCAACTACAAACAGAAACGTATTTCAAGCTATAATTGAATACTAAGCTATCTGTGGTCGCCCGGTGAATTATTTTGGGAATAAATTAAAATTCAGATGCTGCTTGAAATTTTATGTGTTAAAGATGTTACCATGCAGGCCCAAGACTTGAATCCACAAGTGAATCGAAATGTGGGTCGACCAAAACAAACATGGCGCAGAAGTGTTGATGCAGAGGTGAAGGCAGCCGGCACATGAGCCAAGCTGAAGAGGACCGACCGGAACCATGTCCGTTGGAGAAGTGTTGTTGCCATATGTTCCCCTAGGAATCAAGAGGCATAATAATAATAAAAAAATTATATTAGAAATAAAACATGACATCGGACTGTTTAATTGTATACTACTCCCATATCTGACTTGATCCTCCTGTTATATATCACGAGATTGTCTCAACTCGTTCCTATCTATCTATCTATCTATTAGGTTGGTGCAAAAATAATGACGTAATAATGTCGTTTTTTTACGTATTTTTTAACGTCAAAAAACGACATTATTACGTCGTTATTTTTGCACCAACCTAATATCTATCTATCTATCTATCTGGGCTCGTGGAAGAGTGCTTAGAACGTTCGCTTTCTGACCATGAGAATCGTAACTATGGTCTGCTCAGTATAGTTGCAGTATAAACCATGGCTCGGCTCTGTGGGTGTTGAACAAAAACAAATGTGCCTGAGCGAGTTGGGATTGGCTAGCCACCCTAGTAGATTATTATTTCTATCTATCTATCTATCTATCTATCTATCTATCTATCTATCTATCTAACATAGCCTTTTTCGTATCTATCTATCTATCTATCTATGTCAGCCCGTTTCTTTCTTTCTTTGTATCCCAGTCCTGTTCACATCTATTTTTAAAAGGCCTATAGGGATAATTTCTAACTTGCTACCGGCACCAGTGGTTACTTTTCTAGCTCAAGCCAGAGCAAAACTTCAAAAGCTGATTTTCAAGTCAGGCATCTTTCACCTACTTAGAAGATCAAATGCTACGCATTCTTCATACACCAAATAGATTGATCTCCATGACACGTGTGATTGCGTCCCAATATCTCAAGACATTGACAGTTATTTTATGATTTTATATATATATATATATATATATATATATATATATATATATATATATATATATAACGGGTAGTTTCTGAATGTGTAAGTAATTGTCACTTCAGTCCTAAATTTGTCAATAAATCTCAACTCGTCCGTATCTATGTTTACACCTAATAATTTAGAAAAGAATCTGTAATGTTATCGGTCCAAACCTAAACATCTCGACTTCAGTCACTTTCCGCGACGTGTCTTCGCTCTGTCTTTTCTCCAAATATGTTCATTGTTCTGATGAAATTGCCTCTTGGTGCCTTAGGCGCATGAATTTAAGCGTGTTACTAGATTGGCAGTTAGGTCTCATCGTTTTACTGTTGAGCCAGATAGATGCAAGCCTTATGCTATATTTTAATAGTTTCTTTTCTCGCACTTCTCGCCCGTGGAACTCTCTACCAGTTTCTTGCTTCCCTGCCACCTACGATCTGCAGAAATCTGAATAAAGCGCCAATCGCCATCTTCTGTCTTCCTGAAAACAAAAAACTGTTAAAATTTCCTTTAATGACGAATGTTCTGGTAAAAAGAGTAAACTTGTCACTTCATTAATCAAAGCAATTTCTTTGTTGAGAAAAGACATGTAACTTTTTTATATGTTCATGTTGATAAAACTTCATTACTTTCTGGACATCCTAATATTTAAAAAAAGAACATTTTGTATATCCTTTCTGAAAAATGTCATTACTTTCTCTACACATAGATATTAAAAAACTATCTTTTTTATTGTATATCCTATCTAAAAATGTCATTATTTCTCTACACATTAATATTAAAAAAAAATATTTTATATTGTATATCCTTTCTAAAAAACATGTCATTACTTTGTCTACACATAAATATTAAAAAAAATATCTATTTTATTGAATATCCTTTCTGAAAAATGTCATTACTTTCTCTAAACATTAATATTTTAAAAAAATATCTTTTTTATTGTATATTCTTTCTAAAAGAAAGTCATTACTTTCTTTATACACTAATATTTAAAAAAAAATCTTTTCATTATATATCCTTTCCGAAAAATTCTAATATTTAAAAAATGACTTTTTTGTATATCCTTTTTGAAAAAAGTATTACTGTACACAGTAATATTTAAAAATGACACACACACACACACACACACATACACGCACATATACATACAATTATTTATTCGAAGATTATAACATAAATATGTTTATATTTGCCCTACTCTGTATTGAGCACTCTTTTAAGAATAGTATTTTTTGGTTACTGGAATTTATTCCGTATACACCAGTCCTATACTTGGATATATATATATATATATATATATGTATCCTTGTGCAGGTATGCAGAAAATAGAAAAGAACACGTTGGATGCATAATCCGGGGTTCCTTAGTATTTTTGTTTTTATTTTGTCTTATGTAGCGAAGGAATCATATTTTTAAACAAAAAATATTATTATAATATATATATATATATATATATATATATATATATATATATATATATATA
>OZ010584.1:19044383-19071883 GCA_963932145.1 Acanthosepion lycidas
TATATATATATATATATATATATATATATATATATATAATGAGTACAGACGATCCTTAAATATTCGGTTATAATTTATTTCATGAATATACAAATATTAATGTCTTCAGACCGAAGTTTGTTTTTTTTTAATAGATGAAGTCAGTTTATCCAGACGAAAGGAAAAGGGAAAGGAAAAAAAAAAAAAATGGAAAAAATAAGAAAAGGAAAAAAAAGTAATATTAAAAGGAGTAGAAAGAAACAGAAAGATTTCAGTATAAGGTTTAAAAAAAACGGGAGAGGAAGTGAGAGAGAGAGAGAGAGAGGGAAGAGAGGGTATTGAAGGAGAGAGTGAGTGAGTGGATCGTCTCTACTCTATATGTCAGGTACTTACATTGAGTTCAATTTGGATGAATGCCCTCCTTGGAATTATCCTTACTAATTATCAATTGATATTTCATATATATATATATATATATATATATATATATATATATATATATATATATATATATATATATATGTATCTATCTATCTATCTATCTAATATATATATATATATATATATAAATATATATATACAAACACACACACACATATATATACATATTAACATATTATTATTATTATTATTATTATTATTATTATTATTATTATTATTAATATTATTATTATTATTATTATTATTATTATTATTATACTGATTTTTCAAGTTAAAAGCTTTACATGTTATTTTTACTTTTATTTTATTTTTTCCCGCATCTATTGAGTACTTTTTAGTACTACTGTTTCCTGGTCTCATTTAACTCTGACCATTAACTTTATATATATATATATATATATATATATATATATATATATATATATATATATATATATATATATATTATAATTTATGGATTCATATATATACACATCTATATATATATACATACATGTATACAATATATGTATATTTCTATATGTGCGTGTGTGTGTCTGTGTGTTTGTGTTTGTGTGTTCAAGATATTAAGTTTTAAGACGCATTTTTCTTGTAACTGCAATAGAATTTCCCAGGACACGACAACGTCTTAACATCGAAAGTTTCATCGAAAACAATGCACACTATTTCATTCCATGCACCCCGACCCGCTTACTACCCCAACACCATTAATAATGTGGTCAAATTCCTTTTTAAGACACACCCACAACTAGTCATAAGTTTGCAGAAGCACCCGGGGTGAAATGTTTACAGTTTAACTCGTATACCCATTTTTGCTTCTAATCTAATATATCCGCTCTTAAATATGCACCTTGGACACACACGCACACGCACACGCACACGCACAGACACACACTCACAGACACACACACTCACAAACAGGCACACACACACACGGATACACACACACACAGACACACATACACACTGAGAAAAAGTGAAGGAAAGAGACGGAGATATGACAAAAGCAGATCGACACTTATTTTAAAACGCAATAAAATACGGTCATGTCTTTTATATTTTATCGTATATAGATAAGCGCTCCAGACAAGTAAGGAAAAATCTTACCATGACACTTCCTCAAAACTATAGATCTAGGAACAGCATATATATGCATATATATATATATATATATATATATATATATATATATATATATATATATATATATATAGAGAGAGAGAGAGAGAGAGAGACACTGGGTTCTATAGCCTTCGATGGCAACTGGTCTAGGAGAAGGACGACTCCGAATTCAAAACCTGTGGAAGGTCATTGGGGGACCTTGTGACACGTAGTGAATCAGGTCCTGTATTCGGCCCTTTAAAAAATTGTGGATGGTTGTGCACAAAACCTTCACCGCAATAATCAAATCATATGTGCAGGTGTCGGGTTTTCGGATCCTAGGAAATGAGTTGCTTGACCTAAATACATCGAATACAACGGGAGAGGCCATCATGTATATATATATATATATATATATATATATATATATATATATATATATATATATATATATATATATATATATATATATATCACAATCCTCACACTTGCTCCATATGTGGCCTCCTTTGTAAATCACTAGCGGGTCTAAAATGCCACTTAAGATTATCGCACAAAATTCCATAACTGAATCAACTAAGCTGTCAGATCCTCATACGTCGAAACCAACGGGAGAGTCCATTATATATATATATATATATATATATATATATATGCTGCGTCAATCGTCATGCTCTGCCTCTTTAAATCCAGTTCTTTTCTTTGTCCTTTCTTCTCAGTCCATAAGCCCTAGCGTTTTAGTGATTTAGCAGCTTTCTCTGAGTTGAAATGCTTATATATATATATATATATATATATATATATAGATAGATATAGATATAGATATAGATATATATTTATATATATATATATATATATATATATATATATATATATATATATATATATATATATATGTCTATTAAACATGGCACATGGAACTATAAAATATACCTCTTCACCCCTGAGTTATGGCCTAATTTTAAAATGTATAAAGAGAAAGTAAGAAACAAACAAATTAAGGAATGAAAGAAGAAAATAAGGAAGAAAGCGAAAACGAAAGAAAGAAAAGAGATAAGAAAGACGAGTTAAAATCAAAAAAAGAAAAAAGAAAACAAGACTAAGAAAATGAGAGCCAAAAGAAGAGAAAAAAGGAAGAGAGGTGAAGAAAAAAAGAATGAGTAAAATTAAAAAAAGGTAAAGGAAATAAAAGAAAGAAAAAAACAAGAAAGGAAAAAAGTATGTAGAAAAAAAGGTATGGAAATGTAGAAGAAAAAGACGCAATGAAGGCGGAGGATTAAGGGTAGAAAGTATAAAAAAAAGAAGGTGAAAAAATAAACAAAGAAAGAAACAAAGAAGGTGAAAAAGGAAAATTATAAAAAAAAATAGGAGATGAATGAAATAAAATGAGAAGACGGTATTGAGAAAAAAGTAAAAAAAAGAAAAAAGAAAAAAGAAGTGATGAGGAAAGAAACAGTAAAATTGAGAAAAAATAAGAAAATGAAAAAAGAAAGAAAGTAGGTGAAGAACAAAGGAAGAAAGAAAGAAAGAAAGAAAGAAAGGAGAAACGTATATATAGTGGTAGTAGCATAAGAAAAAGAAAAAGAAAGCGAAAAAAGAAAGACAGTAGGTGAAGAACAAAAGAAGAAAGAAAGAAAGAAAGGAGAAACGTATATATAGTGGTAGTAGCATAAGAAGAAAAAGAAAGCGAAAAAAAAGAAAGACAGTAGGTGAAGAACAAAGGAAGAAAGAAAGAAAGAAAGAAAGGAGAAACGTATATATAGTGTTAGTAGCACAAAAAGTCGAAAAAGAAAGCGAAAAAAAAAAGAAAGACAGTAGGTGAAGAACAAAAGAAGAAAGAAAGAAGAAACGTATATATAGTAGTAGTAGCACAAGAAGGAAAAGAAAGCGAAAAAAAAGAAAGACAGTAGGTGAAGAACAAAAGAAGAAAGAAAGAAAGAAAGGAGAAACGTATATATAGTAGTAGTAGCACAAGAAGGAAAAGAAAGCGAAAAAAAAGAAAGACAGTAGGTGAAGAACAAAAGAAGAAAGAAAGAAAGAAAGGAGAAACGTATATATAGTGGTAGTAGTATAAGGAGAAAAAGAAAGCGAAAAAAAAGAAAGACAGTAGGTGAAGAACAAAGGAAGAAAGAAAGAAAGAAAGAAAGGAGAAACGTATATATAGTGTTAGTAGCACAAAAAGTCGAAAAAGAAAGCGAAAAAAAAAAGAAAGACAGTAGGTGAAGAACAAAAGAAGAAAGAAAGAAGAAACGTATATATAGTAGTAGTAGCACAAAAAGAAGAAAAAGAAAGCGAAAAAAAGAAAGAAAGTAGGTAAAGAAAAAAACAAGAAAGAAAGGAGAAACGTATATATAGTATTAGTAGCACAAAAAAAGAAAAAGAAAGCGAAAAAAAAGAAAGACAGTAGGTGAAGAACAAAAGAAGAAAGAAAGGAGAAACGTATATATAGTAGTAGTAGCACAAGAAGGAAAAGAAAGCGAAAAAAAGAAAGACAGTAGGTGAAGAACAAAAGAAGAAAGAAAGAAAGAAAGGAGAAACGTATATATAGTGGTAGTAGTATAAGGAGAAAAAGAAAGCGAAAAAAAAGAAAGACAGTAGGTGAAGAACAAAGGAAGAAAGAAAGAAAGAAAGAAAGGAGAAACGTATATATAGTGTTAGTAGCACAAAAAGTCGAAAAAGAAAGCGAAAAAAAAAGAAAGACAGTAGGTGAAGAACAAAAAAAGAAAGAAAGGAGAAACGTATATATAGTAGTAGTAGCACAAAAAGAAGAAAAAGAAAGCGAAAAAAGAAAGAAAGTAGGTAAAGAAAAAAAGAAGAAAGAAAGGAGAAACGTATATATAGTAGTAGTAGCACAAAAAAAGAAAAAGAAAGCGAAAAAAAAGAAAGACAGTAGGTGAAGAACAAAAGAAGAAAGAAAGGAGAAACGTATATATAGCAGTAGTAGCACAAGAAGGAAAAGAAAGCGAAAAAAAAAACAAGCAAGATGGGAATACCAAGTGGTGTAAGCTTGGATGTGCTTGTGGTGTAATTGATAATGGCTTGGAATTGTTAATCGGTGAGACGAGTTCTAATTCCTGTTGTGTTCGTTATTTTCAAAGTATGAATTCACATCTTCCACCAACTATGGACTAATAAGTAAAACTTTTATTACTAAACCATTATTATATATAAAAAAAAAATCTTACATTCTACAAAAGAAATCCTGGCTTTAAATAACCTGCAAAGGGTTGATAAACCTTAGAAAACGAAACAACCAAAAAAAAAAAAAAAAAATACGGGAAACCTTTTATGCCAACATGTTTTGTTTTCTTTTGTTGCTTGAGAAATACTTGCTTTAAAAAGTTCCTCAAGCTGCGAAACAACAAGAAAAAAGTTGGTATGAAAGGTTTCCTTCTTGCGCAACCCTCAATCCCTTTCTTCTTCAGACGTTACCTCTGCTAATGTTTGATGAGTAACGTCGACCTTACGGTCATTCGAATTTCTCTTCTCTGCTTAGTTGGTGTGTCTAGTGGTGGGCCAAAATGTACTTTGTGTACCGGAGATAAGAAAATGAGCAATTATCGATTGCAGCCGTGGTAGGTTTTGTCTTTGCGCCCGGGACAAATTCGGGAATCAAGGTTACAATAAAAACTACTTCAAAAAAAGGAATAACACTGTTGATAACTCTGACAATAGGTGAATACGATCTCTCTGTTGAAGGATTAAATTGGATGGCGGTCGGAGAAATATAGCAGTAAATGCTATAATGTAGTGTAAGTAAAACCGTCTGTCGCCACTCACTTTCCTGTCGTGTGTTTGTGTGTTCATTTCGGCTACGGAAATGCGGGTGTGTCGTGTGTCGGCGACAGGATAATCTACGTTAAACGTCCGGAGCAAATCTAAGGTGACTCTATCTTTCTATAGTTGGGCCCTGTGGGTTTTCTTCTATATAGATACTCCACCCCTCGCTAAAATCTATTAGGAAATCTGTTCATAAACTACATGGCTTAATTTGTTTAAAGAAATTTGCTCATTCTTTTTATTCAACGTCCTGGGCGAATCGTATTAACATAAACAAATTCCGAACACGTTTTCTCAGAAATATTTTCGTAAAAAGTCTTTGTTAAAGAATTTAGATAACTCATTTTCTGTAGGAATATAAGCGTTTGGGGTGGATAGCATTAATGTAAACAAACCCCAAACTTGGGGACTTAGGAACGTGAAATTCGGACAACACATTAATCATGTTTTTTTTTTCTTATCGGAGGGAAGTGGATAGATTGGAGGAAATTTTGGTTTGTTCAATTTTATTGAACCTTTGTTACTTATTTCTAGATTTGATTCTCTTTGGAACCGTACTTAAAATCATTTTATGGTTTAAATAAATTATTAACTTGTATCTTTTTCCATCTTTCTACCAAACATTCAGCCTGTTCTGAGAATTTGAATAATTATTATTCAATTAGCTGTTTCCCCAGATTAACACCCGGCGATTTCATGCTCTTAAACGTTGAACAGGACCAATGCCCTGTTACACTTTTGATTTTACGCTTATTTATAGTCTCTACTGATATATTCATATGTGAATTTTTACGCATCCTATGGCGACTTTAATGAATAAATTTACTGTTTATTTCAAGATATTTTTCTGTAATTTTGGTCAATATATTTGTTAAAATAGGATGTCTGTGTTATCTTCATTTTTTGGCGTCATTTAGACGACAATTTATCCATCGCACCCTGTATAGCTGTTAAAATGAGATGTCAGTGTTATCTTCATTTTTTGGCGTCATTTAGACGACAATTTATCCATCGCACCCTGTATAGTTGTTAAAATGAGATGTCAGTGTTATCTTCATTTTTGGCGTCATTTAGACGACAATTTATCCATCGCATCCTGTATAGCTGTTAAAATGAGATGTCAGTGTTATTTTCATTTTTGGCGTCATTCAAATGACAATTTATCCATCGGATCCTGTATATATGAATAAAAGGAAAAAGGAAGAAATTTGAAAAAGAGAGTCGCTACCGAATTTGGCCAAAATATAAATCTGCGCCAAGGTTTTTTTTTTGTTTTTTTTTTTAAATATCTCCCTTACTAAAAGAAATACTCCCTTCTCAAGCCAACCTTCATGATTATGAAAATTTTCTAAATTTAAAAGAAAATTCAAAACCTTCTATTACCTAAAATATATTATACACAACAATTTTTCAATAATTTAAAATAATAATTACATAAGTAACAAAATCAAGTATAATATTTACCCATTTTCGTTTAGTAGACATTAGATTATATCAATTAGCATCTTCCATAATTTAACTTGACTTTTAGTCAAGTGTATTCATGAGCGTTCGCAATTTTAAAAAAAAGTCTGAAAAACTAACATTTTTAATTTTGTTTGTAAATACTTGTCGCAAAATAAAATCCTTAGATTTGCCTTGATAAAGTCCATCAGAGGACGAAACGCGTCGACACTATAAATAAAGAGAAAAGGAAAACTTATCTTTTTCCTTTTTTCTTTATTCATAATGTCTTTTTACAGATATATTTTTAGTTGTATCAGAATTTTCACAAACACATGCACACAACGCCCACACACACCCGCACACACACACACACACATATATATATATATATATTTGAAAGTGTTATATATATATTTGTGAAAGTGTTAAAAATAGTTGAGATGCTATGTGCAACGTGTCTTGAACTACGTCGTAAATATACAACATGTACAATTTTCGTGGCTCGAGGTTATTCTTGGTCGGGTCGAGAAATTTCCAGCACTGCCGTCATAGATTGGTAACTTGATATTCATTAAACATCCAATGAGAAATGTCCTTGCTGTCAATGGCTTGCTAGACAAGCTAACTATGCTTCGCTCATTAGAAAAGCGTAATGTAAGAATGCCATAGATTTTGTTGTTCTTCTAAGTACTCGGCGGTGAAGTACAAAATGAAAACAGACGTCAACGAACACCCGCATTTTCTAACACAAGCCTCGATTCAATGATCTTAAGAATTAAAGAATATTTTATTATACCAATAAAAAACATGGCGGTTTTCCTACCTTGTTTAGGGGTCATGCGCGAGGCACGCTTAGTCGATGAAGTCTTTGTTTCGATTCATGACTATCATGGTAGAAGAATTTCTGCAGTAGGCTACCATTATTTTCTTGGTAGACTGGTTGCCAAATAAGTCTATAGGAACTAATCCGTTCTATTTTTAATCCATAGATACGGGAGAAGAAATGGACCCAACACTCAATAATATCAACTCCGATTACGGTAAAAATGTGCTGACCGTGTTTGGGACATACAATATTCCTATAATTCACGTGAATGCAACGAACTCGACTGGAATTCGAGCTCGGTTCCAGAATTTCTCAATCCGAGCCCTTATCGATCACACTACCCACACAGCTTAGCTTACAGCAGTTGGTATTTACAAGCATTCACCTCTCTAGGTTCTGACCAGACTTAACATCGCTTAACTTCAATGATCGAACAAGAACTGGTGTTTCATCGTGATATGGATGTAACTGGTTTTGCTATAAGCAGATCTTAAACCTTTCTTCTGTCAAGACCTGAATATAATAGACCCGCTGTCTTCTCTTGCAGAAGATCCAAACACGAAACAAATGTTTTTGAAAGAATTTTTTCTTTAGTTTATAAATAATCATAGCCCTCTGTTTATTCATTGATCCGTTTTCTACAACTGATCAACCCGTTGAAGGTTGTTTAATGTCAAAAATAGTTTTAGATGGTAAGAATTTTCTTTAGATTATAATGGTTTAGTGATATAAGTTTTAAAAATTAACCCATAGCTGGGGAGAGAAGAGGTGGCTTTAAACGTTTCCCAATGGTATTTGAGCGTAAATACATATAACGAACCCAACTGGAATTAGAACTCGACTCTCCATTTATCCATTACACCACCCGCACATCCAATTTTATAACACCTAATATTCTGTAATGGTCACCCATTTACGACGCTGCTTAACTTCGGTTGTCACACCAGTGTTTTAACATAGTACTGAAAATGGTTCAGACATATGCAACAGTCTTTATGTGAGAAAGTTTACTGTATAGCTGATCTGTCCGAAAAGTATCGTGTAACTTAATATTAAGGTGTTCGAAAAATTAAATTTTACCAGAAAAGAGATCTAAAAATAAATATAAGTTAAATATATGCAATTATTTTTTATAAAAAAATGTAATCATTTTCCTTTTTAACGGACGCTGCAACGCAAAGGAAAAAGGCATAGATTCGAGTCCATATTTAAAGAAATCTGGGGTTTTATCGACAAACGTTTGAAACGCTGTTTTTAACTTGTTTGTTTCTGAACGAACTACCACTTATGAAATGTTCTATTGACTGAAAGAAAAGTTTGTCTCGTGAGTATGAAGGATATGAAAGAAAATCCCATCCAAACAGTGATCAAAGAGAAAGTCACTTACCGAGAGATAGGTACCGTGTTTTCTCTTCGTATGCCGAAGAGAAAATAACCAAGAATAGAAACAACTGCGTGGCAGCTGTTGCCACAAATGCATCTCGGATATGTTAATATTGCTTATCCTCTTTAACCGTCAACCAATGAAAATTTGTTCCGTCGATAAAAGGAAGTGACTGTTGCGTTGCATTTCTGACCGTTTACCTGTTTTGGAATTTTTCACATTGGACCCGTAATTTTGATTTTTTTTTTTTTTTTTTTTTGCTCCTGGATCTTTGAGTTTCGAGTTATGATTTGCTTATTTCATTTTGTAATTGAGCCATATCAGTTTCTGAACATTTATCATCTTGTTTTTTAGGAGTTAGTTTTCAGGATGAGAGAACAAAAATTCATTTCGATTTCGCTGACAACGACGCCAAACGGTAGATATTGGAACTACCGTGGAAAACGCCAATATCGAGCTCTTAAAGACCGCTAAATAAGACGATAACAGAGTCACAGATGTTTTGAGATTACAGTCTCTAGGATTTCTAAGGATTATATTAACATTTGCTGTAAATGTTTGTATTTTAATATGATTTTATATACTTTTATTCTTATTTATTGCACAGTATTTTTTTTTACAAACGACGTATAAATGAGAAAGACTTAACTCGAAACGACGTAACCCGAGATATACCTGTATTCCACGGACATTGTCCAAGGGAAAGGCAAAGGACAATACAACTTGGCACCGGCGTCGTCGCGGGTGTTGCCACAACAAAATTGAACATAGTATCAGACGTAGAAGGAACGGAAGAATAATGGATTACAGCCCGAGTTGAGCAATCGGTGAACTGAGTTCGAATTCCAGTGGATTTCATATCATTTACTTACCACTTGGGAAATTTATGAATCCATTTATTCTCCCCACCCAAGCTATGGGTAAATGACAGGACAGATTGGGTTCTATAACAGAATTCAAAAAATCCAACTATAGGTAAATAGTAGGGTTGTCTTGGCTCTGTAGCCATGGTTAGTAACCAGAATATAAGAAGGACAACTCTGAATTCAAGCCCGGGACAGAAGTCACTTAAACAGTTCGATGTCAAGTTTTATTTCTAATACGAATATAATATTTTTATTATTAATATGTATCTTCATTTCTTGACATAAGACCGCAACACCACCTCACCAACGGACGCGGTTCTGGGCGATCCACTTCACATTGGCCCATGTACCGGCTGCTTTCACCTCTGCATTAACACTTCTGCTTCAAAGTCTGTTTTAGTCAACGCACTTTTCCCTTCCCTTGTGGATTCCAGTCAAGAGCCTGCCTGGTGACATTAGAAGCAGGTTTACGGAATGTGTGGACGATCCAATACCATTTTCGTTTCTCTCTTGCTTCTTGATTCCTTGGTGAACATAGGACCACAACAACATCACTCCAATGGTGGCGGTTCCGGGCGATCCTGTTCATTACGGCCCATGTCGTGCCGAGGCTGCCTTCACCTCTGCGTCAACACTTCTGCTTCAAAGTCTGTTTTATTGGACCCACTTTTCGCTTCCCTTCAGGATTCGAGTCCCTGCCTGGTGACATTAGAAGCAGGCTTCCGGAGTGTGTGGACGATCCATCCCCATTTCCGTTTCTCGCTTGCTTCTTGATTCCTTAGGGAACATAGGACCGCAACAACACCTCTCCACCGGTCGGGGTTCTGGCCGTACCTCTTCAGGACGGCCCATGTCGTGCCGGGGCTGCCTTCACATCTGCGCCAACACTTCTGCTTCAAAGACTGTTTTAGTGGACCCATTTTTCGCTTCCTTGTGGATTGGTGTCCAAGGCCTGCCTGGTGACATAGAAGCAGGCTTACAGAATTTGTGGAAGATCCATCGCCATTTGCGTTTCTCTCTTGCTTCTTGATTCCTTATGGAACATAGGACCGCAACAACACTTCTCCAACGGACCTGGTTCCGACCGATCGTCTTCAGTACGACCCATGTCGTGCCGGGGCTGCCTTCACCTCTGCGTCAACACTTCTGCTTCAAAGTCTGTTATAGTCGACCCACTTTTCGCTTTCCTTGTGGATTTGAATCCGAAGCCTGCCTGGTACCATTAGAAGCAGGCATCCGGAGTGTGTGGACGATCCATCCCCATTTCCGTTTCTCTCTTGCTTCTTTTTTTGTTTTCGTCGAATCCACTTTTCGCTTCCCTTGTTGATTCCAGTCAAGAGATGGCCTGGTGACATTAGACGCAGGCTTATGGAATGTGTGGACGATCCAACCCCATTTTCTTTTCTCTCTTGCTTCTTGATTCCTTGGGGAACATAGGACCGCAACAACATCACTCCAACGGTCGCGGTTCCGGTCGATCCTCTTCAGTACGGCACATGTCGTGCCGGGGCTGCCTTCACCTCTGCGTCAACACTTCTGCTTCAAAGTCTGTTATAGTCGACCAACTTTTCGCTTTCATTGTGGATTTGAGTCCAAAACATGCCTGGTGACATTAGAAGCACGCTTCCGGGGTGTGTGGACGATCCATCCCCACTTCCGTTTCTCTCTTGCTTCTTGATTCCTTAGGGAATATAAGACCGTAACAACAACACTCCAACAGTCGCGGTTCCGGGCGATCCTCTTCAGTACGGCCCATTTCGTGCCGTTTCTGCCCTCACCTCTGCGTCAACACTTCTGCTTCAAAGTCTGTTTTAGTGGACCCACTTTTCGCTTCCCTTCAGGATTCGAGTCCCTGCCTGGTGACATTAGAAGCAGGCTTCCGGTGTGTGTGGTCAATCCATCCCCATTTCCGTTTCTCTCTTGCTTTTTGATTCCTTAGGGAATATAAGACCGCAAAAACATCAATCCAACGGTCGCGGTTCCGGGCGATCCTCTTCAGTACGGCCCATTTCGTGCCGGGTCTGCCTTTACCTCTGCGTCAACACTTCTGCTTCAAAGTCTGTTTCAGTGGACCCACTTTTAGCTTCCTTTATGGATTCAAGTCCAAAGCCTACTTGGTGATATTAGATGCAGGCTTCCGGAGTGTTTGGACGATCCACCCCCATTTCCTTTTCTCTGTTGCTTCTTGATTCCTTAGAGAATATAAGTCCGCAACAACATCACTCCAACGGTCGCGGTACCGGTGGATCCTCTTCAGTACGGCCCATGTCGTGCTGGGGCTGCCTTCACCTCTGCGTCAACACTTCTGCTTCAAAGATTGTTTTATTGGACACTCTTTTTGCTTCTCTTGTGGATTTGAGTCCAAGGCCTGCCCGGTGACATTAGAAGCAGACTTACGGAATGTGTGGACGATCCAATACCATTTTCGTTTCTCTCTTGCTTCTTGATTCCTTAGGGAATATAGGACAGCAAATACATCACTCCAACGGTCGCGGTTCCGGGCGATCCTCTTCAGTTCGGCCCATGTCGTGCCGGGTCTGCCTTGACCTCTGAGTCAACACATCTGCGCCAAGTCTGTTTTGGTCGAATCCACCTTTCGCTTCCCTTGTTGATTCCATTCAAGAGATGGCCTGGTGACATTAGACGCAGGCTTATGGAATGTGTGGACGATCCAACCCCATTTTCTTTTCTCTCTTGCTTCTTGATTCTTTAGGGAACATAGGACCGCAACAACACCTCTCCAACGGTCGCGGTTTCGTGCGATCCTCTTCAGTACGGCCCACGTCGTGCCGGGGCTGCCTTCACCTCTCCCTCAACACTTCTGCTTCAAACCTGTCTTAGTTGACGCATTTTTCGCTTCCCTTGTGGATTCGAGTCCAAATCCTGCCTGGTGACATTAGAAGCAGGCTTCAGGAGTGTGTGGACGATCAACCTCATTTCCGTTTCTCTCTTGCTCCTGGATTCCTTAGGGAACATAGGACCGCAACAACACCTCTCCAACGGTCGCGGTTCCGGGCGATCCTCTTCAGTACGGCCCATGTTGTGCCGCGGATGCCTTGACCTCTGAGTCAACACTTCTGGGCCAAGTCTGTTTTGGTCGAATCCACTTTTCACTTCCCTTGTTGATTCCAGTCAATAGCCTGCCTGGTGACATTAGAAGCCGGCTCCCGGAATGTGTGGACGATCCATCCCCATTTCCGTTTATTTAAACCTCTTGATTATTTCGGGAACATAGGACCACAACCACATCTCTCCAATGGATGCGGTTCCGGGCGATCCTCTTCAGTACGGCCCATGTCGTGCCGGGGCTGCCTTCAATCTCAACCTAACCTCTGCATCAACACTTCTGGGCCAAGTCTGTTTTGGTCGTATAGGGTTCTGACGTTCCAGGTCCCTATCCTGGTTGTTGACTTAGTCGTCAGAAGAGTTGTTGGCGCACTGGCTTCCCGGGGGATTTTCACCTGGACGCGCCATATATAGTAGGATTTTCTTGGCTGTATAGCCAGGGTTAGCAACCAGAATATAAGAAGGACAACTCTGAATTCAAGCCCGGAGCAGAAGTCCATTAAACAGTCCGATGTCATGTTTTATTTCTAATACGAATATAATTTTTTTTTCATGCACCTTGATTTCTTGGGGAACATATGGCCGCAACAACATCTCTCCAACCGACGCGGTTCTGGGCAATCCTCTCCAGCTCGGTCCATGTCGTGCCCGCTGCCTTCACCTCTGCGTCAACACTTCTGGGTCAATCTGTTTTGGTCGACCCACTTTTCGCTTCCCCATGTGGATTCCAGTCAAGGCCCTGCCTGGTAAAGTACTAGACATGCTACAGTCGATATTGACATCAAGAAAATGGGGATAGATCGGCCTCACACACCGCAAGCCTGCTTCTAGGGTCACTAATATAATACATGCGCCATTAATTATATCATATGCACTACAAGAAATACCATCTCCTGTGGTGAATGATTATTATATGGGCTGTTTATTTTGTATCGCTTCTAGGGCTTCTGCATCTCCAACACTAATAATCAAAAAACCGCATTAAACAGTTACATTGAGCACACAAGTACCACACTCTCTCACAGAGTGACCTGTCGCCTGTTGAAATTCAGTGCAATCCGTGCACACATCCTGAACTACCCAAATATATGTATCAACATAAGACAAATATTAGTGCAGAACACCAAAATACATAACAGTACCCAATGCAAGGAAAACTTCAAAACCCTATGTCTCTTTGTGTGTGTGTGTGTGTGTGTGTGTGTGTGTGTGTGTGTGTGTGTTATAGTACTTTGTTTTTTACTCACGTTCACAATGGGAGACGATTGTGAGGAACGAATGATAGAAATCAATGTTTCTTAACAAAATTAAAGATCCGTCTCCCTCCCTCTCTCTATTGTAAGTTATTCATCTCTTGGAACTAGATAAATATAGTGGTCCAATCATAAAAATAGCGAAAGTTTTCCAGGGAATGTTTTCTGTAGTTTGCCATTTTTCGACGTTCCTCAAGCCGCAGCAATTATCAAAATTATAAAAAAAAATATTGATTTTTTTTTATCGATTTGTAAATGGGCGGGGGTGGAGAGCTTTTCATAGTACTGATATAGTGTCAAATCAATAGACCAGTTGCCATCGAAGGCTATAGAACCCTATGTCCTGCTATTTACCCATAGCTAGGGGGAGAAGAAGAGGATTCATAACTTTTCCCAAGAGTATTTAGCATGTAATTGAATGTAATGGATTTGACTGTAATTTGAACTCGGCTCTCTGATTCCTCAATCCGAGCCGCTATCCACCGTCAGTAATAAAGAAAACCAACAAATTTAAAGGGAAATTTAAAGTGAGTTAAAAAGTGCAAATAAGCCATACACCTGCTGCAGTGGAAAAGAACTCAAAAAAGAAAGCAAATACATTGTACTAAGTGCAGAAATGATGGCAAGATAAAACTCTTCATAGCCAATAATCTGCCCGTATCAAACAATCTGATGTAAACAAACCCGACATCTATCAGTGGTTACGTAGTGCAGGGTTAAAAGCTGTAACCGAAGGTTTTATTCTTGCTTCACAAAACCAATGTTTGCTAACTAGAAATTACGAAGCACACATACTGAAAAACTGTGTTAACCCGAAATGCCGATTCTTTGATAAATATCCAGAAACAATTGACCATCTTGCATCAGGTTGCATGGTATTGGCACCCACTGAATATAAAACTCGGCATGACAGAGTGGGCCAATATCTGCACTGGAAAATCTGCAAATTTTATAGGAAGAAAACTGCAAGAAACTGGCACAAACATCACCCAGACTCGATTAAAAGATCAGATCTGTAACAATTTTATGTATCTTTACAATACACACAGACAGAACAATGAAATCTAATCGCCAAGACATCGTGATAAAAGACCACAAGAACAGAACGTGCTTTCTTATTGATATGGAAGACCCTGCGGACTGTAATGTAGTTTTGAAGTTCTTGAAACGGAAATCTCAAAAATGTGACACGTAAGGACATCAACAATTGCATTTGTAGTTGGAGCCCTCGGATTGATTAGAAAAGGTTTCATTGAAGGAATTCCTGATAGTCCAGGCCTTAAAGAAATACAAAAAAAAATGTCCTCACAAGCCTATGTATATAAAAGTTTTATCTATGTAAAATGCGTGTCAGCTTGCGATTTTTGTCTCTCTCAAAACGTCACCATGACGCCGTTTCTGTCCTTCTGTCTATGGTTGGGACCCGGAAGAAAATGAGTATACACCGGAAATCCCTATTTACATTATTCGAACTATTATCGTCAACTTTGTTGCCATATTTATCACAACGTTTTGGCCGATGTACGCTCTGGCCTTCTTCAGGTGGTTGGGATATCAAACTGAACCGTTAAGGACACATGGCACAGTGGATAAAGACGTTGGTTAGATCCAGTTACAGGACACAAAGATTTGTGAGTTCAATGCCTGGTTAAGGCAGTGGAGAACTTGGAAATTAACAGGCGATAACTGATAGCTGACATCCATCAGACATGGCACGTGGAACTAGAACAGTCTACCACAGCGAGAGAAATAAATGGTTCAGTTCGACATTCCAACCACCTGAAGAAAGCCGGAGGGTACATCGGCTGAAACGTTGTGATAAATATGCCAACAAAGATGAGAACAATAGTACGAATAATGTAAATAGTGTACATAATACCTTATCTCAGAAATATAGACAGATACACCAGAAACCCAAGGAAATAATAATAATAATAATAATAATAATAATAATAATAATAATCTTTTTTTCTTTTACAAAAATGATCAGTGGGAAATCTCATAAAGCCATTTCTGACCTTTTGTCTCTTGTTGGGACCCGGAAGGAAATGAGTATACACCAGAAATCAAAGGAAATAAAGCAACAACAACAACAACAATAATAATAATTTTCTCTTTTGCAAAATTGATCAGTGGTAAATATCATGAAGCTATTTCTGATCCTAGGTCTCTGGTTGGGACCCGGAAGGAAATGTGTATACAGTAGAAATCCAAGGAAATAATAATAATAATAATAATAATAATAATAATAATAATAATCAACATGATTGACGTAAATCTTCCAATATTTTGCAGTATTTCAAGAGCGCAAATTTCCAGAAAAGAATAAAGAAAAGATGTCCAACAATATTTCGAACGTACGTCTGTCTTTTCCAAATTATAATTAAAAAAAATCATTTATAAATGCAAAAGACACTAGGAAAACTGTAATGGTTGCCGACGCGTTTCGTCCAATGTGGACTTTCTCAAAGCAAAAAACGAAATGAATTTATTTAAATAAAATAACTAATAATAACAAAAACAAAATGTCCTTAGCAACCGGAAGAATTTAGAGAACGTTATTTTCATACTGTTAAACTGAAAATTACGTCACTTACTGTCACGTGTGGAGATATTGTTATTATCACTGTGTTGACGGATTCAACCATTTTCTTTTGATTTCACGATATTGTTGTGCATGTTTGTTTGGGAGAGTAGTAATTCTGTTAAGAAAGGTGAAATAGGGAAAAAGCCTGGGCGTAGATTAATATTTAATATATCCACACGTGACAGTCATTGACATAATTTTCAGTTAACAGTATGAAAATAGCTTTCTCTAAATTCTTCCAAGGACATTTTGTTTTTGCTATTTTTTTTTAATTTGAAATATAGAGAAATTTATTTACTGAAAAAAAAAAGTTTGAACAAAGTTACTATAAACAATTTTTTTTTCTTCTATCCTCTGCCAGCCGCAATGATGGAGAAAGCATTACCTCGAACCATCACCAGTGAGACACGATGCAAGAGCAACTCTGTTTCGCGAGGCTCGTCCCTTAATCGTGACGCAATCGCGCCAGTCCTCCGAAGGAACGCCATCGAACGAGGGCCAATAACCCCTGAAGTCTCCACTGCCACAGGAGTAAAAAAAAAATGTATCAGCAAGAGAAGAATATTTAACTATTTTTTTCATCTCTGTCCCGGGCGACGGATCCTGGCTCAACCGCGGAACTGATAAAATTACCGGCCGAATATGTATCCGCACAGGTCGCATCCCAAATCAACGACTTCCCCATTTTAAAATGGAAAATAGTAATGCCATCCGGCCGCTTTTCATCACCACGGTCGATGCCTACGGGTTCGATTTGGGAAAGGAATCCAGCTGCATCCAAACTTCTTCTGATAATATCGTTTATTGCTGCATGCCGTGGAAAGCGGCCGGCAATCCGACGACAGGAGAGAGGATGCAAACCAAACACATCGTTATTATTAGTTACTTTGTTTAAATAAATTCATTTCGTTTTTTGCCTTGAGAAAGTCCATGATGGACGAAACGCGTCGGCAACTATTACAGTTTTTCATATTGTTATTTATATTTATAAATATTGTATTTTCTAAAGGTTAACTCTGAGAAATGTTAAAAAAAAATCATTCTCATAAAGAACTCATGTCTGTGTACAAACGTCGCTTGAATAACACGGTTGCATGTTTGTACAGAGACTTGATATTGTTAAACATTGTCTTTTTCGTATTGAACATGGCGCTCTTCTTGAAGTATTTTTATAATAATGACAACAGCAACACCAACAACAACAACATACTGTCTAGTTCAGTGCTTTGTTTTGGATCTATGAAGAATGTATAAAAGTGGTAGAGATTTAGGAATGCTTGCAGACGACGAGTGATCAGGGCGTTAGGAACAATTCCGAATGGTTAGAGAAACTGGAAATACAGTAGAAAGAAGGCAGTGACAGCCTAAAACGGCAGCGTTGTTGAAAACAAAATATTAAGGCGAGTGAAGCTGACTTGTTCTCCATTAACCTCCAGTTTCCACTGCCATGTATGAGTGGCGTGGAAACTCGAGGCAAATAATAATATTGATAATGTCTGTGAGAAAAGTAATGGAAATCTTTAAGACGAGCTGTTATTCAACCTTGAGCTACAACCGACAGACAATACGATTTGAACAGGTAAAGAAATAAATAATGGATTTCACGGTTTTCCTATTTAAATTTGCTGATGAATCTTAATTCTTAACTCTTCAGTTAATGATTGGATAAGCTCATGGCGAATTCTACGACAATAAAATATCCATAGAAGTGGGTAGAAATGAAAAGAACTGAAATTGAAAACATTTTTCATTTCACTGCAACAGCCGTTAAACCTTTCTTTCTTCCTTTTTTTTCTTGCTTGCTTTTTTCTGTCTGTCTGTCTGTCTTTCTTCCATTTTCCCACTGCAATCAAGTAGCACCTTTCCCCCTCTTTCAACGCGATCAAAACAGAATAGTCCATTATTTATGAGGTGTTGGCAGGACCTAACGGTCGTACTAACTAACAAAAGGAGAAACAAAAACAACAAAAACAACAACAACAACAACAACAATAATAATAATAATAATAATAATAATAATAATAATAATAATAATAATAATAATAATAATTGACTGGAAAAGGTTCCGATAGACTTGTGGCGGACTTTACGACATTAATTTAACTTTAGATTAGGAAAAAGGGTTGACGCAGAAAAGGATAAGCAAAAGATATTGTTACACTTAAAATATGTATTTAAAAAGATGTATAATATCAAACAACAATGTGAAAGAAAGCATGCATTTAAGTAAGAAAAGGTTGAAATAAACAAGAGTTGTCTCTCTTTAACTGTTATTTTAGGATTTCAAAGTTCACTGGAATAATGTTCATTAGAGTTTCTTATAATGACTGTTCTTAAAAGATTTGCTGTTTAAGAAAAGATTATGTCAGTGTATACAAGATATGTTCAGCATGTGAGTGGTGTGTGTGAGTGAGAAGGTCGGCGCATGGTTTCAACTGTCGTGGATTCGTTTGGCAGCTGAATTCTCACTAATTAACTAAGAAAAATTATTGCTTAAATAAGTGACTATAGGCTCCAAATCGCTGCGCGGGAAGAGTTTTTCATCGCGTTCAGACAGTCTGATTGGTTGGCATTGACCAATCAGCGAACGAGCTTTGGGGAGATTTAAGAAAGCTTCTGTGATCCGTTTCTCCCAAAAGTGCACAAAATTGACTACTGAAAAATAGAGCGATTACAAAATTGTCGCATTGCTGCGATTTGTAAATTGTCTATCATAACGTAGTGGTGATTAATTAACCAATGAATGCTTGGCATTGTATGTGATTTGTATTTGTATGAGGTTGGTGCAAAAATAATGTCGTTTTCTCACCTATGTTACTATGTGAGAAAACGACATTATTTTTGCACCAACCTAATATGTATGTATGTATGTATGTATGTTCGTACGTGATAGACTCGCACAGACACATTGAAATGCCTCGAAATACAAAAACTTTACACACAAGTAGAGCTCACAAATTACGAAGAGCACGTAAAATGTGTGATTTTTTTTAAATGATCAGTGGAAAATGTCATGAAGCTCTTTCTGACATTAAGTCTCTGGTTGGACATGTCTATACAACATAAATAAAAAGAAAATAATAATATTAGGTTGGTGCAAAAATAATGACGTAATAATGTCGTTTTTTGACGTTAAAAAATACATCAAAAACGACATTATTACGTCATTATTTTTGCACCAACCTAATAATAATAATAATAATAATAATAATAAATCTAAAAAATGTGGCACATGGGAACATTTGCAGTTGGAGCCCTAGGATTGGTTGGAAAAGATTCCAGTAGACTAATTAAAGGGATTCCTGGAAGTCCATGCCTCAAAAAGATTAAAAAAAATTGTTCTAAGTACAGCCCACACTTTAAGAAGGGCTTTATCTATGTAATTTTTTATTTTTTTTGTCAGTGGAAAGTGTCATGATGTCATTTCTAACCTTAGGTCCTTGGGCGGGACCCGGAAAGAAATGTGTAAACGCCAGAAATCAAAGAAAATAATAATAATTATATGGAAGTACCAGTTTGTAACGAAAATCTGGGAAGCATAGAGAAGAGGCCGAAAAATATATATATATATATATAAATAGAAAAAATAAAAACTGGAAAATTAAGGAAAATGGATCACGAAGTGAAAATTTCAAGAATGTGTTACATCAATAATTCCAGTTGGGGTCGGAGCCCTGAGTTTGACTTGAAAAGGTCCTCATAGACTTATTGAAGGAACCCCCTAGCAGCCTATGTCTTAAGGAAATACGAAAATGATTCTCAAACAAAGGTCACACCCTACAAAAAAACAAAAAAAAAACATATCTATGTGCATATATTTGGAGTTTTAATTTTTTAATTTTTTTTTAACAAAAATCTGCAATGGAAAATACCATGGCGCTATTTTTGACCTTAGGTCAGTGGTTAGACTCGAATGTAATAAGTATACAAATTAAATCAAAGGAAATAATAATAATAATAATAATAATAATAATAATAATAATAATAATAATGATGATGTTGATGATGGTGGTGGTGATGGTGATGTGATGATGATGATAATAATGATGCAAGCGATCTGGGATTGCAAAGTAAACATTTGTCGCAGATTATTTCCACAAAACAGAGAATAAATCCCTACGGTCAGATTCAAGCATCGGGGGCAGAAAGAAATGCCGAAAACTCGATTCGCAGGTACAATCTCACAAATCACAATGCACGTAACCAGTTCAGAAAAATAACTCACTCTCCGCGGGCGCCAAAATACACGATTTTTTTTCTCCCGATTCGAGAGCACCAACTGCTTTTGTCGGCCGAGCATTTTTTCCATTCGTCGACAGCTGGGAGAGGACGCTCAATTTTTGCATATCAAAATACTTTTATAGCGACTCCTGTGACGGACTTGTTTTTTAATTTAAATATTCCGTCTTCAATATGTCATGCGGAATACGTGCCCTTTTTATTTGGTAAATAATTTTCTTATTCGCCACATTTTCCGTCGTGGGATACACACGAGGTTTGACGAGGTAAGTCGCCGTTTTCTTCGCTATAAATAATAATAATAAATTCCCCGACCCTACCCCAAGTGTTTCAGGGATCCGGGTATTAACTGACTAGGTGTGGATTGACTTGTATGTGGATTAAAATGGGATACAATAGACATCACATTCACTACCACAATTCAGCTGGCTGATCGTAACCAGTTGGGCATGTCGCACTTAGCATCTAGCATTTATGAACATGATTATTTGGGGTGAGGGTGCATTATGACTGGATGTCGAGATGATTTTGTTTCCGTTTCAAGAACGAGGCGGCCAAGGTCACGTGGGAGTGACATCTGGATAACTGAGTCCAATCTGATTTGGAAGCCGTTTTCAGCGGAATAGATTACCCAATGTGAAGTTATGGACTGCTATCAAAGCTTGCCAGAATTCCGAGCTTATTTTACTGTGATGTATGTGTCTGATATAGCCTAGCCAAGCTAGGCGTCATGAAGGGTATAATCAACTGCTTCTTTCATACACGATCATGGCACTCTACAACTTCCTGTCCTTAGTAAAGTTTGGCTTTTTGCTAGATCTCCTAATCCGTGTAGAACATAATTTATCAATCAGAATGTTTTTCTTTGTTTCTGTCGCTTCAAGTATCTTCTTAATTTGTGACGAGATTGTCAAGCATTTACTGCCTTATAGGAGGACTGATATTACATAACAGTTCAGTACAATTTTCTTTGTTTCTGCTGCTTCAAGTCTCTTCTTAATTTGTGAGGAGATTGTCCAGCATTCACTGCCTTATAGGAGGACTGATATTACATAACAGTTCAGTACAATTTTCTTTGTTTCTGTTGCTTCAAGTCTCTTCTTAATTTGTGAGGAGATTGTCCAGTATTTACTGCCTTATAGGAGGACTGATATTACAGTTCAGTACAATTTTCTTTGTTTCTGTTGCTTCAAGTGTCTTCTTAATTTGTGAGGAGATTGTCAAGCATTTACTGCCTTATAGGAGGACTGATATTACATAACAGTTCAGTACAATTTTCTTTGTTTCTGTTGCTTCAAGTCTCTTAATTTGTGAGGAGATTGTCCAGTATTTACTGCCTTATAGGAGGACTGATATTACAGTTCAGTACAATTTTCTTTGTTTCTGTTGCTTCAAGTGTCTTCTTAATTTGTGAGGAGATTGTCAAGCATTTACTGCCTTATAGGAGGACTGATATTACATAACAGTTCAGTACAATTTTCTTTGTTTCTGTTGCTTCAAGTCTCTTCTTAATTTGCGAGGAGATTGTCCAGTATTTACTGCCTTATAGGAGGACTGATATTACAGTTCAGTACAATTTTCTTTGTTTCTGTTGCTTCAAGTGTCTTCATCTGTGAGGAGATTATCCAGCATTCACTGCCTTATAGGATGCTTGATATTAAATAACCATTCAGTACACTTAGATTAGTCAATTCATTGTCTATCATCAACCCAAAACATATAAAGTTGGTGTTCCATTGAGTCGTATTCCGTCCATGTTAGGGTCTTCCTAACATGGCTTGTCTAAATGGCTTACAGCCAATTTTTGAATAGTATAGCTCTACCTGCATTAAAGATTCGTTTGAATTTTCCGACTTTATGCATCGTTATTCGCTGACGGATAAATTTAGGTGTTCCTATGATATTTCCAGTCTATTTACCTGAGTCCCTCTTGCTGAGTCTATTGATATTGATGCCCCTTATATCATAGTCAGTTGTCCCTTTCTGTTATTCCACCATGTCTATTGAATTTAGTTTCGACAGCGTTATGTATAGGCAAATTGATGGTGTTTCAATGGGTTCCCCTTTGAGACCCACCTTAGCAAACATCTTCGTTGGATTCCATGAAGAGAGTGTGTTGCCTAAATCTAATAAACCTGATGTTACGTTGATGACGCCTTTTGTCTCTTTGATATCGAGATTGAAGCAGACCATTTTTCTTTCGTCCCTGAATAATATGCATCCAGCTTTAAAATTTACACCAGAAAATGAAATTGATTCTTCTCTTCCTTTTCTTGATGTTTTGGTCAGCAGATCTTCGTCAGGTTTTCTTACAATTGCTTATCGTAAACCGACATTTACCGGTTTGTATACCCGTTGGGATTCCTTTTGTTCCGTAAAAGGCGAAATTCATTTAATTAAGACCCTTACTCATACGGCTTTCAGCGATACAATCTCCCAAAAGACATTTAGATAGATATATAATGTTGGGCTTTTGAAAAATATTAGTTAACGGAAAATAGTTATTGCGAATGTTTAAGTTGTAGTCAGTTTAGTATATATATTATATACATAATTAATTTTATTTTTGATTGGGATAAGTGCGTGATATATTAGTAGGTTTTTAGGGGTTTTTCATCTTGTTTGTAGCTAGAGTATATTTGATTGCAGTATAGTAGGTTGATATGTTCAGTGCTATTTGAGAGATTATTTTATTCTTTTTTATTTATATTAATTTTTCTAAGAGATCGTCTAATTTTTTTTTTATCAACAATGTAATTAGGAAAGTCATTAATGAGTTTGTTTAATTCTTTTTGATTTAATGTAGAATTTTTTGCATAGTTTATTAAATTTTGTATCATAGCTGTTGTAATGGTTAAGACATTCACTTTTATGGTTGAGAGAGCCTGTATTTATGATAGCTTTTTATATGAGGAATGAGGTAGTAAATGTATTATTATCGGTGTCTATCAATATATAAAAAAAAAGGAATTTTGTTATTGTTAATTTCATATTTGAATTTAAAAACAGAGTTTTTTGCAAGTATTTTTCGTAGTTCGTGTATTTCATCTATGTTTTTAAGTAAGAAGAGAATATCATCTACATATCTTTGGTAGGTGGCGGGATTTTTAGTAGTATTAAATATCTTATTTTCAAGCTTAGTCATATAGAAGTTACTAAACGTTGGTCCCAGAACTGAACCCATGGAAACACCTTTGCGTTATACGTATATATTATTTTGATGGACATGGAAGGGAACCTCAGTGGTAGAAGTCAATATTTGTTTTTGTAATAGGTTAGGTTTAATTTTTGCTGGAGTGGGGGAGATTGATTGTTGTAAATATTCTTTATAATTATATTTATCATTTCTCTAACCGGGATATTGGTAAATAAAATTTCAACACCAAGTGAGGCTATAGTTTCACTGTTAGGTTCCGTGTTTTTAAGATTTGGATTAGTTTGCGAGTTGAATTCATACTGTATTTACTAGCTATGTAGGATGTAATGAGTTGGTTGATGATTCTGGTTAATTGATAAACCGAAGTGGGGATTTGGGATAGGATAGGGTGAAGAGGGGAGTTAGGTTTATATATTCTTATAGTTCCATACATGTATGCTGATTTTTAGTCACCAATTATTTTGGAAAGTTTTGAGTTGTCGCCTTCTGCATTGTTGGCTGTGATCAGTTTGTTGATCTTCAATTTCAGTTGGTTTATAGGATTTTTGTTGACTTTTTTAAAATTTGGTGTTGTCGAGTATTTGTTGTATTTTTGAATTGTCATCAGATTTATTGAATACAATGAAGATATTGGTTTTATCTGCCCAGTGACTTAGTGTCAAAAAAAAAAAAAAAGATAGCTTTTATTTTGTCTAGTTTATTTCCTGTGTTATTAAAACCCCAGCCAACCAATAGACAAACTTCTTTTTTTCTGTCTCATCACTGATAACTATTTGGCATTTGATAATCGTATTTGTATTTCCAAACTGGACAATAAGGTACTATAAAAATTTCTTGTATTTCTAATTAAGAATCATTTTCCTGTGTATCCCTTCACCAGGTAAATATATATATATATATATATATATAAGTACGAAGAACTTGGTAAACCGTATGGGTAATTCCAAGGAGGATGAAATCATGAGAGCTCAATGTGAATCCAGAGCTAATATTTAATGAAAAACAGACCACTTTAAAGTACCATTACAATAATTTATTTCACCAAAATCCTTTTAAAGGACTCCGGATCATCAGGTAACACTTCCAACATCGAAATGAAAGGAAAAATGAGATTAAAAATTGATGGGTAGGGTAATATTTGTAATTTAACATGTCTAAGTTCATCAACTTTTTAGAGTACATATTAACAAGTATAGTATCCATATGTTCATATATTCATTTCAAAAACAAAATTAATATTTTCCCTTTTTATATAGTTGTTTCTAAACATACTTAGTTAAATTAAAGTGGTTTTTATGTCTACATTTAAAAATCAACTCGTTATGTTTGTTCAGCAATATGTCCGGATCCTTATGCTTTATTATTAGGATTTTTTCTTTAATGCACAAATCACATCGGTCTCTGAAGTTTATCGGAGTTTGAAGTGGGGATTTGGGATAAGATAGGGTGAAGAGGGGAGTTAGGTTTATATATATATCTATAGTTCCATACTTGTAACCTGTTTCATTTCTGAATAATTTTGTAATCATTTTAAACTTGATGCTCGGTTAAATTTAAAATTTTGACATTTCTAATTTTTAATTTTATTGTAAAATTAAAACTTGCTTATGTTGATTTCTAGATTTAATGGAATCTTAACTTTAATGCACTACCAAATTGTATTCAGTGTCCATTGTAATGTTTTGGGGATTACCATATACTTGTATTCTGATTGGTCATCATAAGTTATGTAACAATATTTCCCCTATTTCCCCAAAAGTGTAAATTTTAAATTCATTTTTCGCTTCACCTTTTGAAAGTGAAATCTGAAGATCCAGAGAAAAATAAAATTCTCTGGTGAAATAAATTATTACAATGGAGCCTAAAAGTGGTCTGTTTTTTCTTTAAATTAAATTATATATATATATATATATATATATATATATATATATATATATATATATATATAATGTCACACCAAAAACTTGCTTTCCCGACGCTTGACACTACATTTGAATGATAACTCTAACATTTTTAGGCATTTAAAACAACATGCCTGCCCGCAAACACTTCCAGTAAAATCCTTGTCGAAAACACAATTATACTTAAACATGAAAACAATAAACAAAAACTAAAAAATTTTGAAGCAGTATACATCAAACAGTTGAAATCTAACCTAAACAAAATCAACTATGGAATCTCAACAAATATCCTTAAATGTCTATAATTGGTAACAGAAGCCATTGGTTTATACCAACGCCTTCCCATACTTAATACTTCTCGAATTCACTCTCGCGTAGTCATGTGTAACATCATGAGCTGCAGTGCGATTTTCGCTTCTAGCGTCTTATATGCACGTGTTTATCGTTGCTTGGAAATCATCCATGTAAACAATAACAGACTATCATCACTGTCTTGTCCGTATATTGCTTAATATGTTGTAACTGACATCTTTGATAATGGCTTATGTAAGCCGAAAGCTTAGATTGGATTAAAAAATATGGATCAATATTGTGATTTTCTTTCTTCGTTTAATGATAATGTTATTAAGCTTATCAGACGTTATGAAAATAGTTTACATAAAATAAATAGACAAAACTTGTCTATATTATTTAATGAAATATGTATGAATAATAAATATACATATGCATACGTTTGGCGTGCAACTTAAGTTTCGTTGGTTATCCAACGTGTGGGGCATAAAATATATAGATATTTCATCTACCTAACCCTATATATATATATATATATATATATATATATATGTGTGTGTGTGTGTGTGAAAATATATAGAAAATAGGAAAGAACTCGTTAGGTAAATAGTCAAAAAAAATTTCGCTTGAAGATGGAACAGGGCTTGGTACTTTAATTCAATTTAATTCAAATAATTATATTGAAGTTTTCGGCTCTTGTTTTGAAACATGAGAACTCTTATGTAGTTGGAATCATATTTTTAAATAAATAATTATATATATATATATATATATATATATTCCATGTCCTTTATAATCTCTGAATTGCTGTCTATTCTATATTAGTGTGGTTTCCTGTTAACTTCACTACGGTTTAGAATTCAGAGATTTCCTTCTTTTACACTGTTTGACATTGCTTTGTTAGCAGCTTAGACGAGTTTTTATTTTTCTTTTGTCATGTCTATCTTTTATCGTTTCGCCTTTGAGCAGATCACGAATTTCTGGTTTTGTTTTTTGTTTTTTTTAGTTGCTGTTCTTTAAGATATTGCATATTTTGTTATAACATTTCAATTCCAGTTTTTCTATCCAATCTGTTGTATTGTCTGTAAAGATGACAGTTAGGTCC
Source organism: Acanthosepion lycidas (assembly GCA_963932145.1). NCBI lineage: Eukaryota > Metazoa > Mollusca > Cephalopoda > Sepiida > Sepiidae > Acanthosepion > Acanthosepion lycidas. Next base: position 19,071,806 of record OZ010584.1, read on the forward strand.
AAGGTTGAGCAATTCCTTTTGGTCGTCTAATAGTTCGTAGTTAGAGATGTTAATGAATTTATCTTTATTATGTGGAAG
>OZ010584.1:19076883-19096883 GCA_963932145.1 Acanthosepion lycidas
TTAAAAGCTTATCGTTGCTTACATGTTCGGTCCATAGTATTCTCACCATCCTTAGGTAGAACCACAATTTTCTTATTTGTTTCTAACGAAATTTTCCTGTTTCTTAATGTTTTGCTTAGCTTCTGAAAGGCACCTTTCACCATTTCAATGATCATTCGAATTTCAGTATTGGATTTTCCGACCTCCGTTAAAATATTTTCTAGTTATTTAAATTGTTGTACTTATTTTATTTTGCTATCCCCAACTTGTAATTTGTATGTTGGGCTGTCCCTTTTGCTAACAACTACACATTCTCTCTCCTTGCAATTGACATTTAGTCCTTTCTTCTTGATATCCTTTACTATCTTCTGTAAGAGTTCTTGTAGTTTCATGTCCGTGTCTGCGAGCAACACTGTGTCATCTGCATATCTTATGTTGTTAAGATCGTGGCCCTTAACAGTCCTGGTAGGACCTCTTAGAATCGCCTCACTGTATAGGTTGAAGAATAAAGAAATCCGTTGAGAAGACACAACCTTGTCTTACGCCCCTTTCTATTTCTGTATATTTACTGAATTCATTTTCTATCCGTGTGCAGGCGGTTTGTGTCAGTATATGTTATGGATTATTCTAATATCCTTCCTAAATATATCACGGTTACCTAATAGTTCCAACATTTCTCTGTGTTGTATTTTATTATACGCTTTACATCCTTTTGCATTTGTATTGCTCTTTCTGATATCATTCTGAGCATAAATATTACATTTCTTGTTCCGGTATCTTTAACGAACCCGTATTGTTCTTGTCCTGTTTCCGGTCTAATTCTGCAGCCGCCCTATTCATCAGAATTCGAATCACAACTTTTATTATATGGCTCATTTGACTGATAGTCCGATGGAGTTGACATTCGTTTTCATCTGGCTTCTTAGGCAGTGCTATCAAAATAGGTCTACTTAGGTCTTCCGGTATATCACCACTGTTGTATATTTCATTTATTATGTCTATAATCTTATCAATGCTGAAATCAGTTTAGTCTGCCAGCTTCTCTGTTACAATTCCGTCTGGTCCTGCTGCTTTATTTTTTGTCCAATTTGCCCAGTGCTGATTTCATATCAGTTATTGCTTCATAAAAATAAGATGAAAGTGAATATTAGTCAAAAGTTAATAATACCTAGACACATTGGGTCAACTTATTGTGTTTAGTGTTTACATTTAGTATCTTGAAGAGTTTCTGAAGGTAGAAATATTTCAAAAATACATTTATTTGCAGTTATTGAAGTTGTTTTCAATATTAAAAAATTGTCTATCTGAAGAAAGTTGAAATAAAAATATTTAAAATGTTTCTGGTTTAAAGAAAGCTGAAATATAAATAAGCAAGCACGCAATCACGGAATGGTGGAAAGAAAGAGAGAGAGGTGAGTGGAAAAAGAGAGAGAGAGGTGGGTGGAAAGAGAGAGAGGTGGGTGGAAAGAGAGAGCGGTTTTTATCCATTTACTTCTCCCCCTCCCGCTTCCTACACGATATTAAATTCATATCTTTCTTTTACCGCTCTCTCTCTATATGACTACTGGCAAACACACAAGCAACGTTCACAGAATATTTATAGTAATAAAGATGGTTGATAATGATACCTTTTCTATTAAAAATGCAGATAAAATGAAATAATGTACTAGCAAAGATTAATATAAAAATGTTTCATCTAATAATGAATAGGCGTCAAAAATTAATAATAATGGCTGACAATAATTCGCCCGAAAATAATGGCTGACAATAATTCAAATAATTCTAATTACAGCTGAAAGTAAAAATATAGATGAAAGCAAATACTAAGCCAAAATTTAAAACAATGTTTCATAAATCTAATAATTTCTAATCGTCATCACTTTTCATTTATATCACACCCTTAATTAACCATGACCATTTTGAGTGTATCCTTCTAATTTGTTTGTCTCTCAAACCTTGTTTTTTTTTTATTTTCATTGTTGACGGATAATAACAATAATGACCGGCTGGTACCAATAGAGTACATCCAACGACATATGTCTGATCAGTGCATACATTGGCCAATATGTCGCGCATTCAACCTCCCTCGCAAACAGTGGGAACATATGCCACCAAAAGTTGCACAGAATAAAGAGTTTAAAATCCCCTTGAAATTTAGCGTCCATACGGATAAAGAAATCAATGCAAATCGACAAAGACATAATTGTCTCCCTATTGATGTTGCATCCGCAGCTGACAAAAACACTCTTTGAAAACGTTTGATAAACAAAACAAATAAAAGGAACTCGTGAGAGAGATCAGTAAAATGCGGTGTAGGGTTTTAGATGGGACACTCCACCCAGCGAGCAAATAAGTGAGGAGAAGAGGTTAGAGGAACACGTCCAACTTCCAGACTCACACCATGAGGGACAAAGATATCCATAGATAATAGTTGACCGCCTCACCTCTCCTTAGCTCAAAGGTAGTAATATTGTAGAGAGCTAATCTTATTGACTGTAAGTATCAGGTTTCTGTCATGCCAGGGGTCGGCAACCTTTTGGAATGAGAGGGCCAGAAAGCTATTTAGTGTCTTGGAGGAGGGCCATGATATCAAATTTACTATAATAAATTGCCTTGACCTCTGACCGGTACGTCTAGAAAACTGCCTTGGTCTGGAGGTTTAAAGAAAAAAACAACGAAGTTAATGTTATATTATTTAAACAAGGTTCTTTGTTTTACTGCGGGAATAACAGGATAACACCTAACACAATCAACAAAAAATACAAATTCTTTACTACAAATGAAATACAGTTAAAAATGGTAAATTATTTAACGAGACACTTGTTTCTTCGACAGCTTCTCCATATCAGGTAAAATATTTGTCGAAAACAGGAACAAAACATCATCCAAGTGGTCATCAGCCAACCTTGTTCGAAAAACGATTTTAGTATATTTCATTTTCGAAGAAGTTGTTCACAAGCATATATACTTTCAAATAATGATACCATTAAATAGTTTTTTATATTTTCCGCTTGGCAAAACATATTTCTTGTAAAAGTCAGCAGTGGATTCGAAATTACATTTTGATTTTAAAAATTCTTCGCATTGTAAGTTGTTTAACTCCAACTGATACGTTTCTGCCATTTGTTCCACAAATTAATTAAACAATTTGTGTCCAGGAAACGTATTTTGGCACCCTTCTTTTCATTTCCCTTTTTAGTATGTGATATGTCCCGGAAAAGGGATATATTTGTTCGAAGTAGAAAATTGGTGGTTGACTACTGTAACCGGATAGGAGAATCTAGCAGGTAACCGTAATGGACTGGTCCTCATCGTAGTCGTAAACAATAGGCGTAGGCAACAGGCTAAAACAATAGGCGTAGCCAATAGGCGTCGTCCTGTACCGCCAAATCAGTCTGTATTTATGGCTGACACCAGCCAATCATATTACTGTGAGGGGGAACCCAGGTGTATGCATATTCATTACATCAGTATGTTTATTGTTGTTTGGGAGCTCCTCCAGATAGGGAGCTCTTATAAAATAACAATCATCCAACAGCAGCAACTGAAAATGGAATTACCCAATGTTATTGTGGCTGTGGGAATTATATAAAAAAAGAGCAAACAAATATGCCTAGGAGCCCTAAAACATATGGATGGCGAAAGACCACACTCATGAGTACTTCTCTTGTCTTTATTTACATTATTCGGACTATTGTCCTCATCTTTGTCGCCATATTTATCACAACGTTTCGGCCGTTGTACGCTCCGACCTTCTTCAGGTGGTTGGAATTTCGAACTGAACCCTTTATTTCGCTCACTGGGGTAGACTGTTCTAGTTCCACGTGCCATGTTTGATGGATGTCAGTTATCAGTTATCTCCTGCTAATTTTCCCTCTGAAAACAATAGTTTCCAATAGTCCGAATAATGTAAATAATGTACATAATGCCTCATCTCAGGAATATAGAAAGATTCTCTTGTCTTGCCTGGATGTATATTTCCATGCAGTGACCACAGTCAGATATTTGTTTCCTTTTCTGATTGTATGGTACTTAATCTATTTGCATCTTCTTATAAAAAAAAAAAAAAAAAAAAAAAAAAAAGAACTTTTGAAACCTCTGGTTGAAACTTGTGGATAATTTGTACTACACAAAACAAAGGCAAAACACAACAACAACAGCAATAATAATAATAATAATAATAATAATAATAATAATAATAATAATAATAATTTTTTAAGCATTTCATCCCAAGCAGGGCGGGAGTGCCACTGGTTCGCAGGTGTTTAAATAGTGAAGATGAGAGAAAAACTGTGTATAGGGAGGAAATAAGGAAAAAGAAAGGGGGGCATAAAAGACGAACGAGGTTCAAAACATCGGAAGATGTTGATTGACGTTGCATTTAAATTACTGATTATTGTAGTTACCAAGGAAGCAAGCAAACGGAAGTGGGTACGACAGGCGGGAAATGAAAGTGCTGGGGTAAAAGTGTCGTTTACATTTAACTCTTTCAACGGTAAAACAGTGGGACCTAAATGCCAATCTACCAGCACGCTTAAATCTATGTAGTTAGGGCACCAGGGAAAAAATTCGTCATAAAATAGAAAATAGAGAAAAGACAGGGGGAAGCCACATAGCGTCCGTGACTGGAGTCGAGATGTCAAGTCAGGATCCATTACATTGTAGATCCTTCTTTGGATTTGGTCAAGAACGCTGAGATGAACAGCAAGGACACTGGATCAGATAAGGCAACAGGAGGAGTAATGGGTAGAGGCTCGGATTGAGGAATCGGAGAACCGAGTTCGAATTCCAGTCGAATCCATTACATTCATTTACGGGAAAGGTATAAATCATTTTCTTCTCCCACCAGCTATGGGTAAATAGCAAGACAGACTGGGTTCTATAGCGTTGGATAGCTATGGGAAAAAATCTGCCTCGTCAGTCATGTATCGAAAGATACTCGATCGCCTAAGCATGTATCATAACTGACTGACTGACGTGCTAATACCCTTAAGAAAGGTAGGAATCCTCTTCTTCTCTCCCCAGCTATGGGTCAATAGCAGGACAGACCGGGTTCTATAGCCTTGATGGTACCTGGTCTACTGCAGAAAGAAATGCCAACCTGCCACGGGGAAAAATCTGCCTCGTCAGTCATGTATCAAAAGATACATGATCGCCTAAGCGTGTATCACGATATGGCATATAACTGACTGATTTCATTCTAGGCCTGATCTGGCTCTTGTAAAAGTAGACGATAGCTTCAGGGGTCATGTGCTTACCGAAGTGGCACAGGGAACCAAGCATTTATCCTGCCTCTATAGCGACGGATTGTATGTACGAGTTCCACTTGAAGTGAGTTTCAGGCCCAATATATTGATAGGCGGTGTCCAAATGCAATAAACGTCGGGAAGAATTCTAAATCGAGAAATGCTTACGATATAGGAAGTTTTAACTTTAAATTTAAATATTCCTTCGTATCCTAATGTATCGAAAGATGAATGATCGCCTAATCACGCATGACACATGACTGACTCAATACACGGGCAGATAGTAGATTTGTAGATATTTAAAATGAAGTCTGAGGAGAAAAACCTTCTGGCACGACAGAGTGAACCAACTTTCCTTGCAGTAGATGCTGCTGTTGATTCAATGTAATTGTTCCACTTTAAGTCATTCGAAAGTCTGAGGCCAAGAACGCGCATGGAGTGACTCTCCATGACTCTAGCATCAACTCTGTTAATGGCGGGCAGGGAATGATATCTTTAGTGGCTAAATGAGAGAAGTCTCGTTTTGGCGGCATTAAAATTTACAAGCCATTAACAAGGTTTCTTCTGTTAGAATCGAAGAACACTTATAGTACTCGACATCGTTCCTCGTGTGTCAAGTGTCTCACAGTATTGTAGTTTTCTGCTTATCAACTTGCCCACAGTGACCTTTCGGGTTCCTTTCCGGTGATCTGTCACCAGGGAACGGAAGAAAGCTTATCTTCTCGGTCAAGAAGTGTTCTCTGTTATCATTTCCTTCCCTTTCCAACAAAACCTTCTCCGGTAGCAAGGACACTCTCTTCTTTGATGCCATGATAACTTTATTGACGTCAGAGAGAGAAAGAGAGAGAGAGAGAGAGAGAGAGAGAGAGAGGGGAGAAGAGAAACTGAGGGAAGAGTTAAAAAAAACTATCAGAACTAAACAGGCGTGGTCTCTCAGTCCCGTCTTACATTTTAAATTGCATCCTCGATTTTGCACACTTCAAATTACAGGTTGTCCTCTCGTTCGGTTAATTTAAATTTATTTTTAATTTACAACGAATGGAAAACACATCCTGCTTTTGTTTGCAAAACATGTGCGAGAAGCCTATTATTCCCTATAAAAGTAGTACAACGTATAAATTAAGATCTGTCTGGATATTTCCTCGTAGCCACTGTAGACGGTCCCGTCGGTTTCATTTGGACTTACAGGTACCAGCTTATCTGCACCAATTAAGGGTACGAAATAGACATCACCTTCAAAGTTATCTTTGATATTTTAGCAACAGTCCAGAATTGCATCAATCATTCTACATAAGTGGATAGTATCGTGTTGAGAGTTGACCCAGTTGGAAAACTGCAAAAACACTAGAAAAGAAAGCTAGAAGAAAGGACTAACTATCTATATGTATAATTCTCAAAATGTGTGTGTGTGTGCTTGTGTGTGATTGGATGTTGTTAATGTGTTTACACAGTTTTCATCCGATTTCGATAAACTTTTTTTTTGTTTGATAAATAGTTCTTCAGTGCTGGTTTTGATTTCAAATTGTTGGCAACAATGGCTCTCCACTACTTCCTGTTCATTATACTTCTCAGCAACGTTTTACTACTTACTATCTGTTTTTGGATATATATCTTTCATAAAAACTTTAATAAAAATAAATAGTTCAAATTATTACAATAATATTAGTGTTGTGGATTCCGCGTGAAAAATCGGTCTCCAATAAATGACAAACGCAAGTATTTAAGCTAAGAAATTAAATGTATTTACACAAAATACAAAAGGTAATGCTGCTAGTAAAACCAGGAATGCCGGTTAGTATTAATCAAAGATCGCTATATACAGTCTCGAAGTAAACTTCCTTAGAGTCGGGCGTCCTTGTAACTGACTTCTAACGTCAACTCAATCACAGTGTCTATGTACTTTCCACTCTGTTCCTCTACTTGTTCCTCTACTATCAGACTTTCTGACTGACTGACTGCGGCTATTTTATGGGAGCAGGACGAGTCCATTTATATCCGAAAAGAGTGGATCCCATAACACCCCTCTCCTTAGATTCCTTTTTGGGGGGAGTTAATATTGTGTCCATTGTTTGTTGAAAAATTGCAGGAGCAACTTTTACTCCGAATGGCAGTCTGTTGAATTTGTACAATCCCTTGTGCGTATTAATGCCAAGGATTTTCGAATTCTCTTGTACTGGAATTTGTAGATAAGCCTCACTAAGATCTATTTTTGAAAATATCTTACCGCCGTTGAGCTTTGTAAATACCTCCTCTACACTCGGTAGTGGGTAATTGTGGTCTTTTACTGCCTTGTTGAGTCCCGTCGAAAAATCTGCGCATACGCGAATTTCTCCTGACTTCTTTTTTACGTAAACCACCGGCGCAACCCACTCACTAAACTCTGTTTTAGATAAAATCCCAGTTTGTTCAAGTCTCTCCAATTCTTTGTCTATTTTTTCTATAGTAGCAAACAGTACATTTCGCTTCTTTCTGAAAATTGTTTGGACGTTTTCTTTTAATTCTATTTTGGCCTTAAATTTGTTGCATCGTCCCAACCCACTTGAAAATACCTCAGGAAATTGCTTGTATAATTCTTCCTTCAATTTTATGGTATCTGATGGTCCAACCTCTAACTTTTTGCAAAACGAGTTGATAGGTAGGTCCCAAACGTTGAATTTCTGCATCCAGTGGATACCTACTAAATTTTCAGTATCTTTCATGACGTATATCTTAAGTTTTTTGTTTTGCCGTGAAATTTAACATTCACTATTATTTCTCCCTCAAATTTTATTCGTTTGCCTGTAACCGACGTGGCAATTTTTTGAGTGTGTAACATGGTAGGTCTATTGAGTTTTTTCCATGTCTGTAAGTTAATTATCGTGAGGTCGGAACACGAATCCAGTTGTAATTTAATTTTTTTCTTTAAAATTTCCAGTTCTACATATTTCCTTACATTAGTGTTGTCATCATTATTCAGCCTTGTAGCTCTTATTCTGTTAGTATCTTGTCTATTTCTACATTGGGATGCCTTGTGGCCTTTTTTTTTTCACATTCATGACAGTTTTTATATCTGAAGCGGCAATCCTTGTTCCAATGTAATCCTCCACATCGATAACATGTTGATGGAGGGAGCTTATATTTGTTTCGATATCCGTCATAATTTGTCCTGTATGTTGTATTTTTTCTCTTATCATAAGATTTTATTTTTCTTTCCGGGGAGGGTGAGAATCTTTTTTCATTGTCGTAAAATTTTAGTTTTCTTTCCGGGGAGGGTGAAGAACGTAGACTTTTATTTAACTTACGTATATGAGAAACAGCTGATTCTTCAATGTCCATTGCGTCTTTCTTTATGCTTAAACATCTCTGGCAATCTTCCGATAATTGCTGTAATGTTAGACCCGGTTCATTTTGTAATTTTGAAAGCATTCTTCTACGCATTTCGCTATCTTTTGTAGAAACTAGCCCTTGAACAAAGATGAGACATTTAAAATTGTCTGGTGTTAATTCCGCTAGTTTGAAGTCGTCACAATGTTTATTTACGATTGCGGCAAACGTGGAATAATCCTCATTATCGCCCTTTACCAGGTTAAGGCATTTCCACCTCCTGTGGAAGAGTGATGTTTTGGGGCTGAAGAGTTCTTTAAGACATGTCACTGCTTCGTCAAATTTTAATTCGTTCGTCTTTTTTGGCAAGATATAATCTACGAACTTTGTATATTCTTCAGTTCCTAATTTTCTAAGCAATAGACGTAGCTTTTTTGCTTCTGTCCAATTTTGACAGTCTATGTTAAAGATGTCTTCATGTCTTCTGAAGTAATCTCTAAAATTTTTGTCCTCATCTAGAGAATATTTTAAAATCTCTATGGTATTCCATACTCCGTCTTGCGAAAATGTTGCTTCTTTTTCAATATCTGATTGCTTGCTGCCCGCTACTTTCAATATTAGTTCCTGGAGCTCTGTTTGTCTATCTTGATTTTCCTTTTGCGTTTGTAATATTTGCTTTTGCCATTTTTCTTGTAGCTGTAACTGTTGATCATTTTGGTATTTCTGCATTTGTAATTGTTGCTCATTTTGGTGCTTTATCAGTTCTACGAACATATTTTTAAAATCTTCCATGATAACTCAATTTTATGTATTTTTACTCTTCGAAATTGTTTGTCTCTAATTTGTTGTTGAACGACGAGGGAAGGATTTTTCTTCTGTTGATTAGTTTTTCCGCGTGTGTTCGCCAAGTTGTTTGTTGTTAGACGTACGAAAAGTTTTTCTTTCCGCGTGAGTTTCGAATCCTCGTTCGTCAAGTTGTTGTGGGTTATCCGCGTGAGTTTCGAATCCTCGTTCGCCAAGTTGTTGTGGGTTATCCGCGTGAGTTTCGAATCCTCGTTCGCCAAGTTGTGGATTCCGCGTGAAAAATCGGTTTCCAATAAATGACAAACGCAAGTATTTAAGCTAAGAAATTAAATGTATTTACACAAAATACAAAAGGTAATGCTGTTAGTAAAATCCAGGAACGCCGGTTAGTATTAATCAAAGGTCGCTATATACAGTCTCGAAGTAAACTTCCTTAGAGTCGGGCGTCCTTGTAACTGACTTCTACCGTCAACTCAATCACAGTGTCTATGTACTTTCCACTCTGTTCTTCCACCCTGTTCCTCTACTTGTGCCTCTACTATCAGACTGACTGACTGACTGACTGTGGCTATTTTATGGCAGCAGGACGAGTCCATTTATATCCGAAAAGGGTGGCTCCCATAACAATTAATATAATACAAATAAATTTATATAATTAATTATATAAATTGTAAATAATGATTATTAATATTAGAATTAATGTAATTATAAATAATAATTAATTATAACTATAATTGTAATTAATTATAATTAATTAACACCTGCAAATAGAACATGAAAATATAATCTATATAATAATCTATAATTCTCAAAATGTGTGTGTGTCTGTGTGTGCCTTTATGTGTGTGCGTCTGGATGTGTGATCGGATGTTGTCTATGCGTTTCCACAGTTTTCATCCGATTTCGATGAAATTTTTTTTGTTTGATAAATAATTCTTCAGTGCTGGTTTTGATTCCAAATTGTTGGAAACAATGGCTCTCCACTACTTCTTGTTCATTATGCCTCTCAGCAACGTTTTACTATTTACTATATGTTCTTGGATATATATCTTTCACAAAATCTTTAATAAAAAATAAATGGTTTAAATTATTACAATAATATTATTCATTATTATACAGTTCCCTTTTCAAAACACCCATTGAAATTTTTACCCCCCCCCCAAAAAAAAATTGTGATCTGTCTCAGTTGCACCCAAATGTTCTTACATTGATTTTCGAGTGGGATGACTTCAAACTTAAACTGCTCCAACTTAACGCCAAAAATTCCCAATAAAGAAAAACCTGGTCAAAGACGGGTTAGACTGCTAGTTAAATATGAAAAGACAAATGGTCAGGAAGAGAGGTAGCCAAAGATGTGAGCTTTGAAATGAAAATGTCGGAATTAACCAAGTGCAGAAAGATGCCTTCCAAAAGCTGAACAATGTAATAAGACATAAGATATATTTTCGAAATTTCGGGCAAGTTATTCCGCCTGCTTAAAATTATTTGACTTCCCTTTTCGTTAATGAGAAATGTCGTCTTGGAGAATTTAACACTTACAGGGCGTAGTGTTGGTAAGAAAAGCAGGAAGGAACAGAAACATACTTAACAAGTTTTAGTGAATGGATGACAGAACAAAGGCAAAGATGTATAGTAAAGGATCCAAAGTAAAATCAAGCGATAAAAGGCAGGAAGTTGTAGAGAGCCGTGATCGCTCACGTTATGAAGAAACATGGCACATAGAAGAAGAAAAAGAAGAAATCAAGAATGAAAGATTAAATATCAATGACAATAAGTCAGAATGCAAGGTTGTTAACAAAAGGATGGAGCCAAAGGGCGAATTGAAAACTGGAGATAACAAAATCAAACAAGTACAAAAATTGAAATACCTAGGAACTGAAATCCAAATGAGCATTGGCTAGCCTAAGATGCATTCTAAAAGCTAAGCAGAGTACGAAGAAATAGAAAATCCTTGCGAGTAGCAAGGAAAAGACTACTATACTGTGATGTGATAAGCAAAAGGAACAAAGAAAAGAGTACTGAATTGTTATGTAATATCATTCCTCCTATATGGCAGTGAATGCTGGACAATTTCCTCACAGATGAAGAAGAGACTTGAAGCAATAGAAACCAAGAAAAGAGTACTGAACTGTTATGTTATATTATTCCTCCTATATGACATTGAATGCCGGACAATCTCTTCAAAGATGAAGAAGAGACTTGAAGCAATAGAAACAATGAAAAGAGTACTGAACTGTTACGTAATATCAGCGCTCTTATATGGCAGTGAATGCTGGACAACCTCTTCACAGATGAAGAAGAGACTTGAAGCAATAGAAACCAAGAAAAGAGTGCTGAACTGTTACGTAATATCAGTGCTCTTATATGGCAGTAAATGCTGGACAATCTCTTCACAGATGAAGAAGAGACTTGAAGCAATAGAAACAAAGAAAATAGTATTGAACTGTTATGTTATATCTGTCCTCCTATATGGCATTGAATGCTGGATAATCTCTTCAAACATGAAGGGACTTGAAGCAAAAGAAACAAAGTAAATCATGCTGAACTGTTATATTATTATTGAACCTCCTATATGGCAGTGAATGATGAAAAGTCTCTTCACAGATAAAGAAAAAACATGAAGCAAGAGAAATAAAGAAATGTCTACTGAACTGTTGTGTATTATCAGTCCTCCTATATGGCAGTGAAAGCTGAACAATCTCATCAAAAATGAAGAAGAGACATAAAGCAACAGAAACAAAGAAAAGAGTATTGAACTGCTACGTAATATCAGTCCTCCTTTATGGCAGCGAGTGCTGGATATCATCATCAAAGATGAAGATACTTGAAGGAACAGAAACAAAGAAAATTGCACTGAACAGTTACAGAATATCAGTTCTCCTATATGGCACTTAATGCTGGACAATCTCCACACAGATGAAGAAGATACTCGAAGCATGAGAAATGTCATTCTACAGGTGGATACTGAGAATGCCATGGGCTGAATGTGTGAGCAATAATGATGTTTTAAAGATGGAAGCATAAATGAAATTTGCACTTAAACATCAGATAGGTAGTTGAAATTTTTCAGGCACATAATAAGGAATGATATCTTGGAAGATTTTATACTCACAGGAAAGATTGAAGGTAAGAGAGACAGAGGCAAGCAAAACATAGCCTACCTACCGTGCTTGTGTAAATGGATGACTGAAGGAGTGATGGCAAAAAGATAAAATTTATTAAGAGCTACAAAAGAAAGGAAATGATGGAGAGTCATGACCTCCACCACCTGAGGGGCCACGGCACATAGAAAAAAGATGTCAATACAGTTTAGTACTTTAAAGATGTTTGAATTCTGTGAATATTTCAAGGCAGTACACGGGCCTAATTTAATAATTTTAATATATTTTACTTACTTGCTTTCAAAGCAGTACACAATTTTATATAAATATAGTTACAGCCAATCTTTCACAGATGTGCTGTTGCTTCCCTCTTTTTTTTCTACATATACTTTCATGGTAACTGCTTCTACGAGCTACTTTTGCTAGTTCCCAAATTGCGTGAATTTAAATGGGGCACCAGGTTGACATCTCAGTCCCACCCTTTCACTGTTGAAACGGTTAAATGCAGTCATTTCTTCTACTTCAATGGTTTCATGTCTTGCACTTCCCATCTGTGCAACTCCCTTCCTCTTACTTGCTTCCCTGATAGCTATTATCTTCAACTATTCTAATACAATATCAATCGGCATCTTCGGATGCCTTGATCTAATTCCCTGTCATTCTCTTCATCCTTTCTTTTGTCACGCCTCTTAACTCTTGCTCTCACCCCCATAACCCCTTTGCGCTAGTGGTACTCCCACCTTGCTTGGGGTGAATTGCTTAAAAAAAAAAATTATTATTAAGTTATCTGAATTTTTAATTGAATTTTAGATAGTAAAAATGCTGGAAAAATTTTGTTGAATAATTTTAAATTGCCTGATTCTTTAAATGGTTTTGAATGCTTACTTTATTTTTGTTTAGCGACATATCAACATTGCTATGGGTTATTAAATGCCAAAATATCATATTTTGTACACAATTTATATTTTTTTGAGATAATAATGGATTTAGTGATTCTGATGTTACTAATTAACCCCTACCTAGGGGGAGAAGTAGTAGATTTATAATTTTCCCTAGTATATAAGCAAATATAATGAAAACAACTGGAACTGGAAATTTGCTCTCCAAATAATAATTCCGAGCTATTATCTTTACACTACTCACACCTCCGAGCTGACAGAACCCAGAATTCTCAAGTCGTCACCCATCTAAGTACTGCCTGGGTTCAACAATCAGGCCAAGTATCGAGTACTCTTGTCATATTTGGGTGGGAGCATCCCAGTCCTTATTTTCTAGAGTTCAAAAGCGTCTCTGAGTCTTACTCTGTTTTTAATTTTCATTACTGTTATGGCAATCTACCCATGGATGCATGAACTCTCCCAGCTATAAATAGGAGCAGGTACTGCCTTTTGGAGAGGGAAGATTCCAGTAGTCAGCTCGGACCAAACATTCTTGCTGTAACAATCTTATTTGTATAAGTTTGTATTACTGTTTCTGCTAATATATTTGTTTAACTCAAGTCCTCTCTTTGTGTGTCTATTTCTGGCCCTAACAAGGCCACAACAGAACTAAATAATCCTTTCATTAGCTGCAAGGTATGTACTTTGCCAGGGAAACACACAATTTTCAATTCAGAGTTGTCCTTCTCCTAGACTGGATGCTAAAGCTAAAGTGACCAGACTAATCACTTATTTAAGACATACCTGACAAAGAAGACGTTGATTCATATATTCCCAAATAGTATTTGTATGGAAGTGGAGGTAAAGAACCAAACTGAAATTTGAACATGGCTCTCCAATTTCTCATCCTGAACAATTATCCATTACAGCACCCGCACATCTACATTATAGGTTAATAGTATTTATCTGATACCTCAGTTTAAATCTGCACACTATCGTAAGGAAATATACTATTGTCTTAAGGCTTTCAAGATAGCATACAATCCAGTGTTAATATAATATAATTGTTTTAAGTTGTCTGAAAACATAGGTGCTTTTCAGAAAATATACAGTCTTAATAGATTTTAATAGATTTTAAGTTATCTAAATCCATAGATAATGGTAGGTCTTTGGTAATATATTATGAGGTTTAATTCTTATTAGGTGTGACAATGTAATTTAATATATTTTTTATAATATTAAGTTGTCTGAGCCTCTAAATGCTTTAATAAAGACCTATGACAATGTAGTTTAATAGTTTTTGATAATATTAAGTTGTCTGACCCATTAAATGTTTTAAGGTAATATACAGCACTATGACAATGTAATTTAATCGTTTTTTGATAATATTAAGGTGTCTGACTCTTTAAATCATTCTAGGCAATATAAAGTCCAATGACAATATAGTTTAATAGTTTTTTTATAATAAGTTGTCTGACCGTTTAAATGATTAAAGGCAATATAAAGTCTTATGACAGTATAGTTTAATAGTCTTTTAATAATATTAAGTTGTTGAAACGTTTAAATGCTTTACATCAATATACCATCCTAGGCCAATGTAGTTTAATAGTTTTTTAATATTGAGTTTTTTGACACTTTAAAATGCTTTAAAATACAGTCCTATGCCAATGTTTTTTAATTTTTTTTTAATAATAATAATTTGCCTGATGCTTTAAATGTTTTAAGACAATGTAAAGGCCTAAGGCAATATACAGGCCTATGAGAAAACTAATTTAATAGTTTTTTTTATAATTTTGTTGTCCAGTACTTCAAATACCTGATAACAATACAAAGGCCTATAACAGTAATTTAATACTTTTTTAATAATATTAATTTGTCTAACCCTTTAAATGACTTAAGGTAATATAAAGCCCTATGACAGTGTAGTTTAATAATATTAAATTGTCTTCCCCTTTAAAGGCTTTAAAGCAATATACAGGCCTATGACAATGGTGTCTAATATTTTTTGATAATATTAAGTTGTCTGACACTTTAAATGGTTTAAAGCAATATGCACATCTATGGTAATGTAATTTAATAGTTATTTATAATATTAAATTGTCTGACTCTTTCAATGATTTAAGTCAATATACAGCCATAAAGAAATATTGTTTAATAGATTTTTCATAATATTCAGGTGTCTGACCATTTAAATGCTTTAGTGTAATAGACTGGACTATGACAATGTAGTTTAAAATTTTAATAATAATTTTGAGTTTTCTGACCCTTTAAACTTTTTAAAGCAATCTACAGGCTGACAACAATATAGTTTAATAGCTTTTTATCATGTTAAGTTCTGTGAATGCTTTCAAATGCCTTAAGGCAATATACCCACCTATGATAATGTAGTTTGATAATTTATTGATAAAATTAAATTGTCTTACTCTTCAAGTGTTTAAGTCAATACACAGGTCTATGGCAATGTAGTTTAATAGCTTTTTATCATATTAAGTTCTGTGAATGCTTTCAAATGCTTTAAGGCAATATACCCACCTATGATAATGTAGTTTGATAGTTTTTGATAATATTATGTCTGACTCTTTAAGTGCTTTAAGTCAATACACAGGCCTATGACAATGTAGTTTAATAGTTTTAATTAATCCTTATATTGTTAAAAGCCAATATATATGCCTAGATTAATATAGTTTGATATTTTAAAGTTTCTGAATCCTTGGATGATTTCAAAGCAGTACCAAATGCTACACCCGTGTGCAAATTAATTGAAACAAAATGAATAATTCCATTCATTATTTATTTTTTCATATTTTCCCAACAAAACATGAGTATTTCATATGTCCAATCCACAAAGTCATTCCTTGAAGACTGACGACGGATTCTCGATTGAATTTAAATAAGGAGAGTTTCTGCGCCAGTCTATAGTACTTTGATTTGCTCACTGGTAAGACTTTCTAGTGTGTTTTTGCAGTGTTACAGTTTTCATATGCTTCTTTGGAATAACATTCATCACAGACAATGGCCATAGGACAACTAATTAACAGTCAAGACAACAGTGTCTGGGCATGATAAAAGTCTGAGGCAATCACAGATGATGCAATATTTTCCAAGGCCAAACAAATTTCATCATACACCTCTGAAAAGAGATTCATATTACTGCACATTACTTTAATGAACTAATCTGAGGAAAAAATAGATATCAATTACACCCTGTCACTCCAGGGGGTCTAAAACTGACTGTATGCTGAAAGAAAGGAAACTAAAGTGATAGATTCAATTAATTTGTATGTTAGTTTTGATTAAGTTTGTAAGTTACCTGAAGTCTTAAATGACCTGAAGAAATACACAATCCTCTGTCTTTATAACTTAGTTTTAAGTTGACCAACTATTTAGATGATTTCCAGATATTACACATCCCTCTTGAAATATAGTTTAATAATCTTATGTTGTCCGAATTCTGAATAGATTATTTGGAGGCAGTACATAGGGCTATGATAAATGAAGACAATGTGAATGGGATCTAGTGGTTGTGGGCGATGTGAAGTTTGCACTAGACATGACGTATCCATTTACTCTGACATTTTTGACAGTCACATAAGGTAGAAGATCACATGTTAATGTCTCACTGATGAATGAACACCCTAACAGCAGTAATATTCCCCCTCATTGTCTGTCATGTTACATTGAGCCAAGCAAGCATGCCTCACTCAATGCATAATGGCTTGAAACTATTTAGACATTGTGAAATATAATATGCTTCTGAAAGTTTGCACCGATCCCAAGAAATGAGCGTTTATAATAAGGATAAAGAAAGTAACTGTAGTATACTGAAACTTGAAACACAGCGAGAATCACAAATATTAAGAATTATTTGTTAGATAGTCTTGCTGAATAGTGTTCTCCAACAAGTGAATGGAACATAATACAGCTGGGACAATGTCGCAGATGAGGAGCGCTTAACGATGCTGAAAATCACATGGACTTAACTTACTAAACATTGCTCTATGAATGTGACTAGAGCACTCAGTGTGGATCAAAGCTTGTGGGAATGACTTGCTAATCATCTCTATAAATGAAGCCATTGCAATGAACTGGCCATGTGTGTAGGTGTGAACCACCAGAGCACTTATCTCAAACATGGACCTTACATTCTTGTCTGTGACGTGTGAGAGACTGCCTTTTTCTTCTCTGAAGCAAATATTTATATAACTGCAGTACTTTTTCTCACATGTGCACATATCAGGAACAGTCAGGCTTAACAGTTGTTCACATCTTGGACCAAAACTGACAACTGGTGAATTATGGATTTGCACCTAGAGCTGCACCTGGTTACTTGATATCATGTGAAAGTGAATACATAGCCTGCTCCAGCATAATATGACACCTTGTATAATCTATGCTAGTATGTCATCACAATAGTGAAGCACCCAGGCAATGAATGTCAAAACTTGATTGATAACTACAACAATCACCCAGTTTTTTTTATACTTTTTTTTTATAATCTCTACCTTGGGCCCAATACAGGGCCCAAGGTAGAGATTTCCTGAATGAGGTTGGGGTAAGTGTGCAAAGTGAAGAAATAAGAAGTGCCCATTATGAGGATATTTAGGATAGATTATGGTTAAGCCTAGACTTCAAGAGGTTAATATCAAAGTCATCAAGGAAGCACCCTCTCACAAAGTAACAGTTCTTTTTTCTTTTTTTAAGCATTTCGCACCAAGCAAGGCAGGAGTGCCAATAGTGATTACAGAGAGAGAGTACAAGCGTAAAGAAGGGTGTCAGAGGAAAATATATAGAGAAGGATGGGGATTGGAATCAAGACATTAGAAGATGTCAACTGACATTACATTTGATTATTTGAAGATTATATCTATCAGGGAAGCATGTAAGAGGAAGGAAGTTCCACTGTCGGGAAGTGCCAGAGAAGAAGCTGTTGAAGTAGAAGAGGCGGTTACATTTAACTGTTTTGACAGTGAGAGGGTGGGGCCCAGATGCCAACCTAGTACCATGCTTAAATTCATGCAGTTGGGGTACCAGTGAAAATAGTTCATCAGAGCAGTTGCCATGAAAATATTTATAGAAAAGACAGAGTGAAGCCACATCACTCCTGAGGAAAGGGTTGAGTAGAACTTCCTCCTTATATGAAGGAAATGAGGATGAATTGACCCTGTGTACATGCATGGTGGGTCTTAGACGTAAACGTCTTAATTGGTGTAACAAAGGAATGTATGAACATATTCAGTGAAAATAGAGGTAGATTAGCAAGAAGCTACTAAAATTAGTCTCATATAATTTGGCTGCCAAACAAAATTAGTCATTAAATAGTTTTAATGTGAAGTGCATTAATAGCTAAAAAAACGACAGAAATAAAAATATTATCCCTTTTAATTCTTCTCTATTCACTTAGGACATAGGCGATCATGACTCTCCACAACTTCCTATTCTTTGTAGCTCTAAACATTATTCCCTTAATATCTCTTTCTGTTTCTGCTCTGTCCTCCACTTTACAAAAGCTCTTTAGGTAGGTTAGATGATGTTTCTATTTGTGTGTCCTGGCTTCAATATATTCTGTGAGTGTTGAATTCTCTAAGCCCTCTTTCTTCATTATGTGTCTGTTATAGTGGAACACACCTATTCTATTCTAAACGTTGTAATAAATATGACGATGAGGACAATAGTTCGAATAATGTAAATAATGTACATAATATCTCATCTCAGAAATATAGACAGATGCTGAAAGGCCAAAACGTTGTAATAAATATGGCGACAAAGATGAGAACAATAGTACGAATAATGTAAATAATGTACATAATACCTCATCTCAGAAATATAGACAGATACTGAAAGGCCAAAACGTTGTAATAAATATAGTGACAAAGATGAGGACAATAGTCCGAATAATGTAAATAGTGTACATAATACCTCATCTCAGAAATATAGACAGATACTTCGATACTCTGTTGGCAACTTAACTCACTGAAAAATATTGTTTTTCCTCCCACTGCATTTTTTCTCCCATTGAGAGCATGTTTAAATATTTTGGTTGTGTTGTCATATCCAGCTATAGCAACAGCAAAAATTACCTTGGCTGTAATCAAGAATGAGCAAACTCCATATACTGTGGGAGCAATTAATTCTTGTGAATAAGACAGAGTCCTAAATTTTAAGAGGACTTTCAGCTTTCTTTCTGAATCTGTCATCAACACAATGTCACCCATGTATCTTATATATTATAAAATTCAGGAACGTCTTTCATTCTCTTAGAATTATCTCAATGTATATATTAAATAAATTTGATTAGAAAACACATTCTTGTTTTACTCATCTCTCTATTTTTGTCTATTCACAGAACTTATTCTTTATCCGCATATAGGGTATTTGCTTCCGGTAGAGTTTATGGATCACATCGATATCTGTCCTGTGTAAATCAAGCTCTACTACTATTTCAAATAGTTCTTCATGTTGTACCCTACCCTTGTATGATGTATGAAAAAAAAACTCTTTTTGCTCTTTTTGCTTTTGTCTTGCTCACATTAACTGTAAAGAAATAAAATTATTGCTGATTATATTACTGAATATTATATTTGAATTATTATATTTTGTTGGTTAATATAATTAGTTTGAATGTGACACATGCTTAGTTTAACACCACCTGTGTCACAAGAGAATATCTCAACTCTTTTGTGCAATGGTGA
>OZ010584.1:19101883-19106883 GCA_963932145.1 Acanthosepion lycidas
CATAAGCTTGTCAGATTGAGACTTTCATGTGGATGTCATGCATGGTGCAAAATTCGTTCAGAAATATCTAAACTGTCAGCTGTATATAAACGCTTTCTAAGATCAATGTTTAAAAATGTCTTTAAGTCATTGAAACCTCTGGGTTTTAGCATAGGACATTGTGAACTAGTACAACAGAATAACAAAGAACTGTACCAGATAACAGAAACCAAATCTCTTGACAACAGCTGAAATAGATAGCACATGTAAACCAAAGAGAAAATAATGACATAATGAAGATGTTGACATTCCACACTACTTCAAACAAAAGGTTAGGAAGGAAACCTCCATCAATACTGTAAAAGAGCGATAACAGCTACTGGACTTGAGAAACCTGTTTTCCTAAAAAAAAATGTCTTTTAAGAGAGAGATTTTATAAATTTCAACCGAAAGAGAAAATAATGATATAATCAAGATGTTGATATTCCACACTAGTTCAAACAAAAGGTTAGAAAGGAAACTTCCATCGATACTGGAAAGAGCGATAACAGTTACTGGACTTGAGAAACCAGTTTTCCTAAAAAAGTGCTTTAAGAAAGATATTTTATAAATTTCATCCGAAAGAGAAAATAATGACATAATCAAGATGCTGACATTCCACACTACTTCAAGCAAAAGGTTAGAAAGGAAACCTCCATCAACACTGGAAAGAGTGATAACAGCTACTGCACTTGAGAAATCTGTTTTCCTAAAAACAAGTTTTTAAGAGAGAGATTTTATAAATTTCAAACAGCTTCCTTTTTATTTATTATCTGAATTACCACTACTGAGTTTTCATTTGCTTTCTCTCCAGTTTTGAATTCAGAGTTGCCTTTCTAGACTGGATGCCAATCAAGTCTAAAGAGCATAATCTACTGTTTAACACATAGTTGGTGTGGAGCGAGAAGAGAAGGGATTCTTGCCTTTTCCTAAGTTATTAATGTGCACAGAGAATGTAACTGATTAGGTCGTATTTTGAACTCACCTGCCAAAATCCAACTTTCCCCACCAGATAGCCTACACGGAGTACAATGGTTTAAAACTTACTCTCGCAAGTCATTAATACTGACGTGAGCCCTCTCCTCACCGGGCGCGGTTTGTAGCCTTGTGTAAGCTTAGCAAATACCGTATTTCATTTTAAAATCTCACTATTCTATATTAGAAGACAAAACTGATTGTTAAAAAAAAAAAAAAAAAAATAAGCACAAAAAGATATAGTTTCATTCTATGGGGAAATGATAATAGCGTTGGGCAACCAGAATTTTAAACTGTGTTCTAAAACGAGCCTGTTTTCTCGCTGTTCTGTCATGAAACGACAGTCAGTGGAGCGACCTCGGATCTCTTGGGCCTGCAGTCTGCTGATCTAGCCAATAAGTCGAACTTCGTTACACTCGTTAGAGTTGCTGTTATTGGAGCAGTAGTTGTAGTAGCGGCGATGGCGGTGGCTGTGGTGGGTGTCATCAGAACTCGGCTTGGGTCGATCGGTTTTGTCTGGGTCACCATGACCACTGGGATTTCTTTACACACAGACAAACGGAGAGCCTGTCGGGTACAAAGATACAAACAGTTATTATAAATATAGTTTTTAGATATCGTCTGTCATTCATTCATTCATTCATTACATTTTTTAAATCTTTTTTTGGTCTGTTTTTCTTTCTTTTCCTTCTTTGTCTATTCTTTTCCATTTTAATTCTTCCCAATCTTTCTCGTTGTTTCTCTTTCACTTTTTACAATTAATCTTTTTGTGTTTTTCAGGTCCGATTTCTTTCTTTCTTTCTTTCTTTCTTTCATTTAATTTTTCTTATACTGAATACATTCAAAAAATGATCTTTTAGATTTGTCTCTATTATAAATCATTTTTTTTCGACTCTTCTTTTCATCTTTCTTTCTGTTCTTCTCTCGCTCTCACTCTCCTCCGATTCTCTCCACTCCTTTCTCTCCATTTTTCTCTTTCGTTTTTTACAATTCCTCTTTTTTTTTCTCACCATTTCTTTTTCTTTTTCTTCTCATTCTCTCACCATTCCGCTTTCCTTTTTTCTTTTTCTCATCATTCCTCTTTCTTTTTCCTCTTTCTTTTTCTCACAATCACTCTTTCTTTTTTCTTACCAGTTCTCTTTCTTTTTTCTCTTTCTCTCACAATTTCTCTTTCTTTTGTCTCGCCATTCCTTTTTCTTTTTCCTCTTTCTCTCATCATTCCTCTTTCTTTTTCCTCTTTCTTTTTCTCACAATCACTCTTTCTTTTTTCTTACCATTCCTCTTTCTTTTTTCTCTTTCTCTCACCATTCCTCTTTCTTTTTTTATTACCATTCCTCTTTCTTTTATCGGCATTCCTTTGTCTTTTTTCTCTTTCTGTCACCATTGCTTTTTCTTTTTTTCTTTCTTTCACCATTCCTCTTTCTTTTTCCTCTTTCTCTCACCATTCCTCTTTCTTTTTCTCACCATCCCCTTTTCTTTTTTCTTATCATTCTTCTTTCTTTTTTCTCGTTCTCTCACCATTCTTCTTTCTTTTTCGTCTTTCTCTCACCATTCCTCTTTTTTCCTCTTTCTTTTTCTCACCATCCCTCTTTCTTTTTTCGTACCATTTCTCTTTCTTTTTTCTCTTTCACTCGCCATTCCTTTATCTTTTTCCTCTTTCTCTCACCATTCCTCTTTCTTTTTCCTCTTTCTCTCACCATTCCTCTTTCTTTTTCCTCTTTATCTCACCATTCCTCTTTCTTTTCCCTCTTTCTTTTTCTCACCATTCCTCTTTCTTTTTTCCTACCATTCCTCTTTCTTTTTCCACTTTCTCTCACCATTCCTCTTTCTTTTTCTTCTTTCTCTCACCATTCCTCTTTCTTTTTCCTCTTTATCTCACCATTCCTCTTTCTTTTTCCTCTTTCTTTTTCTCACCATCCCTCTTTCTTTTTTCCTACCATTCCTCTTTCTTTTCCCTCTTTCTCTCACCATTCCTCTTTTTTTTTTGTATTACCATTTCTCTTTCTTTTTTTCTTTCTCTCACTATTTCTCTTTCTTTTGTCTCGCCATTCCTTTTTCTTTTTTCTCTTTCTCTCACCATTGCTTTTTCTTCTTTTTCTTTCTCTCACCATTCCTCCTTCTTTATCCTCTTTCTTTTTCTCACCATCCCTCTTTCTTTTTCTTACTATTCCTCTTTCTCTTTCCTCTTTCTCTCACCATTCCTCTTTCTTTTTTCTTACCATTTCTCTTTCTTTTATCTCGTCATTCCTTTTTCTTTTTTCTCTTTCTCTCACCATTGCTTTTTCTTCTTTTTCTTTCTTCCACCATTCCTTTTTCTTTTTTTCTCTTTTTTTCACCATTCCTTTTTCTTTTTCCACTTTCTCTCACCATTCCTCTTTCTTTTTCTCACCATCCCTTTTTCTTTTTTCTTACCATTCCTCTTTCTTTTTTCTCTTTCTCTCGCCCTTCATCTTCCTTTTCCTCTTTTTCTCACTATCCCTCTTTCTTTTTTCTCACCATTCCTCTTTCTTTTTTCTCTTTCCTTCTCTTTCTCTTTCTCCTGTGTTTATTTATTTCTTCTCTCAAATTTTTTTCTTCTTTCTCAAGACTTCTCTCTTTCCTTCTTCTCTCTCTCTCTCTCTCTATTTCTCCCTCTTTATCGCTTTTTCCTGCTTTCTATCTCTCCCTCTCTTTCTCTTCCCTCCTACCCGTCTCTTTTTCTTTATTTCTCTTTTCTCTCACTTTTTCTCTCTCTCACTTTTTCTCCCATTCTTTTCTCAATCTTTTTCTCTCTCTCTCTCTCACTTTTCTCCCATTCTATTTGCAATATTTTCCGTTTTCGTTTTCATACGATAATAAATGCCTTTCCGGATTCGCTCCTCATTTCGTCTCTCTCCCTCATTCTATCGTTCCCTTCCCTCTAACTCCAGTCTTTCAATCTATATCTTATTGTCTGTTACCCACCTCTCTCTAATTTTCTATTGCTAAATTACTATCTCTCTTTCTCCTTCTCTTCAAATCTCATTCTAACATTATTCTCGCTCTTATTTCTCTCTTTATTTTATTCCCCCTACCACCTTTCTATTTCTATTAGGTTGGTGCAAAAACAATGTCGTTTTCTCACATAGTAACATATGTGAGAAAACGACATTGTTTTGCACCAACCTAATATTTGTATCCCCCTCTGATGCTCCCCCTCTCTCAATCTCACTCCAAAGCCTTTGCCCCTCTCTCTTTTGGTTATTCTCTTTTCTCTTCAATTATCTTCGTCTCTCAATTATAACTACTTCCTCATTTCTACTTTTTTCCTTTTTCACTCTTCTCTCTCTTTTTCTTTCTCTCACTTCGCTCTGCTTCCATCTCTCTTGTCTCTCTTTCTTTCTTTTCCTGTTCCTCTTTCACTCATTCCACATTTCTCTGCCCTCTCTTTAGCTCTCCACGCATTCAATGTTGCCTCTTTCTTTCTTTCCTTCTTTCTTTCTTTCCTTCTTTCTTTCCTTCTTTCTTTCCGTCTAACTTTCTTTCTTTCTTTCTTTTCTCTATCTAACAACTTCTCATATTCACCTCTTTCAGCATTTACCTTTTTTCCCATCTTTTTTACTCATGTCGTGTTATCTGGTCAATATTTAAACGATAGCTGCGTATTAGTAACCGGCGCCCTGAGTTCGATTCTTGGTCAAAATCGAAATTATTAACGCTGATTTTTAAGACAGACAAGCACTTCCTACTTGGCACAATATAAGCTTATTGATCTGGCATTTCAATACATATATATAAGAGGTGGGTATCAAATTCTTAGTCCAATAGACTTCCCCAAAATCAGTGTTCCGACGTTTAAGCATTGAAGTACTAAATTTGTGAATCGTGTCGAGCTAAGAATTTTTCAGTATTTTTACATTTATATGTATAGGATTAATGTGCGTGAAATTTGTCAGCTGATTGATTTTACCTTCAGCATCGCGACTCCAGAGTTTCGTAGACAGATCTGTTCGTCCAGTCTTCACCAATTTGCTCTCTCTCTTTCTCTC
>OZ010584.1:19109383-19111883 GCA_963932145.1 Acanthosepion lycidas
ATTGAGTTCTACCTGTATTCTATCCTCTTGGATTCATTTATATATATATATATATATATATATATATATATATATATATATATATATATATATATATATATATGTATGTATGTATGTATATATATATATATATATATATATATATATATATATATATATGTATGTATGTTTGTGTGTATATATATTTATATATATATTTTAGATATATGATTGCATATGTATGTGTATATTTACCACTAATATTATCTATCTATCTATCTATCTATCTATTTCGGTAAAGCGAATGGATCTCTCTCATTTACTGAGTGTTTATCCACAAATAAATACGCTTAAATTCACCTTCATCCCTGCTGTGCGCCTACGCTTTAGGGGTAGAATCTCCGACTGATGCCAATTCAGCCGGGTTTTGATCCTAGCTAGAAAGAACCGAAAGTCTAGCCACATTGATGAGCTGTAATACAGCGAAACAGTCAATATATGTATGACAATATATATATGTTTAAACACACACATATATATATATATATATATATAACAGACAACGAATATGTATTATGTGAACCGAAAGTTTAGATTAATGACTAACTTAATAAAAAGGATATTCAATTGTTGGACAATTTTTCTCTTTATTTTCACCCGAAATTAAGGCAATCATACGAACTTTAGAATGGCTCATGATTAGAAATAATAGACATTCATTGTCTGTTATATTTAGCAATATATTTCTAAATAATGATCTGCTGGCCCAATACACTATATATATATATATATATATATATAGATAGATAGATAGATAGATAGATAGATAGATAGATAGATAGATAGATAGATATACGCATCATGCATGTTTGGTTGAATAATCTAGACATATTTTGTCTATTTATTTTTAAAATGCATAAATTGTAATTTAAAAAATTAAAAATGTAAATTGAGTTACCTCCCTTGGTAACGTTAATTTTTTTTAAACAACAGAGCGCGTTTCATGCGTATTTACAAAAAATTCACAGCTATCAATTACATTAATATTTTGTAATTTACAAAATGAAATTTACAAATATATATAGTTGCTTCCACATTTTAAAGATTAATAAAAAGACTAAGGCATCTGCTATTAAAAAAAAATATTTCAATTTGTATAAACAAAGGGCTACATTTTTTTTATTTTTTTATTTTGTTTTAAAAATCACATCCCACCAAATGCTGGCGTCTATTCGTCATGCATTGTTGTAAACGATTTCTAAATTTTTGCATTACCCGGAAGTTCGAGCGCTTCGATGGCTTCCAGGTGTCTTTCTTTTAAGCGGTGAACCTGTGACCCTGAAATGTTCAACCCATAGCAGTATCGATTTTCTAACCGAATAGCATCATTCCGACGTGGAATCAAATGAGCAAAAAAAAAAAAAAAAACCCTTTGTGTTGCAATTACGAATTCACCACTCTTAAAAACGTTTCAAAAGCAAATGCACTGTGTGTACAGGTCCACGCCATGATGTTAACTGATGGTATCTGAAAAAAATGGTAACATATTAGAAAGATGCAGACCCCGTTACAAATTGCCAGTTCAGTAGCACCGCACAGATGACTGTTTAAAATGTGGTATATATTTATACCGAATCATATATATATATATATATATATATATATATAGATAGATAGATAGATAGATAGATAGATAGATATTTGTCGGACAATAGCAAAACCGTGAAACCAAGGGTCACAAACTCACATCACTTCAACCAAACATGTTAGCTCTATCTCTGAATTATATATATATTTATATTTATATACAGACATTTTTCACACACACACACACACACACACACATATATATATATATATATATATATATATATATATGTGAAAAGTGTGTGTATGTAGATATAAATATATATATATGTGTGTGTAATATATTATATATATATATTATTATTTATATATTATATGCGTGGTACTTATTAGAAAGCGCTCAATTTCAGAGATAGAGCTAACATATTTGGTTGGATTGATGTGAGTTTGTGACCCTTGGTTTCATCCTTTTGCGATCGTAAGACAAATATATACATATATATGATTCGGCATATATATATATATATATATATATATATATATATATATATATAGAGAGAGAGAGAGAGAGAGAGAGAGAGAGAGAGAGACAGATTTATTAGTACAGGTAACAAATCCGTTGGTATATAATCCAAGTGGATCCTAGTAATATAAAATATTAAAACTAATTCACAAAAAGATCTCAATGTATTTATTATAACAGAGCGTATAAATTAAACAGCAAAACAAATCCAAAATTACCTCATGTGGGTATAGATCTATTTCAGCCAACGCAAAGTACGTTGGTTTTATTAAACCCTGGTGGATGGACTCTACCTGTGTCGGAATCAGAGATTAAGAATTTAACTAAGACAGCGGTCGAGTAATTGATACGGAACCATTCCCGAATCGACGCCCCTCAGCCAGACAAAATGTCCGAGTCGGTGGTAAGGGG
>OZ010584.1:19116883-19129383 GCA_963932145.1 Acanthosepion lycidas
TTCCACAGGCGAGAGGTGCGAGGTATGAAGCTATTGGAGTAGAAGAGACGGCTAGAGTAAAATATATAGTTAATTTTTTTATATGTTAGTTAAGGTTTTTTCATCATATAGTAAATCCAATTTTTTTTTTGTGGGGTATCTTGTATATATATCTATGTCTAACATTACAATACAGAAACCATATTGTTTTACCTCCCTTTGGCTGTCTACTCTTTAGTTTAGGTACATTTTACATTAGTCACCGTTTTTGACCACTTCCTGTTAGCCCTTAGTTATCTCCAGAATCGACACAATAAAACACGGGCTCGAGCACACGGTTCATGTTTTTTCATCATGCTAAATTTGACCCCAAATAACAGCATCGTCATTTTTCTGTCTTGCCTGAAAAAAAGATAAATGTACCTGATGATGAAGAGTGTTTTGTGGTTAGAGTTTTAATTGCTTTCAAATAAATCGTTTATCTGGCTGTCTTGAGGTAGACGCACGTATGAGTCGGACAAATATTCGGGAGACAGAACATATATCTTAAAGAAATGAAACTATATTAAAAAATATAACTTCAACAAAACTATAATATAAAACACACATATCACCGCCTGTAATAATCATGTTCATAGAAACATGTATATGCACAAAAGCTGAGTATCATCTACCATGTATTCAATTGTGAAAGCAGAATAACATATATCATATTTTTATTACTTCAAAGCTCCCACAAAAATTAAATTTCAGCATTAAATGACCCATAAAGAGTTGATATAACGCTAAAGAAATCAAACAAAACATCAAATCACTTGATCAATTTTTATTTTGTTTATTTGCTTAAGTTGTGGAATGCGTTACGTTTTCTATTGTTTTTTGACATTTAATATGAAACAAATTAAGAATGCATATTTTGAATACATTTAAGACAAGGATGCGTCGTCTAGCCAGATTTTTTCAACTTATACAGCGAGGTCATTCTTAGAGAATTAGAAGTCCTACAGGCGTTCATTATTGGCGGCCACAATCTTAGCAACGCAAGATGTTCAGATGAGACAGTGTTGATACAAAGGAAACTGCAGAAGGTCGTCAAGCAAGCCGAGAAGAAATTACAAAAAGACATAATGCATGATTGTTAGCAAAAGGGACAGATCAACATGCAAATTACACATTGGCGATAGCAAAATCAAAAGTATCTGGGAAGCGTATTAATGAAGAACAGAAAGTGTGACACAGAAATTCGAAGGCTCGTTGGGATAGCGAAAAATGACTTCCAAAAGCTAAGCACAGTATTAAGAAAGAGAAAAAATATCGATATACACAAAGAAAATATTATTGAACTGTTATGTAATATCAGTCCTCTTATAAGGCAGTGAATGCTGGACAATCTCACCGATGAAGAATTTCCTTGAAGCAACAGAAATGTGGTTCTCCAGAAGGATGCGGAGAATACCACGTAAAATCTGTTTGACATGAGATAACATCCTGAGATTTTCTGGACCAACTCCTCTCATGAATGTTAAGAAATGGTGACAATTTGGTTGCAATCTGATGACCTTCAGGACGACACCTTGTAAAATCTGGCTGAAATGAGCCGAGAAAGAAATATAAATTGTTAATGTGTGATACGTTTTTCGTGTGACAAGTTTTTCGTGTGACACATGTATGATAAAGCGACATAACGTCATACACCAAAAATTTCTCAACTTTGTCATACATTTTCCTGCCAATATATATATATATATATATATATATATATATATATATATATATATATACATACATACATACACACACAATCACATATATATATATTGGCAGTTATATTATTTTGGAGTGTGCGATGCCGCGACGTTAGAGTTCCTGTTCAAATTCATCAAGTGAGAAATTTGTTTGAATTTTATAATGTGATAAATCCACGAATTATTTTTGTTATATATGTTTTTCAGTTAAAGTAATACGGACTTAAATTTAATGTAAAAATTGCGCCCTGAAGATGACAATTTAAAATTGTTGAAAGTACTTGGCTCGTCAATTCCATCTAACTCAAATATAAGGATCGTATTATTAAGGAATTGTTAGTAAGTTAATGTTTCATTAAGTCTTGACAGCGAAGTGATTTCGTCATTAATCACATTAACATTTCTAATTCTTTGTATAAATTACTTCTTTATTATATAATATAAAAGCTGTACACTATAATGTGTGTGTGTGTGATATGATAAAGAACAAATAGGGAACGTTTATCAATCTAATATATTTCATTTGTATTAAAGCAAAAAAAGAAAGAAATTATTATGACTTATTATAGTATAATCTATGGAGTTCCGAAATCAAGGACAGATAATGCGTGATTTTGAACGCCAGTATATATATATATATATATATATATATATATATATATATATATATATATATACACACACAAGCATAGGATTGGTATATACGGAATAAATTCCAATAACCAACAATAACTATTCTTAAAAGAGTGCTCAATGCAGAGTAGAGCAAATATAATTATTTATTCGAAAATTATAACATAAATATGTTATAAAATCAATACAAAAATAGCCATTTTGTTTCAACACCTCTGGTGTTTCACCAAGTGATGATGTTGAATGTAGAATAAAGCTTTATTCTATATTCAACACCATCACTTGATAAATAGACTTAATAGAAAAACATACCTACCGACCCATTAACGACTACAATTGTACATAAAATTATCTAAACTTAAATCTATATAAATAAAAATCAGTTGACACATTAGAAATTGTTTACGTTACGTCTACGAAACTCAGCAGATCTGAATGAGAGCTTACTTTAAAGCAAATAGAACCTTCCCTGGATGTTAGACGCTCCGTATATCGGCGTTCATTAAAAATGACATTTTAAGATTGATATACCGGATGTAACAGGAAAATTGTCCAAAACATGTAACAGGAAAATTGTCCAATTATCAGATTAAACTATGGACCGTTCTATCGTGGAAATGATTAAAGATGTCTTACTTGAATTCTCTGAGAGTTTTATAACACTACTAGACACTACTTTGACCAATAAGAACGTATAATTACTTTCCAAGCTTAATAGAAGAATCGGGATGAAATTGATCATCAACGAAAATGACATGTTCATTAATTAAACACACCAATGGATCGGAACCTCATGAAGGATTGAAATAAAGTATATATATATATATATATATATATATATATATATATATATATATATATATATATATATATTATTCCAGGATAATTTTCTAACTGATTCAAGATGATTTACGCCCTCTCTAATCTTCTAGCTTTCTGCCCTGGTATAACAAAATGCCTTAGAGGTTTTCCGTACGATTTCATATTCAAGACTTTTTTTCACTTCTCTTTGCACTGTCATTGAGGAAACTTCTCTCTTGCGTGTTAAACGTCTTACAGACTGAGTTGGTTATTTTCTAATTAATCTCTTTAGCTCTAAGTTGAAATGATAACCCCTCTTCCTGTTGTGACCTCATGTTCCCTCTTAAAACTTATTCAACGTTCTCTTGGTTCTTGAATGGACTTTGAAGATGTAAACCAGAGTATGGATGTTGGTACCATTACTGAAGGCCTGAATGATCTTTTCCCTCTCACTACTGCTCAGTTATGAAGACACAGTGGGACTGACACAATAGGATTTGAACCTGTTCTCTTTTTAGTTGATGACTCAAAAGTTTTTCCAGTAGTTCTTACGACAAATGGTGTCAAGATGGATAAACGTCTTATTTGGAAACGTGGAAAAAAGGAACGCAATTAGTTTAGTATTTTATATATATATTAAACATTTCGTGGGATGGACAATTATGCTGTTACCCGAGTTGGACAATTTTGCTGTTACACCATATATATATATATATATATATATATATTAAAAAAAGAGAAACCGCAAACATTTTTGTTTATAATGTGGATTTTTAAAAAATATAAATTACATTTTATTTTCCATAATTTTGCTACAGGTATTTTCGCAACGTTCTTCAGGCAAAGAGTGGATATTTCCACATTAAAATGAATTAATTTTACTTATGCATTTTGATGTTAAACATTCTCTTTTTTTGGTGGGGTAGTAGTGATACAAATGTCTTTCTTGGACTGGTGGTAAGAAAGTTTTTCTGCTTGAAGATTAATAAAACAATTAAGATTGGTCCGAGAAAGGGTGTGGAAAGATGCATTATATATACATTTTTATTTTGTATGTGCAGTACTTATTGGAAAGCGCTCACAATCAGTGATAGAAAAACTCTGATGATCGCAAAAGCGTGAAACCCAGGGTCACAATCTCATATCCATACATATCCATACAACTGAGTATATATATATATATATATATATATATATATATATATATATATGGAAGAGGTTATAGTTGTTCCAACGAGAGAAAAGTGTATATTTTAAAAAGAAGAGAGAAACCGTAAACATTTTTGGTTGTAATGTGGATTTAAAAAAAAAAATATTATATTTTATTTTGCATAATTTTGCTACACCAGATTTCGGTTTTGTGACCTTCTTCAGGCAAAGTGTGGATATTTTCACATATTATTAAAATGAATTCATTTTCTTTATGGTTTTCGATGTTAAACATTCTCTTTTTGGTGGGTAGTAGTGACACAAATGCATTTCTTGGACTGGTGGTAAGAAAGTTCTTCTGCTTAAAGGGTAATAAAATAATTAAGATTGGTTATGGTTTCGAACTTTAAGGCTTTATTGGACAAAATGTGTTATGTTGATAGGGCTACACATGCGCCGGAACGACGGATGCTGGGAATTTAAAAAAAATTTTTTTTAATCTAGTCGATTTGATTTAAATTCTTTTTCTTTCCATCACTTTAGTCAGATATCACACACTGTGATAATAGAAGTTCTGCCAGGAATAGTGAAATGTTATAAGAGCCAAGGCGAAAATTTTCTGTGGATGACCTTGCGATCAAGCCATACTGTAGACATTTTCGTAGTAGTAACTTGTTTTATTCTTTCATCAGAGTTGCATTTTTTAAGTCAAAATTGCGGTCAGTCTAGTTACGGTGAGCCACCAGCGCATTTGACACATTATTTTGTAAAATATCCCTTTTGTGTTCATATACTCTTTTATAGAAATTCCTTGTGATTTCTCTATGTATTTTCTCCCAATATTATTTTTGATATATAAAATATATATCCTTATACACACACACACATATATATATATTAGGTTGGTGCAAAAATAATAACGTAATAATGTCGTTTTTTGACGTATTTTTAACGTAAAAAAACGACATTATTACGTCATTATTTTTGCACCAACCTAATATATATATATATATATATATATATATATATATATATATATATATATATATATATATATATATATATATATATATATATATAATATGGAATATGCGTACACATGTGTCCCCTCTCACTGGAATATGATTGGCTGGTGTCCGCCATAAATACCGACTGACGTATAGGGGAGTCAGAGAGCTTTAGTCTGAGAGCTAAATCTATAACGACGCCCATTGGACTACGCCATTGATCTACACTTCTTACCTGCGACTACG
Organism: Acanthosepion lycidas; assembly: GCA_963932145.1. NCBI lineage: Eukaryota > Metazoa > Mollusca > Cephalopoda > Sepiida > Sepiidae > Acanthosepion > Acanthosepion lycidas. The sequence continues at coordinate 19,122,444 of OZ010584.1, forward strand.
ACGCGTACCAGTCGATTACTGCTACCGTATTCTACTTGGTTAGAGTAGCCAAAACCTCATTAGCTACTTCGTTCAAATATATCCCTTTCCGGGACATATCAATATATATATATATATATATATATATATATATATATATATATATATAAAGGGAGGTTTTACTGGTGTAATGATTATCGTTTGCGAGCGAGAAATCATTGAATCGTATTCGCAATATTCACGTTCGCGCAGAAGTCATTGAGAAACGTATGAGTCCATTTCTCCTCACCCCAGCTATGGATTAAATAGCATGGCAGACTTGGCTTTCTATCTGTGGTTGGCAACGAGTCTAGAAGAAGGCTGACTTCAAAACCGTATGTAGTCCTGGCATATTACCTATTATACAGCCATCTTATCGATTTGTGATGTTAATCAATACCTGTTGACACTTTTGTGATGTCAGTGAATACTCGTTGTCACTTCCATAATGCTCGTTGTAGTAGAGACTTTGTAATCGCAGATGCAACTAGAGCAACGTTGTTGAACGACGCCTTCGAATATTACTCGCACTAATAGCACTTGCTCGGTAATACTCGCTCGAATAGTAATCCGTATAGTGATCCGAATAGTAAAGAGAAGGGAATAGCGGTCCGTATAATGACAGAGGATAGAGTAGAAATGGAGATCCGTATAGTATAGAGGATAGACTAGGAATAGCGATCCGAACAGTAATAGAGGATAGACTATAAATGACGCTCAATCTAGACGTCACGCATCTTTCTATATATGAGTTTCCTATATGGTCACGTGATCCACTTAGTTCAATAATAGGATCGCCTGCGTTTGCTCACTGGCGATCTATGTTCAAACTCAGGTGTCGGCAGCGACACTTTATTCCTATATAACAATACGATCATCAAGTTCTGAATGATCCCAAGTGCGCTGATGCATTTTCATTATTATTGCGAGAGAGAGAGAGAGAGAGAGAGAGAGAGATTGTGGATGCTAATCTAGGGATCGATATAGAAGAATGTAACGGGAGATCTTTAAACATCCCCCGGAAATGTGAATAGAAGCGAGTTCATTTCTGACTGAAATTTGAACCCCGCACCGCGACTTTGTTTTGTCTTTATTACAAATTTCCGGCCTCTTTCGTTTTCCTGAATACCTGGAAGGTTTTTAGTTATTGTTAGTAGTATTAGTTCCATTATCATCGTTTTCTTAATCAAGGCGTCTCCGAGATGAAACTACAGGCCTTCTTTCTCTTTGAATTTAGTAATATTAAAACCGAAAATTTCAAACCTGTTTTCTAGACGTATCACAAGGACGCGACTGCAGTCTTCATCGTCTATCTCTAGATGTCTGTCGGATGTTGTATCCTTCGAAAACTGTCAGACTAAACTCTTTATTTCAACCGCTTAGATAAATTGCGTTAGCCGTTTCCCTACAAGGAAACATTTCGCGTTTATCGACTGAGCAGCCAGTACTATTTTCAATTGAAATTTATAAAATATTTCCCTTAAAAGAGCTTTTTTTTTTTTTAGAAATATAGGTTTCTCAAATTCAGTAGCTGTTATCGCTCTTTCCAGTACTGATGGAGGTTTCCTTCCTAACCTTTTGTTTGGATTAGTGTGGAATGTCAACGTCTTGATTATGCCATTATTTTCATTTTCGGTTGAAACTTATAAAATATCTCACGTAAAACACTTTTTTAGGAAAACAGATTTCTCAAGTCCAGTAGCTGTTATCGCTCTTTCCAGTATTGAAGGAAGTTTCCTTTTGTTTGAAGTAGTGTGAAATGTCAACATCTTGATTATGTCATTATTTTCTCTTACATGTGCTATCCATTTTAGTTGTTGCTGCTGTTGGTAATCCTTAAGTGATGTGGTTTCTGTTATTTGGTACAGTTCTTTGTTTGTGATTCTGTAGCGCCATCCACAATGTTTGAAGATGTGTATTGAAATTTGTAAAAGCTTTCTCTTGAAACAGTTTTTCATGAAAATAGGTTTTTCGAGTCCAGTGGCTGTTATCACTTTTCCCAGTATTGATGTAGGTTTCCTTCCTAACCTTCTGTTTGAAGTAGTGTGGAAGGTAAACATCCTGATTATGTCACTATTTTCTCTTCGAGTTACATGTGCAATTCATTTTAGTTGTTGCCGCTGTTGGTAGTCCTCAAGTGATGTGGTTTCTGTTATTTTATACATTTCATTGTTTTTTATTCTGTAGCACCAGTCTACAATGTTTGCCAAGCCCATCGGGCTTTACTTGCTCAAAGCCTTTTCTTCACCATTGATCTTAGGAAGAGGGTTTTATACAGCTGACAGTTTAGATATTTCTCAACAGGTTTGGTAACTTTATAAAGTCTTGATCTTATGAGGTTATTTAAGAACCTGAATCGAGTTTTCTGGTTAATGTTCTGGCAGTAAAGTGCGGTGCTGAACGAAAATACCTCTCGCTCAACCAATTCTATGTTCAATTTTTCCTCCTATACTTAACTTGTTCTCTGGTGTTCTATACTAAAGCCCAACTCATAATGCAACTAAGGGACAAAAACTGGAAGCTTATTTGCTTGTGGTTCTGCAGCGCCAGTTTTTTTTTATACAGCTAACAGTTTACATATCTCTGAACGGGGTTGGCGCTGTGCCCGAACTGATGAGGCTATTTAAGAACATCACTTGTGTTTTCTGCTTGATGTTCTGGTTTTGTAGCAATGTGCGGTGTTGGATGAAAATAATTCTAGCACAACCTATTATATGTTCACTTTTTTCGCCTATACCTAATTTGTTCCAAGGCGTTCTATACTAAAGCCCATCTCATAATGCAACTAAGAAACTTTTAAACTGGAAGCCTATTTCTCGATGGTTGAATTTCAGATATTTGGGAATAATCCTTTAAAAACTTAAACAACTTTTTTAAGAAATGGCTTTTTTATATAGATTGTGTAGTATGAAAATAATTTGGTTTTATTTTTGTTTTTTTTTAGGTTAAATTAAAATAAAATACAAAATATTCTTAAAATATCTTCTCTTGTCATTAAGAAAATTTAAGTTTAATCAACAATGTAATTGTTATTATTGGAAAACAATATCCGAGAAAAAAGATTAAATTAATAAGTAACGAATAATGATATTTTTAAATAAATCTCACAGTATAAAAACGGAATCGAGAAAAATAAAGACTTCAAACGGAAAGTATATGTTAGAAATTTAACGATAACAATACGTTATTAAAACTAACTTTCTTGAAAGAGTAACGTTTGTAAATAGAAAGACTTTAAAAATCAAGTTTAATCAAGTTTTTCGGTTACGTAGAACTGTCTTGCGCACGTCCCGGGTAAAACTACAGGCAAAACCTCTTATCAGGAGATTTTGAGGAGCGTGAAATCACCTCTTAATTGCTGATGTTCCTAAGTACACCCTGACCTATTGTGGTAGCACCTGTTACGTTCCCAGCAATGGGCAAATAGTTGACTCCCCAAACTGGGGTCAAAACCTATGAAAGTGTAAAAATAAGTTTTAATACCAGTAATACTTTTTTTGTAAGAAAATATTACCAGCAAGGATTTTTTGAAGAAAAAATTATTACCAGCAATACATTTTCGGAAAAATATATTACCAGCAATATATTGTTGAAGGAAAAAAATATTGCCATCAACAAGTTTTTGAAGGTAAAAATATTATTAGCAATAAAAATCTTGTTGCATTAAATGTCCCATTGAGGTTGATATGCTGTAAAACAAATCAAACCAAACTTGTCTTATGCAGATTTTCTATACCTATTTTTTTTTTTTTAATATTGTAGCAAAACAAATTATATTTCAGTAGATATTGATGCATGTTTCATTAAATAGTGTAGTAATGGATAGCGGCTTGGATTGAGGAACTTGAGAGCCGAGTTCGAATTCCAGTCGAATCCATTATATTTACTTGCGTGCTAATACCCTCGGGAAATGTATGAATCCTCTTCTTCTCCCTCCAACTATAGATAAATAGTTGGACAGACCGGGTTCTATCGCCTTGGATGGCAACTGGTCTAGGAGAAGGACAACTATGAATTCAAAAACTGCGGAGTGCCGTCGTTTGGGGACCTTGTGGCACGTAGAGTATCAGGTCTCTGTATTCGGCCCTTCAAAAAGTGTGGATGTTTTTGAACAAAACCTTCAGCACTATAATCAAATCACATGTGCTGGCGTCTGGGGCTCTCGGTTCCTAGGAACTGATCTGCTTGTCCCTCATACGTCGAATACGATGGGAGAGTCGAATACATACATACATACATACATACATACATACATACACACACACACACACGACATATATATATGACATAAAGAATATTAATTTCAACATGAAGAATATTAAATTAATTTCAACATTAATTTCAACATGAAGAATATTAAATTAATTTCAAGTTAAAAATGTTAAATGACATTTCAAGACGATGCTTCCTTAACCTGTTCAAGTCAAGGGATAACCATTACTTTCCTCATATATTCGTATGAACTGCGTCTCTTAATCCATAACCCTCTACCTCGAGTGGCTTTCGGGTCTTGTACAGGGTGAACGTCACTGTAAAAAGAAGTGACTAAAGTAAGATTCCTAAGTTATTAGGTTGGTGCAAAAATAATGACGTAATGATGTCGTTTTTGACGTATGTTTTAACGTCAAAAAACGGCATTATTACGTCATTATTTTTGCACCAACCTAATACATTATTTAGTGAATAATGCACAAAAAGATTGTTTTTGTAATAAATATGAAATGAGTACGAAAGTAATTAAATGAATAAACGTTATTTTTATTTCATTTTTATTTTAATAATTTCACCTCAAGCAAGGCAATAAAGCCACTAGGCCGCAAGAGATAATGTCAGAGAATAACGCTAGAATATGAGAAAAACTAATATCAAGAAGAGAGAACGATAAAAGAATAAGAATTAAGAAGACAGAGATAACGATTAACATGGCATTTAAATTTTTGAAGATCAAAGTTGACTGGAATACAAGAAGCCTAAAGAGATAATCGTTTTTAATTCATTTAGCTATTAATCCCATGTGTAAAAGCAAAAAAAAAAAATATATATATATATTTTAATTTCTTAATCTAACTACAGCGCCGAACTCGAGCCAACTCAGACCGAAATTAACATGCATCGCTCCCAATGAAATAAGGAGCTTTTGAAATAGGTTTCTAATACTGGCTTAGTGGCACCATGAGTAGGCTTGTAGTATAGAACATCATGGTTTGTGCCAAATGTGTTCTTTTCGAAGATGTCAAACAGAACCCTTTATTTTCTCCATGTACCTATGCTGATAATATTTCTTTTACCCTTTGTGTCCAAACCGCACTTCCAAGAAAACGTAACCTTTATTTGATTCAAAGACAGCGTGCCTCTGTCAGAGCTTTTTCTTTTGTTTTCAAGGGAATGTCGGACAGAACGCTTCATTTGAATCACATAAGAAGATGCCTATCATTTACTTATTTGTATCCATATAGTGTCCTTCCGATGGAATGATGAACTGAAACCATTATTTAAACCACGTAGGTAGGTTATCACTGATTTACTTATTTTTTCTTTTAATATTCCTGAGAGCGAATTCGTCCTGTTTGTAATTTCGGTGGATTTAGTTTCAATAACACACACACACACACACATATACTTCTCGACTCTCCCGTCGAATTCAACGTATGAGGGTCAAGCAGATCAGTTCCTAGGAACCGACAGCCAGACACCTGCACATGTGATTTGATTATAGTGGTGAAGGTTTTGTGCAGAACCATCAACACTTTTTGAAGGGCCGAATACAGAGATCTGGTCTGCTACGTGCTACATGGTCCCCAAACAACCCTCCACAGATTTTGAATTCAGAGTTGTCCTTCTCCTAGACCAGTGGACATCCAACGCTATAGAACCCAGTCTGTCCTGCAATTTACCCATAGCTGGAGGGAGAAGAAGATTCATACCTTTCCTAAGGGTATTAGCACGTAAGTGAATGTAATGGATTCGACTGGAATTCGAATTAGGCTTTCCGATTCCTCAATCCAAGCCGCTATCCATTACTATAGATTCATATATATATATATATATATATATATATATATATATATATATATATATATATATATATTTCTCACCCACATTTCTCACCCACACAAAACAGACATTCTTACATTCACACTTATACACACTCCTACACGAACATACACACTTACACACATTATACTCACTCACTCCTTAATGAGCCAAATGATAACACACACCCACAGCAATGTATACGCTTACACATATCATACTCACTCACTCACTCCCTAAGAACCAAATAACACACACACAAACACTTAACAGAGGCACATCCCATCTCTAGGAACAATAAAACTGTCATACTGACCAGGGGAATTCAGAGGACCATAGATCCATCCAGCCCTTACCTCAAATAACAACTTAAAAGAGACTGTTTGACCAACACAAGGAATGTTAAAGATTCATGTTAAAAAGATAAAAAATAAAAAAAACAAATGAAAACAAAAGTTCATTTTCTCCATCAAGACATTCATTTCTGTGGTTCACTGTTAGCAGCAAGCAGATATATTTCTTCTCCTGATGATGGCCATTTTGGCCGAAACTAGTTGAGGAATCTAAACGAAACAAAAACGAAAGAATATTAATCTACAACCCAGTGTGTCTGAAGATTTTAATTTTTTAATATTTTTTATTGTTCAATATATATATATATATATATATATATATATATATATATATATATATATAGTCATGGTGCAGTATGGTCAGTTGGGAACTGCTTGGGATAAAAAGAGCACCATGACTCAATTTACTCCCCCTGAAATTTGGAAATGGCATGCTCTACTGATTGGCATTCGCACCGGAAGCTCCAGAACAAACATTTCAGAGTGTTTGAGTGTCAATCTGAGGACAGTACCGAGGATTTGGAAAGAGTTTTATG
>OZ010584.1:19131883-19191883 GCA_963932145.1 Acanthosepion lycidas
CACATAGAGGAAGAACGTACTCAATTTGAAATGTCTAGATGTAACCGTAAATTCTTAGCAGCTTTTTTCTTACACTTCTCGCTTGTGGAACTCTCTTGCTGCTTTTTGCTTCCCAGTCAAATTTGATCTATGAAAATTTAAACAGTCTTAACGTAACTACTCCTTAGTTTTCTTCAAATACTTCTCTGAGGAATAAGGCTTACTGCCACATCATGTTGAATCGATCATCGAAGTTAAGCCACGAATTGTGTAATAAGATAATAATAGCTTTGTCCACCGCAAGGAAAGTTGGCTCCCTGTGCCGCGCCAGGAAATTTTTCTCGTCGGAGTCGATAGCTCAAATCTACAAATCACCAATTCGCCCTTGCATGGAGTATTGTTGACATATATGGTCTGGAGCCCCTATGTTTGCCTCGGGGTTCTTGATAAGATCCAGAGACGGATATGCAATGTAACTGGCCCTGATCTGGCATCTCCTCTGCAGTCGCTCTCTCACAGACGTGTCGTCGCTTCCCCCTGTCTTTTTTTACAAATAATTTCATGGTTTTAAGCGTTCAACTAGGCTGGCATCTCGCTCTCACCATTTCAATGATGAAACTGTTAAATGTAGCCGTCTCTTCTACTCAAATAGCTTCATATCTCGCACCTCTCACCCGTGGAACTCCCTCCCCTCTTCCTGTTTCCCTGATAGATATAATCTCCATCTATTCAAATGTAATGTCAATCGACGTCTCCAATGCCTTGATCTATCCCCTATCCTTCTGTTCATCCTTTTTTCTATCACTCGTATCTGCTCTCGCTCCAACTCTCTGTAACCCCTTGCGTGCTAGTGGCTTCCCGCTTTGCTTGGGGTGAAAAGCTTATATATATATATATATATATATATATATATATATATATATATATATATAGGCAGTGTGTCTTTTTGTGATTGTTTCTTAATAACAGTCTATCAGATTAAGACAAATATATAAAATGAACACGTCAGTTCTGCCTTGATTCGAACGCCCAACCTGAAAGTATGCAAGTGAGTTTTTATATCTTACGACAGCGTTCCGCTGCTTCAACGGTAGAATAAAACTGCATATACGACTAAGCAGAGCACACATTGCACCTAAGGACCTAGAAACGAGTTGACAACAGATACTCTAATATCTGTCTATATATGGCTCAGTCGGTAAAAGCGTTGGTCGAAGAAATCAAGTGATTTAACCCAAAGAGTTGTGAGTTCAATACCTAGCTTGGAGAGTTGAATTACTAAAAAAGGAAAATAACTGAAAATAAGATATCCGAGAGAAGCATGGAATGTGGAATTACAAAAATTCTACCCTGGTGGGCGAAATAGAGGGTTTGGTTCGAAGTTCCAATCACCTGATTTGGACGTCGTGAATATGACAAAAAAAAAAAAAAAAAAAAAAGTGAGGACAACATTCCGAACAATGTAAACGGATACGTTAATGCTTGTCAGAAGTGTTGAAAAATACGTAATCAATCCAGCCATTTTTATGAATACCCTACTAGTAAGTATATAAAAAGAAAATAAACATGAAAATGAAAATTGCTATTGTTCGCTTGATGCTATCCCAAGATCCTCTCAATGTAGAGGGTTAGTGGATGATGTTGCTGTAGAAAATAAGAGATATCAAAGGTTTCAGTAGATTAGATCGAAAGTTAAGGGATTCAAATAACTTTATGTCGATTCTTAAATCACTTGAGAAGATGGGGACTTTACATCTTATTTGAATCATCTCACAGTCGATACAATCAAATGTTACATATATATCATCGTCTTCAGTACTATGAACGGGTGTGTTCGTAGGGTCTTTGAGAAGCTGACCAACTGACCAGCTCTCTACGTAAGCATCGATAGTTCACTCTTTTACACCCTTGTGCAATTTAAATAACCACGGTTTCCTTTCTTTTACCATACGGTCAGTTTTAGAACCACTGGAGTTACAGGGTGTAATCGATTTCTATTTTAACTCGGATTAGGTCATTTGCAGTAGTGTGCAGTAATATGAATCTATTTCGGAGTGTATGATGAAATTTGTTTGGCCTTGATCAATATTGCGTCATCCGTGATTGCATCAGATTTTTATCACGTCCAGACACTATTGTTTCGACTGTCGATTAGTTGTTCTAAGACCATTGTCTGCGATGGACGTTACTCCAAGGAGGCGTACAAAAATTGTAACGCAGTATGGACATACAGCCAAACCATACCAGTAACCAAATCAAAGTACTATAGATTGGACCGGAAACCCTCTTGATTTAAATCCAATCGATAATCTGTGGTCGATCTGCAAGGAACGACTTCGTGGAATGGACATACGAAGAACTAAAATGTGCACTGGGTCATGTTTCATTGAAAAAATACGAAAAAAGTAAATAATAATGGAATTATTCGTTTTGTTTCAATTAATTTGCACAAGGGTGTAGCATTGAGGAAAAAAAAAAAGCTGTTTTGTATCAATCTTCTCAAAATTTCAGCACATGTATATTGAATTAGTGAGGGCTGCTATTCCAATTTTTTCAAAATAACCTTCCAGTAGATCCAGACAAATGAATGACAAGACGTTAAAAAAAAAGAAAAGAGAATAATAGAGACTACTTCAAAATAGAACTCTAATCAGACGTCCTCCTGAAGCCAACACGCGAAGAAATGCTTATCTTCCCTGGCCTGACCAGCCAGTGTTATACTTCACTTCGAGGCGGACAACTTTGATAAAAGCTGAAAGAGTCGAAGTCAACGCTTTTATACAGTTTAAATGATTTCTCCTGACTTAAATGAGATATATACGTGTAACAAGAGTCTGGCGCAAAAAACATGACGCTTTTTACTCAGATAGGCGTATTTTTAAACGCAGTGTCACAACCTTAAAACTTAACACGCTACCCAACATAGCGACCACTGATCCGTTGTACGCTACGCCGGAAGTTTAACATATTGTCTGACATGCATTTCAGCACATACATATTGAATTAGCGAGGGCTGCCATTGTAATTTTTCTGATTCTTTTTAATATGTTGTTTGATAAGTCTTCGAATTGCACTAAATTTTCACAAATGACAAGTCAGTCTACAGGAGAGCGTGCTCCATGTGTGACCAATGTAATAATAGGTTTTAGTGTTGCAGATAAATTTTCCCAAATAAAATGATGATTCATAAACAATATTATTATATAGGGCGAATATTTGAGGTGGTGAATTATTGCTAAGAATTAGATTAGAATAGACGTTTTTAAATTTTGCTAACAATTTATAAATCTAAGGTATTTGTTAGGCTCAATAACTTACATTCTGTCGAATTATAATTTTAATATCTTTGTAAATAGGAAGCATCTGGATAGACTAAAACAATTTAATGGAGTATTTATTTGTTTTTAAAACAAGTTGGTTGCTTATGTTACAGCCACTAACGTTGACCCTACCTACACAACCTATCTTATCCTATCTATCTATCTATCTATCTATCTATCTATCTATCTATCTATCTATCTATCTATCTCAGCCTTCTCATATCTATCTATCTATCTATCTATCTATCTATCTATCTCAGTCTATCTATCTATCTATCTATCAATCTATCTATCTATCTCAGTCTATCTATCTATCTATCTATCTATCTATCTATCTCAGTTTGTTCATATCTATTTATTTCAGTTTGTTCATATCTACCTATCTATCTATCTATCTATCTATCTCAGTTTGTTCATATCTATCTATCTATCTATCTATCTATCTATCTATCTATCTATCTATCTATCTCAGTTTGTTCATATCTATCTATCTATCTATCTATCTATCTATCTCAGTTTGTTCATATCTATCTATCTATCTATCTATCTATTTATCTATCTTCTATCTATCTCAGTTTGTTCATATCTATCTATCTATCTATCTTCTATCTATCTCAGTTTGTTCATATCTATCTATCTATCTATCTATCTATCTATCTATCTATCTTCTATCTATCTCAGTTTGTTCATATATATATCTATCTATCTATCTATCTATCTATCTATCTATCTTCTATCTATCTCAGTTTGTTCATATCTATCTATCTATCTATCTATCTATCTATCTATCTATCTCAGTTTGTTCATATCTATCTATCTATCTATCTATCTATCTATCTATCTATCTTCGGTCTATCTCAGTTTGTTCATATCTATCTATCTATCTATCTATCTATCTATCTATCTCAGTTTGTTCATATCTATCTATCTATCTATCTATCTATCTCAGTTTGTTCATATCTATCTATCTATCTATCTATCTATCTATCTATCTATCTATCTATCTATCTATCTATCTATCATATTTCCTTCATTCTTTACCTCCCCCCTTCCTTCTGCAACGATCAAACTGAATTTATACGTGATATTTTTTATACACACTACATTATATGATCTCCCATAGAGAATGATATTTTATTTAATTTTGGTTGTTTCTTTTATATTCTAAAGGCTTCTAGAATTTTGATTCCTTCTTTTCATTGAGTCCAATATAATATTTTAGTGTTATCTATTAAAATTGATCTTATGTTAATATTTTAACTATCTGTGATGTTTTGATCTATATGCGCGTGGAATGTTTTCAATTTTCACACGTGATAAGTCAGCATACGTAAGTGTGAAGTGCATGTTGGAAATATATATACTGTGTTTCTAAGAAAAATTGATGCCATTTTGTAATCTAATGACTTGACCAATTCTAGTTCAAATCATTTCCAATTTTAATAGCATGCGTAGAAGCAACTCTATGTTTACCGTATTTTCCGACTTGGAAGACGCACCTTAATATTGGAAAGAAATTTCTAAGGAAAAAAGTCATTCTCATACAACAATACGTCCCTCACATACTGGCGCCATGTAATGTTTACATTAATCATTCGTCCGATTTTGTTTGTATGGCAATGACATACTAGTCAAGAGCAGAAAGGCTCCCGCCGCTGCTAGTAAACAGAGCATGTTTAAGCTTGTGGCTCGGCTCCAGGAAGGTTTATAGTCTTGGAAATACTTGTAAAAGCTAAGTACTGAGGTTACATCATATAAAAGGCTGAATGAGATAGATTGCTAACATTATAGTGTAATGATTCAACATACAAAAACACGTCCCTATCAGTTAAGCCAATTAGGTGACCGTCCAAGATTACTTGAACCTGGGGGTTGCGTTACATTCGTCTTCGAAGACGCACACGTATTTTTCAGAGTATTTTTAAGGGAAAAAAGTGCGTCTTGTAAGCCGGTAAATACAGTATTTTTTTTTCTTTTCAGGTATATAAATAGCGTTCGCTGAAAAAAAAGAAGGCGTAGAATAAAATTGTGCATTTGAGAGAATTCGCTAAAAATACACGAACTTTAATATAGATTTGAACATGGAACAAGAAATCTCAGAGGGGGAGGTTATCTGTGCAGGAAAAAAGGATCTGGACGACGCCCAGGATCGAAAGAAATAGCCGGTTAGGGAGACATTTTTGTGAAGCCCCAGGAAGTCCATAAGAGCAAATTTGGAAACCCAAATTCCTCCAACGGCAATTTGACGTGTCGCAAGGAAATACTTGCGAATGTCACCCCCAAAGCGGCAACTCGTTCAAGCCTTAATTACAGATAACCAGCAAAAGGGAAAGCAATTCTGTGTCGATAATCAAGAAGTATTTGAAGAATCTCTTGCTTTCAGTGATGGCGCCACATTTCATACGAATGGCAAAGTCAGCAAGCGTAATGGTTGCATTTCAGGCGGAGAAATTCCCCATGACATAGTTGAGCACATAAGGGAGTTGAAAACTTGTAAAATCCTTTATGAAATTCACATACATTCGAATTTTTCATTTGAATTTTGATGAATAAATCTTATTTTGTCCAACGATAATCCTGTTTAGTTTCATTTGTCTAGAGTAAATATCCACTTTTTGTAAACACCCTGAACACACACACACATTATATATATATATATGCACATATACACATACGCACATATATATATATATATATATATATATATATATATATATATATATATATATATATATGCACGCATACACGCACACATATGCATATACACGCATAGACCAGCATCAATACCACAACATTTTTGTCAATCAAATGTGGCTTTCTGCTAAAAACCTTTTTTGACCAAGGTCAATGCTTCACGTTCCAAAATGATAACGATCCTAAGAATACTGCCTTAAATAATAGACGTTATCCAGAGAGGAAACACGTCGAAGGGAAATTGAAACTCTTCCAGTGGCCTAGTCAGAGTCCTGACCTTAACCTAATTGAAAACCTTTGGGCGATAATGGATAAGCGTGCCCGTAATAAGAAAGTTAACACAGAAGTTGAACTTTTTCGCGAATTAAAGCAATGCTAGAAAAGCTGTAGAAGGGCGTTGACTTTACTTAAGAATTTAGTCTTTAATCTTAGCATGCCACAAAGTATTAAGGCCGTTATTAAAGCAAAAGCTTATCCAATAAAATACTGAATCTTTTTTTGACTTGTTTAATGTACATATATACAGATGTATTAATACCCTGTATAAAGGAATTCTATTACTCGTCTTGGTAAAAATACAAAAATCGTGTTTCTCTGGGTTCGTCCATTTTTTGCCTCGTACTATATATATATATATATATATATATATATATATATATATATATATATATATATATTTGTGTGTGTATTTATGTAATAGGAAAGAACATTTAGATTAGATTAATGATCCAAAGTCCTTTAGCATTTATTAAAAAAAAACCGTGCTCGATACAAAGGTAGAGCTTAAAATTATAATTATTTTTTTTAATATGATTCCATCGCGACACAGAAATTATTGTTTGGAAACTTGGCTGAAGTCGCAAAGTTTAATTTCAATATTAAACTTAAAATTTAGAGTACAGTTTCATTCTCAAGCAATGTTTAAAATAACTGAAGAAATATATATATGTGTGTGCGTGTGTGTGTGCGTTTGTCTCAGAGTATTTGTCTATGTGTGTGTGTGTGTATGTGACAGTAACTAGTCTTTTTTTTTTAATAACTTCACCTGAATCAAGGCAATAAAGTAACTAAGACGCATGGGGTTACTGGGTGTGAGGGAATATGAGAAAAAAACAACTAAAAACAATAGAACAATAAAAGAATAGGAATTAAGTACACAATATAACGATTGATATTGCATTTACATTTTTGAAGATCAAAGTTAACTGGAAAGAAAAAAGTCAGAAGAGAGTTCCACAAGCGAGAAGTGCGATAGGAGTAACTACTAGCATTTAACTTACGGTTACATCTTGTCAATTAAACTGTAAATTAATGAGACCTTATTGCCAATCTAGTACTGAACTTAAATTCATAACGTCTAGGTACTAAAGATGTAAATTGATCTGAACAATCCCTGTTAAAGTATTTATAGAAAACGTACAGGGAACATTGGCTGAAACCGAGATATCATTTCAGGACCAATAATATTGCAGATTCTTTTTTTGTATCTTATCAAGAATCTATAAATACATAGCAGAAGCACAAAACCAGGTGGATCAAACATTATTCAATGCATGGACGAATGGTAGACTTATAAATATATAACACAGATACTGGCGAGAAAGATTGTCTAGCGCGACAATTCGATATTTTACGTATAACTTGACTGTGTAATCTTTAACTTGCTTGACGACGGAAACATTAATAGATAAGCGTCGCGATTCTTGATCGCAGATAAGCATCTGCGTGCCGAGATGATAAGGTTATGTCTATCATCGCTTGAGTTTCCTGCGCTTGTCGGTCAACTGTGACGTTGAAATTGTCGCCCCACAGCGTCGTACCAAGAGCTTCTTTCTTGTTGATGTCGGATTTACTTAACAGACCTTCTATCGTGCCTGCGTTCATGACAGGAGTTGCTGCCAGACTCTCCTACTGAATAACGGATATAAGTCAGGCAAGACACGATATATCATTAACCCAGACGTCGAAAAGGGGTTCACCGATAAGGAAGTAAAAAATAGAACTCGTGGTAAGAACGTGAGAGGTCATTTCAGTGAATATTCGCCCATCTCTTTTTCGCCCTCTACCTTAGTTATTCACTTATAATACAGTAGTATGCATTCCTGTATACACGGATGCACGTAATGGCGACTCGTTATGACGTAACGGTAAACGAATGATTTTCACAGATAGACCAATGGATGTGTGTGTAGTAAAAACGCTTCCCACTGGGAGTTCCTATCAGCCAGATTCAGAAATTGTCCATAGTGATACGTATGGTAAAAACTGATACTTCAATTTCTACATATCGCAAAAAAAAAAAAAAGAAAAAAAAAAGCAATTGAGGGACAAAATGGATGAATCTGTGCAACGTGTTTCGTCCTCTAGAAGGATTTGTTGTTTGGTTTGTTTTCCGGTATATCAACCTCAATAGGTTATTTAATGCCGACAAAATTTTTTATTGCTGGTAATATTTTTTTCCTTATAAATTTATTTCTGGTAATATTTTTTTCTTCAAAAAAATCTATTTCTGGTAATATTTTTTTCTTCAAAAATATATCGCTGGTAATATTTTTCCAGAAAATTAGCTGGTAATATCTTTTTTAAAAATGTATTGCTGGTAATAATGTAATGTTGGTAATATTTCTTTTCTTCAAAAATCTATTTCTGGTAATATTTTTTTCTTCAAAAATATATCGCTGGTAATATTTTTCCAGAAAATGTCTAGCTGGTAATATCTTTTTAAAAATGTATAGCTGGTAATAATGTAATGTTTTTAATATTTTTTTCTTCAAAAAGATCTATTTCTGGTAATATTTTTTTCTTCAAAAATATATCGCTGGTAATATTTTTCCAGAAAATGTCTAGCTGGTAATATCTTTTTTAAAAATGTATTGCTGGTAATAATGTAATGTTGGTAATATTTCTTTTCTTCAAAAATCTATTTCTGGTAATATTTTTCTCAAAAAATGTATAGCTGGTAATATTTTTACCTTTTTTCAAAAATCTATAGTTGGTAATATTTTTTTAAGTATTGCTGGTAATAATTTTATGCTTCAAAAATTCATTGCTGGTAATATTTTTTTACAAAATATTTCTGGTATTAAAATCTATTTTTACACTTTCATAATGCTTTGATCCCAGTTTATAGGGATTAACTATTAGGTTGGTGCAAAAATAATGACGTAATAATGTCGTTTTTTGACGTATTTTTTAACGTCAAAAAACGACATTATTACGTCATTATTTTTGCACCAACCTAATATTTGGCCATCGCCGGGATCCTAACAGGTGCTACAATTCTATATTTGCTATGGCAAATTTTACCTTTCAACACAGCCTAAACGCTCCTCTGAGGCAACATTTCTTGTGATGACTTTGAGTAGCCTTCATTGAGAAATCGTTAAGCCAGGTTCGAATTCCGGTCTGGTTCGTTTACATTCGCGCAAGTACCCTTGGAAAAGGCATGAATCCACCTCTTCTCCTCCTAGCTATGGGTTGAATAACAAGACTAGCGTTGGTTAGAATCGATCTACCACAGAAAGAAACAACAACCAGCTGCGAGAAAATCTATGCCTAGTCAGCCATAAATCAAAACTGACACGATCTCCCAAGCGTGTATCACGTATGGCACTGAACTGAATTTTCAAGAATAGTTCTTCGAGTTTTTTGAGAGACATTCCAAGCTCTTCTTTGAATGATGCCTGACTTATTATTTCGTTCTCTAACATGATGGTCTCATACTGCCTATAATAATGTTGAGGTGCGTGTTCTGGAAATGCCAATGCAAGACTGTAAAAATAAGCTTTTACTCTATCGAGTGATTCCTAGCGTGGGGTGCATGGTAACATTTTGGTGGGTCATGCGTAGGATGTGCAACCTTCGGCTTACTATACCAACTGAATAAGGGGACAATTCGAGAATCAGTTATTAACAGTGAATTGCCTTCTAGAGTCTGAATGAGAGGGTTAATGCGTGTTAATACATACGATGCATATACAGTGTGCATACATAAAATATTTTGTGTGTATGTACACAATATTGGCACACAGTATTTCTTGTCTCCCTACACTCGCGTGTCTTGGTTAACAAAAGAGAGGGTGGGATGCATGTCGCTGGAAGAGCCCATGTTTTGTCGACCAATCAGCGCGTGTGAACATACAGTGAGCAATACCGGGTAGGTGGGGGGACCAGGATTTTAGAAATACCAAAGTGGGGTATGGCCCCAAATCGGTTGGGAACCATTGCTCTATCGGAAGTGTGTTTGGGATCAGTGTGATGCTGAGAAAAAAAAATGAAGCTGTTGCCAATCAGATGTTTTCCAGATATTCTTGCACGAGGAATCAACATCCGACAATGTTTTTGTGCGGCCATTTTGATAAGATCTCCAACGTTACCGACTGAAATGTTGCACTAGACCACGACAAAGCCTCTACCACGTTTTTCAAATGGCTGCAAACAACTCACAGTTGTACACGTACCCTCCTGTCCGTTCCGTAACCATTGACCGTGTAGCAAATATAGACATTTGTGCCCGCCAAAAGACAACAAAAAAATGGCGTTATTTTATAAAACCTCTGTTATTTTAATAAACATTGTCAACGTGTGAATCTTCAGTAATGTTAATTGTTTTAAAAAGCGATGATTAGAATTGTGATAAAACCTAAACATATACATTTTATTATTATTATTATTTATATATTTTCTTTGTTTTTAAGAACTGACAGCAAGGTATAAAAAAACACAATTTTTAATTAAATTGTTTATTTATAGCATATTTATTTATTATCATGTTTATCGTAATGGTTGCTAAAACATTTGCTAATTGCTAATTGATTCCAGCTTTATAAAATGGTAAATAATAAGGATTTCATTGTATTTGGTTCACATATTTTAACTGATTAAATTTCGCAGCGTGTCACCAACATTTCGACTAATGACGTAATGAGGGAGACGTCGTCAAAATGGAAAAGAAATGTGATCGTGCGAAAATAAAGAAATGACAAAATTTGTCACTTTTTTTTTTTAGGTTTTAATAAGAATGACGTTGGCGGAGGTATGCACTCGCTGAGTGCTTTCTAGTTTGTAACATGTTAACGTTTTAAATATACATAAACAGGGACTAGTTTAAGTCACTTATCGAGAAGGCTAGTCGTACATTTCTGAGTTTTTTTTTAAATTTTTAACGTTTTTAACGGTGAAGATAACACATGCTAAATGCTTAAATTATCATATTTAAATTATCATATTATATTTAAATTATCATATTATATTTAAATTATCATATTTAAGTAAACATCTCAAAGAAAGACGTGTACATTGGACGAAGTACATGAAAAATGCTTTCACATCAACCATGAAGAAACGGGGTTTGGGAAATTCGATACTGACAGGAGAAAAACAGCATATAACCTACCGATAATAATCTACCGAGCATCAGTAAATGGATGACAGAGCAAAGTTTAGGAGCGATAACAAAAAGACACAATTATTAAGATTTGCTGAGGACAGAAGATTGTGGAGAGCCATGATTGTCAATGTCCTGAATGGACACGGCATATAAAAAAAGAAAATTGAGCTTTAACAAATGGATGGCGAAACAAGGTTTAGGAGAGATATGAAAAAGAAAAAAATATTAAGAGCTGCAAGGGAAAGGAAATTGTGGAGAGCCATGATTGTCAATGTCCTGAATGGACATGGCATATAAAAAAAGAAAATTGAGCTTTAACAAATGGATGGCGAAACAAGGTTTAGGAGAGATATGAAAAAGAAAAAAATATTAAGAGCTGCAAAGGAAAGGAAATTGTGGAGAGCCATGATTGTCAATGTCCTGAATGGACATGGCATATAAAAAAAAAAGAAATTTGAGCTTTAATAAATAAATGGCGGAACAAGGTTTAGGAGAGATATGAAAAAGAAAAAATATTAAGAGCTGCAAGGGAAAGGAAATTGTGGAGAGCCATGATTGTCAATGTCTTGAAGGGACACGGCATATAGAATAAGAATGAGCTTGAGTAAATAGATGTCGGAATAATGTTTAGGAGAGATAACAAAAAGACAAAATTATTAAGAGCTACAAAGGACAGGAAATAGTGGAGGGCCATGAGTGTCAATGTCCGGAAGTGACACAGCACATAGAATAAGAATAAGCTTGAGTAAATAGATGACGGAACAAGGTTTAGCAGAGATAAGAAAAAGGGGAAACTTATTAACATCTACAAAGGTAAAGGAAATTGTGGAGAGCCATGAATGAACAGAAAAAAATAAGCTTGAGTAAATGGGTGGCAGAACAATATTTTAAAGAGATAACAAAAAGGGGAACTTATTAAGATCTACAAAGAACAAGAAATGGTGGAATCATTATAGACATTAGTTAAATTCTTCCAAAGTCGGTCATACTCTTTGAAGATTTCTTGGTTATCATAATTTGTTTTCATTTTAGGTTGGTTTGGGTTTTTTGAAATACATTCTGCATGCATGTAGGATATGTTCATGGAGGTCATGGCCGCCACATTTCAGAACTGAATTGAAAGCTGCATCTATTCTGCTAGCCTTGTCCAGCTTGAGGCTAGAAAGAGATTTGCGCAGTTCTTTCTCGGTGAAATATTCGGTGACAATGTCTAATGCTTCAGTTGGTGCCAGATGTGCAATATTAGAAAGATTCGGTTTGATATGGACGCGATTTGGCTCATACCGCGGTACAATGGTGCCCAAACAAAATCATCAACGCCATATCAATAGAAGCGAAAGCTGTGTGAAACTTGGACAGGAATTTTCTTTTCTAGATAAAAACATTAGTACTCCAAGGTAACAAAACATTTTATTATTATTCAATCAATACAAGCCAAAGAGCCACTCAATATAGAGTGTTTCCGAGCGAGATTGTTGTAAAGTGCGTTAAAGAGTAGGAGAAAGTGTTGGAGGAGAAAATGTTATAACGATAGGTAGCATAGATATTGGTTGGCCATACACTAGAATTCCTGGGTATGACGATAAACTACATCCGGCAATAAGAGCTTTGATCGGGAGATTGGATGCTTTGAGGAGCATGGAACCACCTCTTAGTAGCTGTTGTTCCTAGGCTCAGCCTGACACGGGGTGGTAACACATTTTAGGGTCCCAGTTATGGATAAATAGTGACCTCCCCATCAAATGAAAAGAAAATTCTATGAAAGTATAAAAATAGATTTTTTATAGTAAAAATATCAGCAATATATTTTTATATAAAAAGGCAACAATATGTATAATTCAATTACGATGTTACGTCCAGGGTAAGACGATAAACTACGTCCAACAGCAAGACCTCTGATCAGGAGGCTTTGAAGAGCGTAGAACCTCTTTTTAATTTCTGATGTTCCCAGGTCCGCCCTGACCCGTGGTGGCATCACAAGTTAGGGTCCCAGCTATGGGAAAATAGTTAACCCCGAAACTGAGACTACATCCGCGTCCGGGGTATGACGATAAACTACATCCGTGTCCAGTGTAAGACGGGTAAACTACGTCCAACAGCAAGGCCTCTGATCAGAGAAGCGTTGAACTTCCTCTTAATTGCTGGTGTTCTCAGGTCCACCCTGACCCGGAGTGGTACCACCTGTTAGGGTCCCAGCTATGGGCAAATAGTTAACTCAGAAACTGAGGTAAAAGGCATTATAAAAGTGTAAAATTAGGTTTTAATACCAGAAATACTTTGTAAAAAATTATTAACCGAAATAAATTTTTGAAGAAAAAAAATATTACCAGCAATATGTCTTTGAAAAAAAAACTATTACCAGGAATAGGTTTATTGAAAAAATATTTCCAGCTATACGTTTTTGAAAAATCATATTACCAGCAATACATTTTTGAAAAATCATATTACCAGCAATACATTTTAGAAAAATCATATTACCAGCAATACATTTTGGAAAAATAATATTACCAGCAATACATTTTGGAAAAATAATATTACCAGCAATACATTTTGGAAAAATAATATTACCAGCAATACATTTTGGAAAAATCATATTACCAGCAATACGTTTTTGAGGAAAAATTATTAACCGAAATAAATTTTTGAAGAAAAAAAATATTACCAGCAATATGTTTTTGAAAAAAACTATTACCAGGAATAGGTTTATTGGAAAAATATTTCCAGCTATACGCTTTGAAAAATCATATTACCAGCAATACATTTTGGAAAAATAATATTACCAGTTATACATTTTGGAAAAATCATATTACCAGCAATACATTTTGGAAAAATGATATTACCAGCTATACATTTTTGAAAAATAATATTACCAGCTATACATTTTTGAAAAATAATATTACCAGCAATACAATTTGGGAAAATCATATTACCAGCAATACATTTTTGAAAAATAATATTACCAGCAATACATTTGGGAAAAATCATTACCAGCAATACATTTTGGAAAAATAATATTACCAGCTATACATTTTTGAAAAATAATATTACCAGCTATACATTTTTGAAAAATAATATTACCAGCAATACATTTTGGAAAAATCATATTACCAGCAATACATTTTTGAGGAAAAAATATTAACAGAAATTGATTTTTGACAAAACAAAAATATTACCAGAAAAAAAAAGTTGTCGCAATTAAATGACCCATTGAGGTGTTGATATACCGTAAAACAAAATAAACCAAACCAAAACAATTACGGGGCTACTTTAAAGTGCTCAAGAAACAAGAATGTCGGCATTAAATGACCCATAAGGATGTTGATATGCCGTTAAACAAACAAATCAATCAAACAATATCTACACTAGGAAAGAATATTAACTCTCAAATTAATTTCTTCTTATGAAGTTAAAAAAAAGTCTCATTTTTTAACTTCATAAGAAGAAATGAATGCAAAGTATATTTGTACCCTCTTCTCAAGTAGCTAATGGAGAATACGTAGTTGTGGGGAGGTTGGTTTTTATTCCCTTCCCTGGAGAGGAACTAAAACAGACCCGATTTATTTTAAATTATTGCGAGACAGGAGGGATTTTCTTGATAACAAAGTAATGAATACTGAGCTGTTACGCAACATCTGTTCTTCTTTACGGCAACGAATGTTGTACGGTCTCCTAAAAGATGAAGAAGAGACTCGAGACGACGGAGATGTGGTTCTGCAGAAGGATGCTAAGGATATCGTAGACCGAGCGTGTGAGCAACGATGAGGTCTTAGTGAGGATTAAAACAATGAAGAGGCTTATACTTGACATCAGTAAGAGGCAGCTCAAGTTTCTGGGACACATAATGAAGAAGGAGAACCTGGTGAATCTGATACTCACGGGTCGAATAGAGGGAAAGAGAGACAAGGGTAAACAACGTATGACATACCTAGCGGGCTTAAGAAGGTGGATGACAGGATATGGTCTTGAGGGGGTAGTAGAGGGAAGGAACTTGTTGAGAGCTGAAAGGAATGGAGAGAGGTGGTGAGACACGATCGCCTACGTCCTGAAAGGACATGGCACATAAAAAGAAGGTCAAGCTCAATGCTCCTGCTGCAAAAGTATGAAAAGGATGAGAGACAAATTTATTAAAATTATTAAAATTTGAGTAAGATTTTTCATTTTTCAAAATTCATTTAAAACATTAGGTATCGCTTTTTTCTTTCTTTCTTTCTTTCTTTTTGTGTTTTCTCTTTCTTTCGTTCCTTCTTTCTTTCTTTCTTTTTTCCTTAAAATTTCTAGCTTCTTTTCGTCTTCGCATTCTTTCTTTCATTGGTACTATTTCCTTCATTTCTTTCTTTTTTCTATATCTTTCTTTCTTTTTTTCTTTCCTTCCTTCCTTCTTTCTTTCCTTCCTTCCTTCTTTCTTTCCTTCTTTCTTTCCTTCTTTATTACTTTTTTCTTTCCTTCTTTCTTTCTTTCTATTTTCATCCTATAAAATTTCTAGCTTCTTTTCGTCTTCGCATTCTTTCCCTCATTGGTACTATTTCCTTCATTTCCAACCATTCGGGTGGACAGAGCCAAAGGTAAAGAAAAGAATAATTAATAATTAATTTTAATACAAGAAGAAGTACGTAAGGGCGAGGAGGAGAAAAGGGTGGCAAAGATGGTAGGACTAAGGCAACAAGGTGCGTGGACCAATTGAGAATCCATGATTTATAGGAAAATCAAATGGTCGGATATATGGAGAAATGATACCAACATAAAGTTCCTGATTCAATCAGTATACGACACCCTTCCCAGTTCTACCAACTTCCATCGATGGTACGAAACAGAATCGCCACTATGCCACTTGTGTTCGCGTCCAGGAAGCCTAAAACATATTCTAAGTAGCTGTAAGACAGCACTAACGGAAGGCCGGTATAGATGGAGGCATGATGAAATCTTAAAAGAGATAGCAAAGATAGTTAGTATGGCCATCAGCACCAATACTTTAAACACAGATAAAAGAGCCATAGAGTTCCATAGAGCTGGTGAGAAACCCCCCAAAAAGCACAAGAACATAGCAAATACTCTGTCACTGGCAACAGACTGGGAATTAAGGGTCGACTTAGGGAAAAGACTAAAATTTCCTGACCACATCGTGCAAACATTATTCCGCCCAGATTTAGTATTCTACTCGAACAATATTAAAAAGGTAATAATGTGGGAACTGACAGTGCCTTGGGAAGAGCATGCAGAAGAAGCCCACGAACGGAAGATGTTAAAATATGACGAACTATTAGCGAGTTGCAAAAACAATGGGTGGAATTCGAGGTGGGTGTAAGGGGTTTTGCTGCAAGGTCCCTATGCAAAGCTCTAACTGATATTGGCATAGTAGGTGCCAACAAAAGAAAGGCGATTCGGACCATAATTAATACAGCAGAAAGGACAGCAAAATGGTTATGGATTAAGCGTGATAGCTCTTGGACATCAATGTAACAAATAATTATCAAGCCGGGTAAATTTGTAAATAATTTTAATATAATTGCAACATGGCAATATTATAAACATTTTAATTTAAAAAACATTTTTTTTGTGTGTGTGTGCGAATGTGAGTAAATACACGAATTGAATTGTACAAGTACAGCCAAAGAATTTATCTCGTCAATTTGTAAATTGTATTATTTGTAAATATGTTGTTTTTATGTTAAACCCGTATTATACGCGGTACCTTTTAAGTTACTATTTACCTTTTTTCGCGGTTTTGGCGCGACACATCTCGTAAGATTTTTTGTCCATTATTCTCATAATTTTTTTTCGATCGCAAGACCTTTTATGTTTTTATTTTTTTTTTCGAACGTAAGACCTCTTGTCTGTCTGTCTGTCTGTCTCTCTCTCTCTCTCTCTCTCTCTCTATATATATATATATATATATATATATATATATATATATATATTTGAAACAGTACAGAAGCGTATTAAGGCATTAAAAACAAGAAATGTTATATTGTAGACCATGATAGATTTAAAACAAAAACACACACCGGTCGACCGGTTCCGTCTCCTCTCATCAGAACTGTTAACGGGGAACTAAAATTATGAGGAAAAGAAAAAGAAAAAGTCTGTTATGGATGACATGAATGAGTGGACAGGGAGAAATAAATTATTATAAAAAATTGCACCAACAAAGATGCTAGAAACGCAGCACAGCAAGTCCAAGCAGACAATCTCTTTGTTTGCAATGAGTAGGTTGCCTGGACCTGATGTAAAGCGTCTCCAACACCTTTAGATGGAAAAGTGAGTGCGAACTGGCCAAAACGGAAAACCAGTTCACACTGAAACTCATCGCACAAGTGGGATTCTTTATAAAGTGATCCGCAATCGAAGACCCATACGTGTAACGAATGGTATCGCCCATTTTATTCAGTATATATATATATAAATATATATAAATTTTTATTCAGTATATATATATAAATATATATATTATTCGAACGTAAGGCCTTTTGTCTATATTTTTTTTATTCGAACGTAAGGCCTTTTGAATTTTTTTTTTATTCGAACGTAAGACTTTTTGTCTAATTTATTTATTTATTCTTTCATTTTTTTATTTATTTTTTATTTTTTTAAGTTATACGAACATTTCACATTTTTGTATATTTTAAATCGGAATCATAATGCGGATATAGTGTATTTATAGTGTTTTTCTTCTTGATCATTGCCATATATCGTTTGTACATATCAGTCTTATTTTATTAGTTTGTCATCGATTCTTAGCGATACATATATATATATAAATATAATTTTAAAAATTATTTTTTTATTCGAATATAAGATCTTTGTCTAATTTATTTTATTTTTTATTAATACGAACATTTCCCATGTTTGTATATATTATTTGTATTAAGAAACAGGCTAACGATAAAATGTGATAATAGCGTTGAGTGCAAGTATCCCCGCCAAAGAAAAGGAAAAAGTACAAAATAAAAACTGCAATCCACCGAAATAAGAAAAGAATCCAGTCCCCACCTCGGGCCATTTAAAACTTAGTTCGCGCATCAGATTGGTTGTTACTAACATCCAATCGGATGCGCGGAATTTGTGGTCTTTCTTCCTCTTATTCTTTAAAAAGGCCAGAGTAGCTGTTAGCGTTTAATCAGAAGGGGGAATATATAAAAAGAATACCCGCTCGGCCCGGTGGCTAGGATCAAAGTGTAGTATCTGTGCTTTGTGAGCTGCCGGGTCTGGTGTCTGTCGAACTCTCTGCTTGCAGGGAGGAACTCTGACGAAGCTCCGCCGAAGGGTAGGGTTTCGTTGGGGGAGATTGACGGAACTGGCCCCCCTCGGGGGGCTTGGATGGTTATTTATTTTTGGCTGGGCCTACGGGCTCGGAGATACCCACATTAAAAAGGCCTTGTGCCACATTCAGTCCTCGTGGGTGGATTGATAAATACCATCAGAAGGAGGAATCGGGGGTTGATCTCCCCTGATTGGGTCGATTTGGTGATGGGGAGTACGATGTTGAAAGACCCGAAACTCCCTGATGAACCAAGTCAAAACATCACTGACGACCCCCTTGCGCGCCTACTTAAAAGCGTATTTTCGAACGAATCATCCTATAAAATTTCTAGGTTCTTTTCGTCTTCGCATTCTTTCTTTCATTGGTACTATTTCCTTCATTTCTTTTTTTTTTCTATATCTTTCTTTCTTTTTTCTTTCTTTCCTTTTTCTTTCTTTCTTTCCTTCCTTATTTCTTTCTTTCTTTCCTTCTTTATTTCTTTCTTTCTATTTTCATCCTATAAAATTTCTAGCTTCTTTTCGTCTTCGCATTCTTTCTCTCATTGGTACTATTTCCTTCATTTCTTTCTTTTTTCTATATCTTTTTTCTTCATCTCTCTTTGTTTTCATTTTCACTTTTCTTTTTACTTTTTTCTCGTACTCTATATTAAAGAAACGAAATAAAAATTTAATTAGTATCCTACTATTATTCGACAGTTGCAAGAATTTTCAAAACAATGCTTTTAACATCAACAAAAGACATTAAAAAATCTCTATACTAATATTTGGCCCAACCGCTGACGCAAGAAAAACAAATTTTTTAACCAAAATTTCGAACATGCTAGAAAAGATTACAAAGTTAATAAAACTGTTGTAACCTAGGGAAGGTTACTGAATATAATAATCACACAAAGGTTGATAATGAACGATAATACTTAGGACAAGAACAGCACATATAAGATTCGCTAGCGGTGCGTTGAAGTAGTCAACTGCTAGAAGTGACTCAAGGGAATTCAACAATGAATCTCCAACTGCAGGATATCTACCAACCGCTCCACACGGTCAGATGTGGCACAAGACCGAATTTAATGTAGGGTATCGCCGTAGAACCCGTATAAAACGGAGCTGTTTCCCGAAACGAGACTCTGCCCTTCGAAATAACCTCGTATGGGGATCCTCTCTGCCCGGAGTCAGAGTGTTTGACTAGCACAGCTGGAGACGAATCTCCAACTGCAGGATATCTACCAACCGCCCCACGCGGTCAGATGAAGCACAAGACTGAATTTAATGTGGAGTATCCAAGCCCGTAGGCTCGGCCAGAAATTCCCTGTAGACCCAGTATAAAACGGGGTCAGGTAGCTGTTTCCCAAAACAAGACTATGCCCTTCGACATAGCTTCGTCTGAGGATCCTCTCTGCCCGGATGCAGAGTTTGACCAGCACAGTTGGAAACGAATGTCCGACTGCAGACCACCATACAGTATTTACTAATGTATTTATGTGAAGGGGACATGCTCATTATCGTTCGTAGGTATGCTACAACAAAAACAATAAAAATACTTTCATCCTTCCTCTTAATAATAACAGAAACATTTTGACGATAAAACTTTTTTTTATTAAGTTTGTGTCTTTTTCATCGTGGTATGCTCTATTTTAGCGAATTTTTGGAGATACCAACGTTATTATTTGTGAATTGTCACGACTACTTCGTAAATATAGTGAAGTGGTTTCACCTTGTCTTATCCAGAGTTAGGAATTCAGAGTTTTTAAAAGATTGCCACTCAAAGTTAGATGGTCCAGTCTACCCTGCTATTTAACCCAGAGCTGTGGGAGAAAAAAGAAAAATGGAAAAAAAAGGAATTGCTGTAAAAATGAATAATTGCTGTATAAAATAACAATAGCTATGAAATAATGACAAATTTACATTGTTAAGAAAAAAGGCAGAAGATGTGTAGTCTCTCACACATCCCCGGCGAGGATGTAAGGAGCACATTTCATTCGAGTGTGCAGGCCTGCACCTTTACACATCGAGAATTTTTATTTTTATACAGAATTATTACCATTGTTTTTTGTTTTTTGTTTTTTTTGTTTGTTTTTTTTTTTTCTGAGAAAATAAACCTGTTCTTATTTCCGGTGCATGTGTACTATGCAAAGTAATGCCAACAACGAATTTTCACCCCGTTTCAATCCAGACCACCCGGTGCAGGTTGGCTCCTTGATCATGTAACCTTACATCTTCATTTGGTTTTGCAAGCGTCGGAATGAATCGTAATACACGCAGTTACATAAACAGCTACTCTAGGCAGGAGATGTGTAGTCTCTCACACATCCCCGGCGAGGATGCAAGGACCACATTTCAGTCGAGTGTGCAGGACTTCACCTTCACACATCGAGAGTGATTTACTAAGTATTGGAGTGAAATAAAATGTAATGTCATTAAATGAAATGATGTGTGGGTGGTGTAATAGATAGCGGCTGGAAATGAGAAATCAGAGACTCGGGTTCGAACTCCAGTCGGTTTCGTTAAATACATTTGCGCACAAATACAATTGGGAAAGGTGTGAATCCATCTCTTCTCTTAGAAAAGAACCGATTAGTCCCTATAGCAATCAGTCTAGGAGAGAGTAATGCCCTGTCAGGTTAGATTTCCGAAGACAAATCACTGCTACTACGACTACACCATATATGGCACTCATGATAGGGATCGAATTAATGAATAATCTAAGCCTCGTGTTATTCACTAGTCCGTACGTTTTATCCTTATTAATCAGAACAACGACTTCATGGCAATATTATGCCCAACTTATTAATCTTAATAATACAGCCCCGTAGTACAGCCTCCCCGAAATAAATGTTTTTTTTAAAGTTCTACCATATCCACTAG
The DNA here is from genome assembly GCA_963932145.1 of Acanthosepion lycidas. Classification (NCBI taxonomy): domain Eukaryota; kingdom Metazoa; phylum Mollusca; class Cephalopoda; order Sepiida; family Sepiidae; genus Acanthosepion; species Acanthosepion lycidas. Next base: position 19,153,385 of record OZ010584.1, read on the forward strand.
CTGCATGGCCCGGCGTTACCCGTGCTTGATTCAAAAATCGTACGACTCATACAGCAATCGCTGTCACTTGAATTAAAATATTTTTGACCTTCCTTGCCTTTAAAGGAGTGCCCTTTGCCGTGCTGATGTTGCTACATGCCTTACTTCTTGCCTATCTCACACTGCGAATTTTTTCCAAGCCCTATACTAAACATTAAATCTGTTACGAAAAAAGAACTAAACAAAATGAACACAAAACGATCAGCTTTAAAAAAGGACTCGTAACTGGAAAAACCGAACGAAAAAAGAATGTTAACAACAAATACTTTTTCACACCCAACCCAGTTCTGCGGAATCAGAATCAACGTTGAGTTTAAGCAAGCGAATGAGCCAATTGGAGTAAAGTGCCATGCAGATTTAAATTTTTCCCACTTGTGATGAATGCAGCTATCGATTTTTTTTTTGCATGCTAGCATGCTAGTTAACATTCGTGTCAGTCAGCTGTTGACTCTCACGCTGGCCAATAGAATCTTCCTGCCTATTCGTGGCAGCCAGCTATCGGCTCTCACTCTGGCCAGTACAAAATGGCCGAAAACTACATGAAAATTGCCGTAGAAGAATGAGAAAATCGATTATTTCCACTATCGATGGGAGTTGGGAAATGCAAAGTCGGTTTTGGCCTTCGCACTAACTTGAAGCATGTGCATGTAAATTTTGGTGCAAATCCGTCGAAAATTGCGACCGTGCATTCGTTACACACACACACACACACACACACACACTCACACATCCTGCCTTTTATAGATAGAGATTAAAATTTCAGTATCATGGCCACATAAATTATCTTAATATTTTGCCATTTAAAATTACAAGTATCAGTCCTTTCTTTTCTTATATAAAGAAAAACAATTTTTAGAAAAGCAATTTTTTTCTATATTCCAAGTACAGCCTCTCATCACTTACCGACTTACACATTTAACGACCACTCGGAGTTACGACAACCTACGAACCGTCACTGATATGATACAGTAGGTTCTTCATGAGATCGCTGAAAAATGAGCATATCATGATAAAAATGGCCTTAAACTTGACGAAAGCAAAATTTTATCGTCAAAAGGATTATGCTTCTATTAAGAGGGAAGACCGAACGTTTTTAAAATTATTTTATTAAATTTTTCGATTTTAGAATATTTTAACTTTTGATTTAAAAAAATTCGTTTCGTTTTGCGCCAGTTTGCTAAAATAACATACAAATTTTAGCACATTTTTTGCAATGACAGACTCTAATTTGAAAAAAATAACAAATAATACCCTAAATTTTCATAAATGTACATAAAATTATACGATTATGTAACTTTCTTATGATATTTTATCTCACTCAGCAGTTATATTTTATTTTTTTATAGTATTTTTAATTTCTCTTGAAAGTATCAACAAACGTAAGGGGAAAGCTGAAGTACTAAAAAATGAAAAATAAAACAAAAAAATTAGATTGCTGAAAGTTTTTCCTCCTTTAAAAATTACGAGGTAAATAAGTTGTTTCACTTAAAACTAGAAAAGATTACGTCACTTGTCCTTCCGTATGATAACTCCCCCTCGCGTTAGCTGTCAATACGTAATGACATGCTTTCTCTTATTTTAAACTAAATTTTTCTACGAGGAAAGTAAGTAATGTTTGTTTCAAAACATATGGTAGTCCCACATTATCGATGTGTTCGATACCCTTGATATCATGAAAATGTGAAATATTAGTATTAGTATAGCTCCTCATTAATCGACCAATACCTTTCTCGACCTGGTCATTGGAACGGAACCTGGTCGTTAAGTGTCATGGGTCCCGATAGTAGTTCACTCCAAACCAGACTGACAGTCATACTAACACCTTCCACATCTTGTATTATTATTTCGTGTAATATACCTTCGTTATTTCTACTCTTGTGTTCGTGTTGTTCTTCCTTGGTCCTAACCTGGACCATAACATTAAGTGAGAGAGACTGTATATATTTTCAAAGGTTCCTGCTGATTAGGGATTAGTAAACGTATTAGGTTGGTGCAAAAATAATGACGTAATAATGTCGTTTTTTGACGTATTTTTTAACGTCAAAAAACGACATTATTACGTCATTATTTTTGCACCAACCTAATACAACTCGCGTTAATTTTAAATTTTAAAATCTACTTGGAATTGCAGAGTAGTTTCTGTAACTATAGAGTTATCGGCATTTTACAGTGACTATTGTTCCAAGATCTCATCTAGGTATCCGTGAATTCCTATAAGGCATCTGAGTCACTTCCGTTTTTGTTTTTTTTCCAGCCTAAACATCAACTTGTGAAGAACTGGTATTCTTTCTCTTCAAATTAAACCTCTCTAGTTTGAGAACTCAATCGACATTAAGAAATAAACCACGTTCATAACTCACAGACAAAGGTTTTATGTGAATATCTATTTTATATCCGAAATTTATTATGACTTTTGTGTGTAGCATGAAGTTTTAAAAAAAGTTGCGTGCATTTTACATGAATGTGTGTGTTCAATATGTTAACAAAGCATACAAAAATTTGTTTCCTACTATGGACGTTTATATGGTGACTTGAGTGAAACTAAGTTCTCAATGTCTCTTTGGTATTCTAATGACAAAAGTATGCTGGTGTAGGCTTTCAGAAAGCTTTATTCAACTGAGAATACAAGGTTCGTTCGTAGTATTCTTTTATAGTCCCAGTGAAGAGAAATAGCTCTCTCAAAGAGAAGAGTAACAAAACAAGGGAGACCACTCTTGATTATTCATAACAGGTATGTCTGTTTTTCATTTATGGTTCAGAAGTTAAGATAACAATGGTTGACATGGTTGAAATAGTCAATCTTAAGTCAGCTTTGCACTGAGTGGGAACGACCAATTCACTTACTTCATGAGGAGGGCTACCAAAACACGTCCGAACAATGTCATTGGAAGTGGACAGGAGAGAGATTTTAAACTTTTCAGAAGTGGGTTATAAAATCGCGCATGTCACCAAAAACCTTTTCCGGTTTCTTTATAACTTGCATCATGGGAAAATTAATTTATCTTTCTTTTTTTTTTTTTTAAATTATTTATTATTATTTCATTTATTATTCTTATTTCTTTTTCCCACAGTAACAATGTTCATTTTCATTCCAAGCAAGGCGATAATGCCACTAAGACACCAGGTGTGAATGGAGTGAAAGAGAACGAGAAGACTTTCGTGAGGAGAAAGCTCAATAAAAGAACAGGATTCAGGAAGACGGAAGATGGAAGACGGAAGATGGCGACTGGCGTTGCATTTATATTTTTGAACCGTGTAAGTGGCAGGAAAGCAAGAAATCGGAATAGAGTTCCACAAACAAGAAGTGCGAGAAAAAGAATTATTAAAATAGAGCAACGGTTGTTTTTAGGTAGTCCAACTGTAAAACAGTGAGACCTAATTGGCAATCGAGTAGCACGCTGGAATTAATCCCGTCGAGAGGAGGACAGCTCACCAGAACAATTACCATAAAAATATTTGTACAAAAGACAGAGAGAAGATACGTCGGTGAGAAAGTAGCTGAAGCCGAGATGCCAGGTCAGGACCGATTACATTACAGACTTTTCCTTGAAGTATCGTGTGTGTTCTATTTGTTCCTTGTCTCGATCCATGGTGCTGAAAAACTTCAAATAAAAAGGAAATCGGTTTGGTTTGTCTCATTTTACGGTATATCAACCTCAATGGGTTATTTAATGCCGAAAATTTTTTTTATTGCTGCTAATATATTTCCTGCAAAAATGTATTGCTGGTTATGCACTGCTGGTAATATTTTTTACCTTCAAAAATTTATTGCTGGTAAAAAAATTTTACAACAAAATATTTCTGCTATTAAAAACTATTTTTTACACTTTCATATAACTGGGACCCTAACAGGTGCTACCACTCCGGGCCAGGATGGACCTGGGAACACCAGCAGTTAAGAGGTGGTTCTACGCTCCTCAAAAGAGACATTGCGTAGTTTATCGTCTTACCCAGGACGCGGATGTAGTTTACGGTCATACCCCGGACGGCAAAAGAAAATCAGGCTTCGTGTTGTGGATATAGGAGACACAATTATAGTATATGTTCTATGTATAATAAATAGTTTAACATCGTTTTCGAGGGCTGCCCTGGGCGGCTTTTAATTAAGTATGAGTAAAGACATTTTTTCCCCTGAGGAATACTTGGTAGATGTTGTTTACAAATAAACACTTTCGGAATGTGGTTTGAATAGACATTGGGACTGGAAGATATGAAGGCATGTTAGTTTCTTTGTTGAGCAGTTGACAATTGTTTGTTACGTAAGGAAAGTCTGTGGTACATAATACGTTTAGGGCGGTGTCGGCGGCCATGTTCTTGTGGTGTCGTCTGCATTTTTTCTTCCCTTTTATTTTTTAAACAATTGGTTGCGCGTGCCAAGTTGGAAAGAAAAACTGATGGATTAAAGAACAGCATTCCCAGACAATTTGCTTTCATTCTGAAGGTTCAAAGAAAATAAGAAAAGAAAGGTCACAAGCCCAGGAAAAGAAATACAGAAGGAAATGAAAAATGATGAGAGAGAGACAGAGAGAGAGAGAGAGAGAGAGAGAGAGAGAGAGAGAGGGAGAGAGAGAGACATGATAAATGAAAATGAAAGAAAAAGAAAGAAACCATGAGAAAGAAAGCATGATTAAGAAACAAAGAAAAAAGAAAGAAAGAAAGGAAATAGCAATAAAGTAGAAAAGAAGAGAAAAACAGAAAAATGACAATGGAAAACAAAATAAAGCAAAAAGAGAAAATAACAATGACATAAAAAAGAAAGAAACAACGAAATAAATCAAGAAAGAAAATGACAAGAAAAGAAAGAAAAACGAAGAAAGCTAAAAAAAGAAAAAAGGAATAGATAACAAGGAAGAAAGAAAGAAAGAAAGAAAAAAAGAGAAAGAAAGAAGATGAAGGGAAATACTACAATTGAAAGAAAGAATTTCAAGTGAAAAAAAAAAGAAAGAGAGTGACGAATAAAAAGAGTAAAAAGAAAAGATAGAGAAAATGAAAATATAAAAAAATGAAGAAAAAAGAAATAGAAAGAAAGAAAGAAAGACGCTGAAGTGAAATAGTACAAATGAAAGAAAGAATGCCAAAATGAAATGAAGCTTGAAATGTTATAAGATGAAAATAGAAAGAAAGAAAGAAAGAAGGAAAGAAAGAAAGAAAGAAAGAAAGAAAGAAAAAGTTCAAAAAGAAAGAAAGAGAGCGAGAACAAAAGGGCAAAAAGAAAGGAGAAAATGAAAACAGAGAGATGAAGAAAAAAGAAATAGCAAGAAAGAAAGAAAGAATGAATGAAAGAAAGAGAACAAGAACAAGAGGGTAAAAAGAAATGAGAAAATGAAAACAGAGAGATGAAGTAAAAAGAAATAGCAAGAAAGAAAGAAAGAAAGAAAGAAAGAGAGCAAGAACAAAAGGATAAAAAGAAAAGAGAAAATGAAAACAGCGAGATGAAGAAAAAAGAAATAGCAAGAAAGAAAGAAAGAAAGAAAGAAAGAGAGAAAGAGAGCAAGAACAAAAGGGTAAAAAGAATTGAGAAAATGAAAACAGAGAGATGAAGAAAAAAAAATAGCAAGAAAGACAGAAAGAAAGAAAGAAAGAAAGAGAGCAAGAACAAAATGGTAAAAAGAAATGAGGAAATGAAAACAGAGAGATGAAGAAAAAGAAATAGCAAGAAAGAAAGAAAGAAAGAAAGAAAGAGAGCAAGAACAAAAGGGTAAAAAGAAAAGAGAAAATGAAAACAGAGAGATGAAGGAAAAAGAAATAACAAGAAAGAAAGAAAGAAAGAAAGAAAGAAAGAGAGCAAGAACAAAAGGGTAAAAAGAAATGAGAAAATGAAAACAGAGAGATGAAGAAAAAATAAATAGCAAGAAAGAAAGAAAGAAAGAAAGAAAAAACGAGAGCAAGAACAAAAGGGTAAAAAGAAATGAGAAAATGAAAACAGCGAGATGAAGAAAAAAGAAATAGCAAGAAAGAAAGAAAGAGAGCAAGAACAAAAGGGTAAATAGAAATGAGAAAACGAAAACAGAGAGATTAAGAAAAAAGAAATAGCAAGAAAGAAAGAAAGAAAGAAAGAGAGAAACAAAGCAAGAACAAAAGGGTAAAAAGAAATGAGAAAATGAAAACAAAGAGATGAAGAAAAAAGAAATAGCAAGAAAGAAAGAAAGAAAGAAAGAGAGCAAGAACAAGAGGGTAAAAAGAAATGAGAAAACTAAAACAGAGAGATGAAGAAAAAAGAAATAGCAAGAAAGAAAGAAAGAAAGAAAGAAAGAGAGCAAGAACAAAAGGGTAAAAAGAAAAGAGAAAATGAAAACAGAGAGATGAAGAAAAAAGAAATAACAAGAAAGAAAGAAAGAAAGAAAGAGAGCAAGAACAAAAGGGTAAAAAGAAATGACAAAAGGAAAACAGAGAGATGAAGAAAAAAGAAATAGCAAGAAAGAAAGAAAGAAAGAGAGCAAGAACAAAAGGATAAAAAGAAAAGAGAAAATGAAAACAGAGAGATGAAGAAAAAAGAAATAGCAAGAAAGACAGAAAGAATGAAAGAAAGAAAGAAAGAAAGAAAGAAAGAAAAAGAACAAGAACAAAAGGGTAAAAAGAAATGAGAAAATGAAAACAGCGAGATGAAGAAAAAAGAAATAGCAAGAAAGAAAGAAAGAAAGAATGAAAGAAAGAAAGAGACCAAGAACAAAAGGGTAAAAAGAAATGAGAAAACGAAAACAGAGAGATGAAGAAAAAAGAAATAGCAAGAAAGAAAGAAAGAAAGAAAGAAAGAAAGAAAGAAAAACGAGAGCAAGAACAAAAGGGTAAAAAGAAATGAGAAAATGAAAACAGAGAGATGAAGAAAAAAGAAATAGAAAGAAAGAAAGAAAGAAAGAAAGGAAAAGATGATGGGAAATAGTACGAATGAAATAAAGAATGCAAGGAAGAAAAGAAGCTAGAAATTTTATAGGATGAAAAAGAAAGAAAGTGCAAAAAGTAAGAAAGAGAGTGAAAAAAACAGTATAAAGAAATGAGAAAAAAATGAGGACAAGGAGGGGTGAAGAAAAAGAACTAGAAAGAAAGAAGAAAAGAAAATAAGAAAGAAACAAAGAAAGAGCAGAAAAATAAGAATAAATAGAATACGGGAGAAAAATAGAAAAATGAGAACGGAAAGAAGGTAAGAAAAGAGAACCCCCCCCCAAAAAAAAACAAAAAAAAACTTAAATGAGTCTAAAAGAATTTGAAGGAGAAAAGAAATAAAATTATCACAATTGCAAAAACGCTATTAAAATAGGATAAATCATTTAAAAAAACGAAATATGAAAAAAAAGGACATTTTGAGATGCAACGAAAAACGATTATCCCACTTAAAGATCTGTACGTAATTTTACTTTCAACCTGACCTGTTCGGTCTCCAGCGTTATTATATATTATATATTATTATTATTATTATTATTATTATTATTATTATTATTATTAAAACAGCCGTGAAGCAAGAAATTTATTTTCAAAATAAATTCAAACACTGAGGGATTAAATAGAGTTTTGGGTTTACTAAGAGAGTATAATTTCCACATGGAGACCACTAACCAACAACATTCCTCGGAAAAGTAAGCCCCACTTTGTTTATTCCTCACATCGTTGGAAAAGAACACAGGCGTGTTCGAAAATTCCGACCTGTCACATGTGTCAACAAATGGCAGAAACGAGTACAGAATTCCGACTTCAATTTAACAAACATAAGAAAACCACCAGTACAACAACAATAATTTAACCGTCGCAAAACACTTCAACCTACCATATCATAACGCATATGACATCGGATACGTACTTTTGGCGTCTTCGTTCAACAGCCGTGAGACGAAATGCAGATCGCAGTTAAAATTTATTTCTAAAATAAAAGCAAACATTGAGGAATTTAGATCTACTCACTACTACATCATAGGGATAGCTCTAGCCAGCAACATTCCTTGGAAGAGTAAATCCCACTGTTTTGTTTATTTCTCGCATTGCTGAAAAAGAACACAGGCGTGTTCGAAAATTCCGACTTTAAAACTTATCGCTCCATACTTCGTTTCAGTCAAAAGGTTAATATGTATCCATTTTATTGACCATATTGGTATCATTTTGTTGTTTTTTTATTCTTCAAATTTTATTAACCGGCCTATTTAATATATATAATCGTATGTCACGATTACTTGTGTTATTATATTCAGGCGCTCCCTAAAGGCATCTTTGATAATATTTCATTTGTTGACATTTCTGTGTTTGGCGATTTTAATGCTAACACGTTATAGGGCTTAAGCATTATAATGTTACCGATGTTTACGATATTCAGATTTTCAATTTTTCATTGATCAGTCTCTCGGTCAAGTAGTGGATTTCTCTACTCATTTCCAAAATAAATCTGATCAACACTCTTCTTTACTTGATTTGTTCCTGACCTCCTCTCCTAGCTCTTAGCATCACAACTCTGTTCTATTTCTAATTCGTATCACGCAGTAGTATCTTGCTATTTCTTTTGAGTCGTCTATTAGAAATGAACCTCCTATTCACATGACTTATTTCTGTTATCAGCGTACTGATTGGGATTCATTTCATTATTTTATTCGAGATGCCCCTTAGATTGATATTCTTAACTTTCCTATTGCGAAATGTTCCACAGAGGTTTCTTTGGTTAAATTCGGCATTGATGCTTCTCGGAAATACCAGCTTATACTACAATATTTTCCTTGGTACACACCAGCCTGTTCAAACGCTATAACCAAAAGGAAACACTTTTTGCCGGGCGTACCAGTGTGATAATTCCGATCCCAACTTTGTTCGCAAAAAATGTAAACTTGTCCTCAAAAAGAGAGGCTAAGTTTTTGTTTGCTAATAAAATGGGGCACAGATTAACTTCTAGCAAGTTTCGTTCTCGCGATTACTGGCGGCTCTGTAATAGTGTGTTAAATAAGCGTTTGTTTCCTATTCCTCCTCTCTTCACTCAATTTGAGGTGTTAATATCTTCCACTGATAAAGCAGAGGATTTTGTTCGTAAATTTTCTTCAAATTCAACTGTTGATTCAACTGAGTCGCTATTTAGTGATATATACTTATAACTTGGTCTATGGTTTCTGGTCTCATCTCTAAACATGATCCTCACAATGCGGATATCTCCGCAATAGCCCCCAAGAAATGTACTCCAAAACTGGCTCCTGTTCTCTCTAAACCCTACAATGATTGCTTTGTTGCTTCTTTCTTTCCTATTTATTGGAAATCCTCTTTCGTATTTTCAATCTTTAAGAACTCACGCGAAACACCCGATCTTATTAGCCGCCTACCTCTTTTGGGGAAAGTACTAGAACCTTTAATTAACTCAGAATTGGTTAAGTATCTCACCTTGAAAAGTCTTCTTTCACATAAGCAATACGCTTTCACTTCTCTAGGTCAACTACTGATGCATTAACGTTTGCTACTGAAAGAGTGTATAAACTTTAGATAAGAATGGTGAAGCTATGACTGTTGCTTTGAATATCTCGAAGGCATTTGACAGGGTTTGGCACACTGGCCTTCTTTATAAATTGAAAAGTTATGATAATTCTGGACGAATTCTTGAACTGATTCAGTCTGGCTTATCGCGAAAGGATTGTTTTTCTTGAATGGACACTTTTTTTAAGAACGTTTTGCATTAATACAGGCGCCACTCAATGCTCACTCTTTGCACCTGCGTTGTTTTGAATTTTCTTAAACGACCTTCCTGGTGTCATCGTTTCTCAACTCAATATCTATACTGATGACACTCCTGTCTTAATGGTAAGTCTGATTGGTTCGATAAGATCAGATTGGCAGAAAAAATGTCTAAAAATGAGATACAATCTGTTATTAACAAGGGGCAAGAAATGGTTGGTTAATTTTAACGCCCCCAAATCGAGACGGCTCCCTTTCGTTTTTCATTCTTAGCACTTCATTCTACATCACTTCCCCTTCTTTACTCTTACGCCAACTTTCCTCTTACTAGACGTTCTTTTTTACTGTTTCTCTCACTTCGCATTTCCCAACATTCTCTTTTATTTCTTATTCCTGGCATTTCATTTTATTATCACTTCTCCATTCTTAGTTTTTCTTAACATTTCTCTCTATTGTCATGTTCCACTTCTCTTTCTCCTTCTTTCTCCCCCCTTCCTTCTACTTCCAGTTGCCCCTTCTTTACTCTTCCTCCCACTGACGTTCACCCTCCTCATTAATACTGTCACTTCACTCTTCCATTGTAACCATTCCCTTTTTAGTTTTTCAAAGTCTAGTTTCTTGGGTTTCAACTTCCTCTTTCCTCTTCGCCTGTTTTATTCTTTCTCTCACTTCGCAGTTTCCGCTCTCTCCCTTTGACCTTTCCTTCTCTTTATTTTATTCTATCACCGTTCTGTCTTTCTTCCTCCTACTTCCATCTTCCGACATGTTCGCCTTTTTATTCTTTCATTCTTTTCCCTCACCATTGTTCCTTTTTTTGTTACTCTTTCTTAGCCCTTCAACCGGTATTTTACCCTTCTTTCCTACTCCTCCTACCAATCATTTCCTCCTCCTACTCCGACCAATTCTTTCCTCCTTCTACTCCTCCTCCTACCAATTCTTTTCTCCTCCTCCTACAAATTCTTTCCTCCTAATACTCCTACTCCTACCAATTCTTTCCTCACCCTCCTACCAAATCTTTCCTACTCCTCCTACCAATCATTTCCTCCTCCTACCCCGACCAATTCTTTCCTCCTTCTACTCCTCCTCCTACCAATTCTTTTCTCCACCTCCTACAAATTCTTTCCTCCTAATACTCCTACCAATTCTTTCCTCACCCTCATACCAAATTTTTCCTACACCTCCTACCAATCATTTCCTCCTCCTACCGCTACCAATTCTTTCCTCATTCTACTCCTTCTCCTACGAACTCTTTTCTCCTTCTCCTACAAATTCTTTAATCCTAATACTCCTACTCCTACACTTCTTTCCTCACCCTCCTACCAAATCTTTCCTACTTCTCCTACCAATCATTTCCTCCTCCTACTCCTACAAATTCTTTCTTCCTTCTACTCCTTCTCCTACCAATTCTTTTCTCCTCCTCCTACAAATTCTTTCCTCCTAATACTCCTACTCCTACCAATTCTTTCCTCACCCTCCTAGAAAATATTTCCTTCTCCTACCAATTCTTTCCTCCTCGTCCTTCTTTCCTCCTCCTACCGATTCTTTAATCCTCTTCCTCCTCTTGTCAATTCTATTCTCCTCCTACTCCTACCAATTCTTTCCTCCTTCTACTCCTCCTTCTACCAATTCTTTTCTCCTTCTCCTACAAATTCTTTAATCCTAATACTCCTACTCCTACCAATTCTTTCCTCACCCTCCTACCAAATCTTTCCTACTGCCCCTACTAATCATTTCCTCCTCCTACTCCTACACATTCTTTCTTCCTTCTTCTCCTCCTCTTACCAATTCTTTTCTCCTCCTCCTGCAAATTCTTTAATCGTAATACTCCTACTCCTACCAATTCTTTTCTCACTCTCCTACAAAATCTTTCCTCCTCCTACCGATTCTTTCATCCTCTTCCTCCTCTTGTCAATTCTATTCTCCTCCTACTCCTACCAATTTTTTCCTTGTCCTCATTTTCCTACCAATCATTTCCTCCTCCTCCTTTTACCAATTCTTTCCTCTTCCTGCCAATTCTTTCCTCGTACCAAATCTCATATTTCCTCAATGTCTTTTTTCTTTTCATGATCTTTTCTTGACTTATTTTTCCTTTTATTGTTTGCACTTCCAAAACCGCCCTTTTTTCTCAACGTTATTAATGTTTGTCTGCTTGTTTACTTACTTCTTTCTTTCTATCATTCCTTCTTTCCTTCCATCCTTCCTTTCATTCATTCTGCTTTTCTTTAATCTTTCTTAATCTCAACTTAATATTTGCTCTCTTTTGTTTAAAATTTTTCCCGTTTCAATTCTTTATTGACAGTCTTTCTTTCTTTCTATTCAGAAATCTCTTTCTTTCTTTACAGGAATTTCTTTCTTACTCTTCTCATATTTGTTTGTTTTCTTTTTTCTTTTTTTTCTTTCTTTCTTTTCCAACCACCTGTTCACCTTGCACCATTGTTTCATCTTTACCATTTTTTTCTACGACAAAAAACACCTGTTATTTTTTTTCTAGAATTGATTTCTTTTGTTCTTTTCTAATTTATTTGAGGTTCTATTGTTTTTCATCGTTGTTTTTAAGTAACATATAACAACAATTGGCAACAAAAGCGAAATCGATTTTGTATCGAGTTAAAGGTCAAAATAATGGCGAATTCATTCGATTGTTTTGTTGTCAGTTCTGTTTCTTTATTTTCATTTTAAATATATTCTTTTTTTCGGGTAGGGGTCGTTCTCTCTGTGGCTTGAAAATTGCATTTTGATTTTTCTGTTTTTTGGTGTTGCCTCAAATCTTTATTTATTTCTCTTACATAAATTCAAAATGGCAAACGAGTATGCCTATACGCATGCGTTAACAAATTTAACAGACGCCAAGACACTTTTGATCTTTTCTGGCATTGTGCGCAGAAGTGAAAGGCCGTCTTCCAGCTGAAATTTTATCAATGCGCAAGTATATATATATATATATATATATATATATATATATATATATATATATATATATATATAAGTCACTGTGACCAAGGGGTTTGCTGTACTGGAGTTATTAAAGAAAAAAAAGAAACAAAAATATTGATCATGCCAGATTATGTGCTTTCTCTCCGAAATTGTAACTAAAGTCCGCCTAGAATAGATGCAGCAAAAAAACAAACAAAAAAAAATACAAAAGAAAAAACACACACACACACAGGTGGGTTCTGTTGGTGTTGAAGAAAGAGAGATGTGCCTGAGCAGGCGTCTTCAATAAGGATTGGCTAACATAACGGTGTACTCGGAAACGAGTAACCAGCCTATAGTGAGAGAATACCCTTGCCACGGACATGTACCTGTTTGGCGTGTAAATCGAACATGGCCGACGTATCGAAGAATCGACGATTTCGCGTGTATTCGCGAGGAGTGGCCATTTGCAATCGTCCCAATACGCATGTGTGGCGCTAATTTTTGAAAACGATCGAGGCGTTTGGAAGTCTGACTGTTGAACGGTGCAGATGATTTCTAGCGGTTTTATGTGTATTGGGATTTTTTTTTAAATTGGACCTATATTTTCTTTCTGGATTTTGTGATTTGTTTTAAACTTAAGCTATCATATTAACACGTCCATTACTATGTCTATATATAAATATACATGTAAGTTGAAGACAAAACCTCGTAAATTTCCTCCAGCGACCCCCCAGGAATCTGCAAGGACCTTAAGCAGAGTGACAGATTGAGTCTTCTCGGGCTAACGTTTTCCGCTGACATGAAGTGGAAATTTTATATTGAATCAATTGCTAGATCAACTGATAGGAAATTTGGCTTACTGTATCATACTAGACAATTTTTTCTCGTCAGAATCTATCTTACATATTTATAAGTCTGCCATTCGTCCATGCATTGATTATTGCTGTCATGTCTGGTGATTCTGATATGTATTTAGAGATTCTTGATAAAATAGAAAAAAAGAATCTGCAATTTTATTGGTCGTGTCCTGGCATTTCGATTTTAGTTACGTAACTTAGCTTCCCTGTGATGTTTCTATAAATATTTTCATGGTAATTGTTCTTATGAACTTTCCTCTATGATACAGAGATTTCATGCATTTATATGCAGTACATCTGTTAAAATCCTTACGTGTAACCTTAAATTCTATGCTAATAGTTTTTCTCTTGAAGTTCTCGTTTGTGGAACTCTTTTAAATCTTCAAACTTTAATCTTCAAAAATTTAAATGCATTTTGAATTGTTATCTTCTGTCAGCACAATAATGTTTTTCTCATATTCTGTCACTTAGCGTCTTTGCGGCTTTATTACCGTAATTGAGGTTAAATGATTAAAAAAAAACAAAAAAAAAAAACAAAAACAAAAACAACGGGAGTACCTTTTTAAATGCAAATCTCATGTAACTTTTTTTTGTACAGTTCATGTGAATAGATTAATTTTATTTTTCTATTAGTTTGGTGCAAAAATAATATCGTTTTTTGACGTTAAAAAATCATATTATTTCTGCACGAACCTAATAATGTTTCAGTCGTGATAGACGCTTAAGCGATCATGTCTCTTTCGATACATGACTGACGAGGCAGATTTTTCCCCACAGTAGGCTGTCATTTTTTTCTGCAGTAAACCAGTTGCCATCCAAGGCTATAGGTCTGTCCTGCTATTTACCTATAACTGGTGGTGGTGAGTGGGGAGATTCATATCTTTCCCAAGGGTATTAGCACGTAAGTGAATGTAATGAATTCGACTGGAATTCGAACTCGACTCTCCGATTCCTCAATCCGAGCTGATATCCATTACTCCACTGTGCCTGTTAACCTTCCTAAAATCAATGATTTATAAAGATTTAAAATGATTTAGATTTAAATAAATTGACTATGATTATTTTTACTGACTGCAAATAATGACATCGATGTTTTCATAATGGTGTTTTTGTTGGTCTGTTCGCGTATCAGGAAATAAGACAATTCGTAAGCTTGATTAAATGGATGACGGGACTAAGTTTAGAAGAAATAACAAAAAAAAAAGAAAAAAATATAAAAGCCACGAAGGATAGGAATTTGTGGTGAGTCATGGTCGCCTCCGACCTGGATGGACCCGGTACATAAAGAAAGTTGCAGGCAAGCGAGAAATCGAAAGTGAGTTCCACAGGAAAGAAGTGCGAGAGAAGAAACTATTAGAATAGAACTTACGGTTACATCTATTAGGTTGGTGCAAAAATAATGTCGTTTTCTCACATATGTTACTATGTGAGAAAACGACATTATTTTTGCACCAACCTAATAGATATTTCAAGTTAAAACGTTGAGACCTAGTAGCCGATCTAGTAGAACGTTTAAATTCACGCGGTCGAGGTACCAAGGAGGAGAGCTCATCAGAACAATTGCAACGTATGCTTGCATCTACCTATTTCAACAACAAAACGATGAGACCTAACAGCCAATCTAGTAGTACGCTTAAATTCACGCGGTCGCCCTTTCCAGCTAGTTAATGCTAAGGTCAGGTTTGAATGGCACCGAAATCAACTCCGTCTACGGTTACAGACAATGCAGGATGCCACAGGAATTCCTTTCACGACGGTCGAACGATGCCCCCTCTCGGCATTTCCATCGTTCTTCTATTTCTTTTATGTGCCGTGACCCTTCAGGACGTAAGCGGTCACGGCTCTCCACTTCCCCCTATTCCTTGTATCACTGAATATGCTTTGTCCTTTTGCTATTTCTCCCAAACCCTGCTCTGTCATCCACTTGCTTAGGTATGTCATGCGCTGCTTTCTCTTGTCTCTCTTTCCCTCTATTCGACCTGTGAGTATCAGATTCTCTAAGCCCTCCTTTCTTATTACGTGTCCCAGAAATTTCGCCTCCCTCTTCCTGATGTTAAGTATAAGCTTTCTCCTTGTTTGCATTCTCTCCAAAACCTCATCGTTGCTCACACGCTTGGTTAGGATAAAATAATCATATATATATATATATATATATATATATATTTATGAATATGTCCTGAAGATGGTTTATTGGACCAAAACGTCCGACGTTGAGATATTAACATTAAAACAGCATAATTGCATATAAGGATGTTTGTTTGTTTTTTCCGTATATTTTTCTTCATACTGTCGGATCTATATACATATATTTGCTTACATATATATATATATATATATATATATATATATATATATATATATATATATATATATATATATATATATATAATAGTTACATCTAGTTATTTCCATAGTAAAATGAGACCTAGTAACCAATTTAATAGCCCACTTAGATTTACGTGGATGAAGAGAGTACATTAGAACATGAAAATATTTATAGAGAGGATGGAGGTTAAGCCAAGTCAAGGCGGTGGAAAGTGACTGATGTTTAATTGCCAGATCAGGACCAATAAAATTACAGAATTTTTCTTTTGTTTGTTTTTCTCTAGAAACTCGAGATATATAACCGGAGATCCAGATCAGATATAGCAGTAATATCCAATGTACGGATGAATCGTAGTTTTATAAATGTGCAAAACGCTTTCTGACACGACACAGTGAAGCAAGCTTCTTAGCATCAGACCTATCAATTGATTCAATATAATTACTCGACTTCATGGCAGCAGAAAACGCGAGTCCAAGAACGCGAAATGAGTTGATCTCATGGAGGTTAGCATTAGCCATACTAGTGGAAGCCGAAAATGGTTCCCTATGATGATTAAAGGATAGCAGTTTCGTTTTGGAGGTGATAAAAATTACGCGTCTTCATCTATGGTGGTTTGTACGAATGTTCATTATATTTCATTTTTTTAAAATCCAGTGAAACCTCGGTTCTCGAACGTCTCACATGTTGAACAAATCGGTTTTCGAACAGAAAATTCGAGATGAAAATGCTTCAGTTACCGAACAAAATTTCGTTTCTCGAACAACATTGCCGAAACGAGCCGAACCGAGCCGAGAATAACCGAGTTAACCCGAACGGAATGTTGTATACATTCATGCGTTGTGCTGTGCTGTGCTTTTCTTTTCTGAATTTTTTTTTCTCAACATTGATTCCTATTCGTAATATAGTTTCGGTTTACGAATATTTCGGGTTACGAACAGCCTTCAGGGACGAATTAAATTCGTGAACAGAGGTTCCAAATGTCTGCTTTTGTATATTTTTTCTTTATTTTTCTTTATTTTTGAGTTGAGGAATTATCAAAATACTATTTCGATTTATTCGAACTATTAGCCTCATCTTGATTATTATAGGTGTTTTGACTAAATACCTTCTGGCCATCTTCAGATGTGCATTATTTCAAGCTGATATAGGATGTTTTGTATGAGGGATTATTGTATTTTGCTCCTGTGATGTCGTTTGTTGACCGTTACTGTGAGGTGACGTTACTGGTATCAATTATGGGCGACTACAATCGTAACAATATAAGATATGCAGATGCCACAGTGTTGATACCAGACAGAAAGTAAACTATGACGGGAGAGCTCATCATTGTTACTATCATCATGTCTATATACGTATATACATTGACAGTGGACAAAGGATTGTTGGGCGGCTGTGTCTCAGGCATAAAGACAAGCTAAAGAATAACCTCTCAGTTGTCAATGTTACTCATACTCACGAGCGAGTTCCCCTAAATAGAAATAATTGGAGATATTTGTGCCAGAGTGACATCAGAAATTTCGAAATCAGTCGTGTTGACCGGCTAAAGAGACGAAAGACAACGGAGAAATGCACCAGCAAATATTGATGATGCGATGTCTCGAGATCCTCGCTGTTGCACAACATGTCGACTTGTATACAAGTCACTAACGGGACTGGAGTGTTACGTACGACCCAAGCATAAAAACAGAATGAGATTGTCGGATCCTCATACATTCAAATGGACGGGAGGGTCTATCTATAGATAGATAGATAATATTAGTGGTCAATATATATATATATATATATATATATATATATATATATATATATATATATATATATATATATATATGTGTGTGTGTGTGTGTGTGTGTGTGTGTGTATAAAATTAGTGATTAGTGGCTTAATGCATCTTTAAAATTTAGTTAGCAAAGGGATTTCACCATTTTATATTATTAACTTTACTAATTTACTTTTTGTATGAATGATTCATTGTAATATAAATTAAACTACACCACATACATGGTATATATATATATATATTAAAGACATTTTTATGTTTAACGTTCTTTTTATAGATACAAGTATTTAAGTAAATGCTCTGTTTATAATAAACAGTATTAAATAACATTTACCGGCCTGAATGTCCGAGAAATTTTCATAGGAAATATTCGTCCTTTGACACGATTCGAACCTGCATCCTATACGGAACCGTCATTTACGCTGACGAGCCTTAACCGACTCGGCCACAAAGGAGCGTTCGGTAGGCAAGGTCGAAGTTTATAAGCAGTAAATTCGACCTTGCCTACCGAACGCTCCTTTGTGGCCGACGCTTGACACTAGATTTGAATGATAACTCTAACATTTTTAGGCATTTAAAACAACATGTCTGGCTGCATACACAATTCCGGAAAATCCTTGTTGAAAACACAACTATACTTGAAAACATGAAAACAATAAACAAAAAATAAAAATTCTTGAAGCTATATACATAAAAAATTGAAACCTAACCTGAATAAAATAAACTATGAAATCTCCACAAATATTCTTAAATGTCTATAATTGGTAACAGAAGCCATTGGTTTATACCAACGTCATCCCATACTTAATACTTCTCGTTTTCACTCTCGCGTGGTCATGTGTGGCGTCATGAACTGCGGTGCGATTTTCGCTTACAGCGTCTTATATGCAGGGTTTTGTGGTTGTTTGGAAATCTTCCATGTAAATAGAAACAGACTATCATCACTGTTTTGTCCGTGTATTGCTTAATATATTGTAATGTAATTGTCATCTTTGATAATGGCTTATGTAAGCCGAAAGCTTAAAAAATATCTATCAATAATGTGATTTTCTTCTCTTCGTTTAATGATAATGTTATTAAGCTTATCAGACGATATGAAAAGAATTTACATAAAATAGACAACACTTGTCTATATTTAATGAAACATACATTATATATATATATATATATATATATATATATATATATATATATATATCATGTAAACATTTAAAGTACATTTTACTACAGCAAAAATCTTAAGCTTTTACGATATGAACGATCGTTCAATTTTGCTTTTAATGATCATTATCTTAAAGGGATTAACTAGCTTTTATCTTACTGTTAAATACGAATTTAGATAATTAGGTGCTAATTTTTACCCAAATACACTGAAATATTTTTTAAAATACTAATTTCAATAAACAAATATTGAAATAAGAAAACTTTTAACTTTAGATTTAGTAATCTAATCACTTGAAATTCATTGGTAATTATTAGTCCTATTCTACCTTATAATACTGCTGACTAAAATACTGAAAATATTGCTTGTTACTATTTTTACTGTACTTTTTTTGGTGAAATGTCCATCGGCCAAATGTCTGTCGGTCAAATGTCCGGCAACGTTAGCAGTAGTGCGGCAGCTTGATTTCTCTTGCAGTTTTAGTAACTATTGTGGACCCGGAAGAGGTCCGAAAAAAACTCGAACTCAGCAATTCAGTGAAAACGTATTATTTACAAAAAGAACGAATACAGAAATGCACGTCCGTCTAAAAGCTAAGTAGAGTAGTTAACTCGTTCACAATATTTAACGATACCCTCGCGAGGGATGTATGTGGCACAAGGCCGGGTTTAATGTGGTTTGCCGAGCCCGTAGGCTCGGCGAAAAAATATACCCTTTGAAGCTGCCTAGACGAGTTCTGGGACTGTCCGGACGAAACTTTACTCTTCGGTAAAGCTTCGTCCGGGTTACTCTCTGCCAAAGCAGTGAGTTCGACAGAAGACAACCGTAGTCAACTCGTCAAGAATATTTAACGATCCCCCCACGAGGATTGAATATGGCACAAGGCCGAGTTTAATGTGGGTTTCTCCGAGCCCGTAGGCTCGGCCAAAAAATATACCCTTTGAAGCCGCCTAGATGGGTTCAGGGCCTGTCTACCTCCCCGGACGAAGCCGAAGGGCAAAGCTTTGTCCGGGTTCCTCTCTGCCAAAGCAGAAAACAACCGTAGTCAAACGTGGTCAACTCGTTCACTGTCTACGTCCTCTTGTGAGGCATAATATTGTCATAAGACGAGTCTATTTTGTCCATGAAGGTAGGTCCCCATAACAGTAACAAAGTGTGGAAATCAGACAGTGAACTTACTTCGCATTATACATATCAGTAACCAGAAAACCAACTTTCTGCAGGAAAGCTGACATGCAAGAAATATGGCGTGATATGCATGTCCCTTGGAGGTCTAATGAACCACACTAGATGTCACTCACGACTTGATATTCAAACGCAGACAGCTTCTTAATATTAATTAAGTCTATGAAGCGACTGTTCTCCTCGGTTGTGAATTATCTTCCACCATATACGAACACTGATATCAGTCTGGTGGGGACATACCCGGGTACAGAACATTTGGAAAGTAGATGGGGGCCTTACCAAGGGCTGGTGCAAGCCTGTTAGGTGTAATTTGTAGACATTTCAGAAATCGTAAATAGTTGTTTAAATTATTTGTTAGGGCTGTTTTACAAATGTGTTGGCGTTTGCTATTGGGATTGAATAATTATGAGTTCTAGGTGAATGAATTTTTATACACAGGAATTTATAAGTAGTGATGACTCTTTGAACGTTAACATTGTCCACTTCGATGTGGTGTAATGGTTAACAAGCTTGTCTCGAGAGATAAATTACAACCGAGTATGGAGACCGATCCTCACTGGGTGCCCCATTCTTACGGTCTTATACTTAGTATTAGGTTGGTGCAAAAATAATGTCGTTTTCTCACATATGTTACTATGTGAGAAAACGACATTATTTTTGCACCAACCTAATAAATCACATTTCGCGACAATGAGACCTGGGTTCAAATCTCACTAGAGTCAATTTGTCAAGTAGGAGATTTCTTTATTCGAGACGATCACGGTGTGTGACACTGTTGGGAAATGCGTGAAAACCATACAACGGGTTGACCCAAGCCATGCGAGTTAAACTGGATAGACAGTTAAATTGGAATTCTTAGTTGGTTGGGTTAACACGAAGCTAGACATTATCGTGACCAGATCGGTTGAACGTATAGGCCTTGTAACCAAAAAAAAAAGTTTTTTTTTGTTCCATTTTCCCTAAAACATCATCGTTAATAACATGTTCCGTTCATTGTATTCTCAGCATCCTTCTGTAGAACCATATTTCTATTGCTTAACATTTCTTCTTCATCTGTGACGAGATTCTTCAGCATTCACTGCCATATACGATGACTGATCTATCTATATATCTGAGATGAGGTATTATGTACATTATTGACGTTATTCGGACTATTGTCCTCATCTTTGTCACCATATTCATTACAACGTTTCGGCCTTTCAGTATCTGTGTATATTTCTGAGATGAGGTATTATGTACACTATTTACATTGTTCGGACTATTGTCCTCATCTTTGTCACCATATTCATTACAACGTTTCGGCCTTTCAGTATCTGTGTATATTTCTGAGATGAGGTATTATGTACACTATTTACATTGTTCGGACTATTGTCCTCATCTTTGTCGCCATATTTATTACAACGTTTCGGCCTTTCAGTATCTGTCTATATTTCTGAGATGAGGTATTATGTACACTATTTACATTGTTCGGACTATTGTCCTCATCTTTGTCGCCATATTTATTACAACGTTTCGGCCTTTCAGTATCTGTGTATATTTCTGAGATGAGGTATTATGTACACTATTTACATTGTTCGGACTATTGTCCTCATCTTTGTCGCCATATTTATTACAACGTTTCGGCCTTTCAGTATCTGTCTATATTTCTGAGATGAGATATTATGTACACTATTTACATTGTTCGGACTATTGTCCTCATCTTTGTCGCCATATTTATTACAACGTTTCGGCCTTTCAGTATCTGTCTATATTTCTGAGATGAGATATTATGTACACTATTTACATTGTTCGGAATATTGTCCTCATCTTTGTCACCATATTCATTACAACGTTTCGGCCTTTCAGTATCTGTGTATATTTCTGAGATGAGGTATTATGTACATTATTGACGTTATTCGGACTATTGTCCTCATCTTTGTCACCATATTCATTACAACGTTTCGGCCTTTCAGTATCTGTGTATATTTCTGAGATGAGGTATTATGTACACTATTTACATTGTTCGGACTATTGTCCTCATCTTTGTCACCATATTCATTACAACGTTTCGGCCTTTCAGTATCTGTGTATATTTCTGAGATGAGGTATTATGTACACTATTTACATTGTTCGGACTATTGTCCTCATCTTTGTCGCCATATTTATTACAACGTTTCGGCCTTTCAGTATCTGTCTATATTTCTGAGATGAGGTATTATGTACACTATTTACATTGTTCGGACTATTGTCCTCATCTTTGTCGCCATATTTATTACAACGTTTCGGCCTTTCAGTATCTGTGTATATTTCTGAGATGAGGTATTATGTACACTATTTACATTGTTCGGACTATTGTCCTCATCTTTGTCGCCATATTTATTACAACGTTTCGGCCTTTCAGTATCTGTCTATATTTCTGAGATGAGATATTATGTACACTATTTACATTGTTCGGACTATTGTCCTCATCTTTGTCGCCATATTTATTACAACGTTTCGGCCTTTCAGTATCTGTCTATATTTCTGAGATGAGATATTATGTACACTATTTACATTGTTCGGAATATTGTCCTCATCTTTGTCACCATATTCATTACAACGTTTCGGCCTTTCAGTATCTGTGTATATTTCTGAGATGAGGTATTATGTACATTATTGACGTTATTCGGACTATTGTCCTCATCTTTGTCACCATATTCATTACAACGTTTCGGCCTTTCAGTATCTGTGTATATTTCTGAGATGAGGTATTATGTACACTATTTACATTGTTCGGACTATTGTCCTCATCTTTGTCACCATATTCATTACAACGTTTCGGCCTTTCAGTATCTGTGTATATTTCTGAGATGAGGTATTATGTACACTATTTACATTGTTCGGACTATTGTCCTCATCTTTGTCGCCATATTTATTACAACGTTTCGGCCTTTCAGTATCTGTCTATATTTCTGAGATGAGGTATTATGTACACTATTTACATTGTTCGGACTATTGTCCTCATCTTTGTCGCCATATTTATTACAACGTTTCGGCCTTTCAGTATCTGTGTATATTTCTGAGATGAGGTATTATGTACACTATTTACATTGTTCGGACTATTGTCCTCATCTTTGTCGCCATATTTATTACAACGTTTCGGCCTTTCAGTATCTGTCTATATTTCTGAGATGAGATATTATGTACACTATTTACATTGTTCGGACTATTGTCCTCATCTTTGTCGCCATATTTATTACAACGTTTCGGCCTTTCAGTATCTGTCTATATTTCTGAGATGAGATATTATGTACACTATTTACATTGTTCGGAATATTGTCCTCATCTTTGTCACCATATTCATTACAACGTTTCGGCCTTTCAGTATCTGTGTATATTTCTGAGATGAGGTATTATGTACATTATTGACGTTATTCGGACTATTGTCCTCATCTTTGTCACCATATTCATTACAACGTTTCGGCCTTTCAGTATCTGTGTATATTTCTGAGATGAGGTATTATGTACACTATTTACATTGTTCGGACTATTGTCCTCATCTTTGTCACCATATTCATTACAACGTTTCGGCCTTTCAGTATCTGTGTATATTTCTGAGATGAGGTATTATGTACACTATTTACATTGTTCGGACTATTGTCCTCATCTTTGTCGCCATATTTATTACAACGTTTCGGCCTTTCAGTATCTGTGTATATTTCTGAGATGAGGTATTATGTACACTATTTACATTGTTCGGACTATTGTCCTCATCTTTGTCGCCATATTTATTACAACGTTTCGGCCTTTCAGTATCTGTGTATATTTCTGAGATGAGGTATTATGTACACTATTTACATTGTTCGGACTATTGTCCTCATCTTTGTCGCCATATTTATTACAACGTTTCGGCCTTTCAGTATCTGTCTATATTTCTGAGATGAGATATTATGTACACTATTTACATTGTTCGGACTATTGTCCTCATCTTTGTCGCCATATTTATTACAATGTTTCGGCCTTTCAGTATCTGTCTATATTTCTGAGATGAGATATTATGTACACTATTTACATTGTTCGGACTATTGTCCTCATCTTTGTTGCCATATTTATTACAACGTTTCGGCCTTTCAGTATCTGTCTATATTTCTGAGATGAGATATTATGTACACTATTTACATTGTTCGGACTATTGTCCTCATCTTTGTCGCCATATTTATTACAACGTTTCGGCCTTTCAGTATCTGTCTATATTTCTGAGATGAGATATTATGTACACTATTTACATTGTTCGGTCTATTGTCCTCATCTTTGTTGCCATATTTATTACAACGTTTCGGCCTTTCAGTATCTGTCTATATTTCTGAGATGAGATATTATGTACACTATTTACATTGTTCGGACTATTGTCCTCATCTTTGTCGCCATATTTATTACAACGTTTCGGCCTTTCAGTATCTGTCTATATTTCTGAGATGAGATATTATGTACACTATTTACATTGTTCGGACTATTGTCCTCATCTTTGTCGCCATATTCATTACAATGTTTCGGCTTTTCAGTATCTGTCTATATTTCTGAGATGAGATATTATGTTCACTATTTACATTGTTCGGACTATTGTCCTCATCTTTGTCGCCATATTTATTACAACGTTTCGGCCTTTCAGTATCTGTCTATATTTCAGAGATGAGGTATTATGTACACTATTTACATTATTCGGACTATTGTCCTCATCTTTGTCGCCATATTTATTACAACGTTTCGGCCGTTGTACGCTTCAGCCTTCTTCAGGTGATTGGAATGTCGAACCGAACCCTTTATTTGGCTCACTGGGATAGTCTGTTCTAGTTCCACGTGCCATGTCTAAAGGATATCAGTTATCAGTTATCATATGGCAGAATGGATAAAGGCGTTAGTTAGATCCAGTGACAGGACCCAAAAGAGAGCGAGTTCAATACCTGGTTAAGGCAGTGGAGAACTTGGAGAGGGAAATTAACAAAGAGATAACTGGTAACTGATATCCATTAGACATGGCACGTGGAACTAGAACAGTCTACCCCAGTGAGCGAGATAAAGGGTTCCGTTCGACATTCCAACAACTTGAAGATGGCTGGAGCGTACACCGGCCGAAAAGTTGTAATAAATATGGCGACAAAGATGAGGACAATAGTCCGAATAATGTAATTAGTGTACGATGACTAATATTATGTAACAGTTTTGTACTGTTTTGTTCGTTTCTAATGAAATTTGTTTTTTCTTAATACTCTGCTTAACTATTGGATATTAAATAACGTAAAGCTTATAATTGACATTTAAGCGATCAGATTAACTTATGAGGGCAATTAAACCCGAGTGCAAATTGAGGGAGCTATATAGGGACCACCTAAAAACGCGATAACTATAGTTTAAAATGACTTTTTAGAAAAAAAAAAAAAAATCTTGATGCTTTTATTTTAGTTTTACTTTCAAGCCAATAGATTAAATTTAATATTTCCAATAAGCAAACTATTCCGCCGTGTTTCTAAAACTAATTTCAAATTAATTTAAATTGACTAGAAGGATTTTTCTTTGCTAAAATCGCTGATTAGGTCTTTCGTCGCAATGTAATTCTCTTTGTTAAAAAATTCTTCCAAAAATAAAATATTCTTTTCTGAAACTTTATTTGAGCAATATTAGCTGACTTAAAGTGTAATTAATCTGATTTGGAACAAATATTATTTACTTTAAGTTTAAAACATCGTAGGAATTCACTTTTTGAACCAACAGGAGCTGTATTTTTTAACCCGAATGTAGCCATGTTTATGTTTTGACAGCCTGGTGACAGGTCTAATGTTGTTCTACAGAGACTTTATCTGCAAAAGATAATTGAAGAAAATGAATTTTTAAGTATTCAGTAATCTTTAAAATTTAGAGAAATATTCACCGTAATCTAATGTTTACTGAATTTTAGAAATGCTGGCTTTAAATTTACTATCGTTATCACTCTTATTTTCTGAATATGTCATGTATGGGCAACCATATCTACTAAAATCGGCACGTTTATACACATATAAAAAAAAAAAAATTAAAATTCTTTTTAAAATATTGCTGTTTGATGTATGGTCGCGCGTACGTATAAAAATCGGCAAGTTTATACACATACAAAAAAAAAAATCAAAATTCTTTTTAAAATATTGCTGTTTGATGTATGGTCGCGCGTACGTATAGAAATCGGCAAGTTTATACACATACAAAAAAAAAATCAAAATTCTTTTTAAAATATTGCTGTTTGATGTATGGTCGCGCGTACGTATAAAAATCGGCAAGTTTATACACATACAAAAAAAAATCAAAATTCTTTTTAAAATATTGCTGTTTGATGTATGGTCGCGCGTACGTATAAAAATCGGCAAGTTTATACACATACAAAAAAAAATCAAAATTCTTTTTAAAATATTGCTGTTTGATGTATGGTCGCGCGTACGTATAAAAATCGGCAAGTTTATACACATACAAAAAAAAATTAAAATTCTTTTTAAAATATTGCTGTTTGATGTATGGTCGCGCGTACGTATAAAAATCGGCAAGTTTATACACATACAAAAAAAAATCAAAATTCTTTTTAAAATATTGCTGTTTGATGTATGGTCGCGCGTACGTATAAAAATCGGCAAGTTTATACGCATACAAAAAAAATCAAAATTCATTTGAAACATTAGTGTTTGATGATTTGTATTAAGCATTGCTAATTATGATTAGTAAATATAATTTTCAATTAATAATAATATCATATAAAGGGCTGAAATTAAAACAGAATTTTAAAAGATTCAGAACTTAAACGTTTCTAATTAAAATTTTAAAATAATTAAACAATTCTTGTAAAAATACATTATTTATCGAAAAAAAAAATAATTCCCATGTCCTTAATATATCGTATTTATAAAACACAAATAAAAGCTTTTATAATTAAATAATATCATAGTTTTATTGCATTATTTATTTTACCCTTCAGAGCAGATTTTCGGTAAACGGTGTTTCTCTTTTATTAAAACAAATTTTGATGAATTAAATTCTGCAAAGCGTTCGGCTTTTAAGTTATATAAATACGAAGGGGCTGAAATTTTAATTTCTCAAAATTTCATAAAATTACGAAAGTGAGGGTGTCAGTTATAAAAGCAAATATATTTTTACCAGGATTTTCTAAAAATGAAATAAAAAACAATTCCATTCTTTTGTGAATAAGTTCTGAAATTTTCATTAAAATTCGACTTTTATTTAATTTTTGCAAGAATTTCCAAAACAATGTGTTTTTAACGCCAAAAAAGGCGCTAAAAATCACTATACTAATCTTTGGCCCACCGACTGACGTAAGAACAAGAACATTTTTTAATCAAAACTTCGAACGTGCTAGGAAGGATTAAAAAAAATTAATAAAATAATAAAAAAAATACTTTGGCTTCTCGTAATAATAACATAAACATTTTGAAGATAAAACCTTTTTTTTTTATTAATTTTCGGGTATTTTTTCATTATGGTAATGATATAATATAATTTTATAATATTTTTAGAGTTACCTGCTATGTACCTATCTTTCATTTCATCCATGTTTTCAAACTGTGTATATATCAACAAAACATCTGTAAAGCTCGTCTTTATATCAACTTTTTTCCTTCCAACTTCGTCCGATTTACTTCGATGTTTTATTGATATTTTGATTCGATCACACATAATTTTAGGATTCTTTCAAAATATACAATAAAGAAAAAAGAAAGAAATAAAGCTTCAATCCTTACTCTCAATATAATATAATGAGAAGCATTACTTTCGGAGCGTCCGTCTGAAACCTCGACCCAACCAAGAAAGGATTCCAAACTAATTTCTAATGTTTGCCCCTGATTTTTGGGGACTGATAACTTTTAGCATCCTTTCGGATATATCTGAAATATTTAAATGAAGGAGAAAAAGGAAATATAAGAGAAAAATAAAAATAAAAAATACATTGAAAAGAAAGAAAGAAAGAAAGAAAGAAAGAAAGAAAGAAAAAAAGAAAAAAAAGAAAGAAAGAAATACGGATAAGACACCAAGAATTGTAAAAAAATGTAAAATATTAAAAAAAAAAGAAAAGAAAAGAAAAAAAAACAGGAGAATGAAGCAAAATATGCAAATATTTAAACAGAATAACAAATAAGAAAGAAACTAAAATATATGTGACTGAAAGAAAGAAAGAAAAAAAGAAAGATGAGAGTAAATCTAAAGAAAGAAAGGACGAGAGAAAAAAATGAAAGAGTGATGGTAATGGAAAGAAAGAAAAAAAGAAAGAAAAAAAGAAAGAAAAAAAGAAGCAGTGATAGTAAATTTAAGAAAGAGTGACAGTAAATGTAAAGAAAAAAGAAAGAAAGGGTGATAGTAAATTTAAAGAAAGAAAGTGTGATTGTAGATGAAAAAGAAAGAAAGAAAAAGAAAGAAAGAACAAGAGAAAAAATGAAAGTATGATAGTAAATGAAAAGAAAGAAATTAGTGACAGTAAATATAAAGAAAAAAGAAAGAAAGGGTGATAGTAAATTTAAAGAAAGAAAGAGTGATTGTAAATGAGAAAGAAAGAAAGAAAGAAAGAAAAAAGAAAAAGAAATATCCGTAAGAAACAAAGCAAAAGACGTTAAACGAAAAGAAAGGAAGAAAGAAAGAGGGTAAAGTTTTTTCACGTTGTTTTCTTCGCGGTTTGGAATTTAAAGTAATTCTTTTTCCTAGACTGGCTGCCACCCAAGTCTACAGAAACCAGTCTACCCTGCTATTTAACTACAAGAAGAAGACACGGAATGAATCAAAATGTGTGGAAGAAAATTTCAAAGTTGAAAAGATATTAAAGAAGATTGACAGAAGGAAGAAAGAAAAAGAAAAAAAAAGCAAAGAGGGAAAAGAAAAGAACATTTACAACAGAAAGAAAGCTGAAGAAGAAAATAGAAAGAAAAAAAGCAAAGAAAAAAAATGAAAAAAATTGGAAACCGAAGAAAATTGTAAAAAAAAGAAAGAAATAAACCAAAGAACGAATGAAAGAAAGAATGAAAAAAAAGATTGAATTCAAAGAATGAATCAAATAAGTATAGAATTAATGAAAAAAATGAATGGTACAAGAAAGAAAAAGAATGACTCTAAGCAATAAACCAATGAAAGAAAGAAAATGATTACATGAACGAAAAAGAGAAAAATGAAATACGATGAAATAGAAAAAAAGAATGGATCTAACACGAAAGAAAGAAAGAAAGAATGAAAGAAAGATAGCAAAAGAAAATCTAGAAAAGTTAAAAAAACGATATGGAAAGGAAAAGGACCCCCCACTCCCCCCAAAAAAGAAAAATTGAAAGAAAATAATAATAATAATAAAAGAAGAAATAATAAAGAAATATTAAGGAAAAGAAAGGCGGGTAAATGCAAAAGAAAGAAAGAAAGAAAGAAAGAAAGAAAGAAAGAAAGAAAGAAAAGAAGAGGCAAAGAAAGATAGAGAAAAGCAAGTAGATGGAAATGGAAGAAAGAAAGAGAGAAAAGTAGATGGAAAAAAGAAAGAAAGAAAAAAGAAAGAAAGACAGGTAGATGCGAAAGAAAGAAACAAAGAAAGAAAGAAAGAAAGAAAGAAAAATGAAAAACTAGATAGAAAGAAAGAAAGTTGGAAAAGAAAAAGAAAGAAAGGCCGGTAGATGCAAAAGAAAGAAAGAAAAAAAAAGAAAGAACGAATGAATGAATGAAATAAAGCAAAAGAAAACATAGAAAGAAAAAAATACGAAATAGTAAGAAGAAGGAAATAAAAAAAGAAAAATTGAATGAAATTAATAATTTTAAAGTAAGAAATAATAAAGAAAAATATTAAGGAAAAGAACGGTAGGTAAATGTAAAAGAAAGAAAGAAAGAAAGGGAGAGACAAAGAAAAAAAAGAAAGAAAGAATGAAAGAAAGGGAGAGACAAAGAAAGAAAGAAGGAAATAAATAAATACAGAAAGAAAGAAAGAAAGAAAGAAAGAATGAAAGAAAGTGAGAGACAAAGAAAGAAAGAAAGAAAGAAAGGCAGGTAGATGGAAAATAGATAAATAAATAAATAAAGAAAGAAAGAAAGAAAGAAAAAAGTCGATGGAAAAGAAAGAACGATAGAAAGAAAAAGAAAGAGTGATAGTAAAACTAAAGAAAGAAAAGTGAATGTAAATGAAAAAGGAAGAAAGAAAGAAAGAAAGAAAGAAATACAAAAAAGAAAAGAAATAACGGTAAGAAACAAAGCAAAAGAAGTTAAACGAAAAGAAAGGAAGATAGAAAGAAAGAAAGAAAAAAAGAAAGAAAGAAAGAATGAATGAAAGAAAGGGAGAGACAAAGAAAGAAAGGAAGAAAGAAAGAAAGAAAAACAGTAAATTTGTTTCTCGTTGTCTTCGAGGTTTAGAATTCCTGTAAAATCTTTTTCGGTTCCCGCAAATTCATTTTAGTATTCTTTCAAAACTTTTTCACCTTAATAAATTATTTTCTCTTTGAATTAAAACTCCATTCTGATTGCCTGATTCGTTTTCTACGGCTTATCAACCCGTTGCAGGTTATTTAATGCCAGAATATATTTTTAAATTGTAAGAACATTGTTGTTTGGAGATAGCAGTTTAGTGATAAAAATCTTAGCAATTAATCCATAGCTGGTGGATTCATACCTAATCAGAATTTTATAAACAAACACCGAACTTATAATGTGTATACAAACTGGGGGATCAATTCTTTATTACAATTAATATATAAACTGACCCCTCACTTTGTGGCCGCGGTAGTTTCTATACATTTATACTCCAGAGAATCTAAATAGATCTAAAAGACATGCCTTTGTAGCTAATCAATATTTGATTGATTGATTCGTTTATCAACCCTTTGTAGAAATTATTTTTAAATTGTAAGAATTTGGGTGGGGTGGGATGGATGGTTTAGTGATATAAGTCTTACTAAATAACCCATATCTAGGTAGGGGAGAGTGTATTCATACTTTTCCCAAAGTTATTTGCGCGTAAGTGAATATAAAGAACCGAAGAAGTATTGGAACTCGGCACTCCGATTAACAACCATTATCCATTACACCAGCCACACATCCAAACTTACAGCACCCTGTATTCCCGAGCGCTCACACAACTAAGTACTGACCGGGGTCGATGTTGCTTAACTTCGGTGATTGTACCTTGTCAGTCCATTGATTCCAGGACTTTTAAGACATTAGCAGTGGACCTTTTTGTTATTGTCTGTAGTTTCTTTTCGTGTGGTGGAATTCAATTATACAATTTTGCTTCATACGAATTTTCGTGTCAACTGGCAATTTGCCAGACTGCCGCTATTTGTTACAAGACAGAAAGCTTCAATCCTTACTCTCAATATAATATAATGAGAAGCATTACTTTCGGAGCGTCCGTCTGAAACCTCGACCCAACCAAGAAAGGATTCCAAACTAATTTCTAATGTTTGCCCCTGATTTTGGGGGACTGATAACTTTTAGCATCCTTTCGGATATATCTGAAATATTTAAATGAAGGAGAAAAAGGAAATATAAGAGAAAAATAAAAATAAAAAATACATTGAAAAGAAAGAAAGAAAGAAAGAAAGAAAGAAAGAAAGAAAGAAAAAACGAAAAAAAGAAATACGGATAAGACAGCAAGAATTGTAAAAAAATGTAAAATATTAAAAAAAAAAAGAAAAGAAAAGAAAAACCGGAGAATGAAGCAAAATATGCAAATATTTAAACAGAATAACAAATAAGAAAGAAACTAAAATATATGTGACTGAAAGAAAGAAAGAAAGAAAGAAAGAAAGAAAGAAAGAAAGATGAGAGTAAATGTAAAGAAAGAAAGAACGTGGGAAAAAATTGAAAGAGTTATGGTAATGGAAAGAAAGAAAAAAAAAGAAAAAAAGAAGCAGTGATAGTAAATTTAAAAAAAAAGAAAGAGTGATTGTAAATGTAAAGAAAATAGAAAGAAAATGTGATAGTAAATTTAAAGAAAGAAAGTGCGATTGTAAATGAAAAAGAAAGAAAGAAAGAAAGAAATATAAAAAAGAAATATCGGTAAGAAACGAAGCAAAAGAAGTTAAAAAAGAAAGAAAGAAAGAAAAGTAGATGGAAGAAAGAAAGATAGAAAAAAGAAAGAAAGAAAAAAGAAAGAAAGACAGGTAGATGCGAAAGAAAGAAAAATGAAAAACTAGAGAGAAAGAAAGTTGGAAAAGAAAAAGAAAGAAAGGCAGGTAGATGCAAAGAAAGAAAGAAAGAAAGAAAGAAAGAAAGAAAGAAAGAACGAATGAATGAATGAAATAAAGCAAAAGAAAACATAGAAAGAAAAAAATACGAAATAGTAAGAAGAAGGAAATAAAAAAAGAAAAATTGAATGAAATTAATAATTTTAAAGTAAGAAATAATAAAGAAAAATATTAAGGAAAAGAACGGCAGGTAAATGTAAAAGAAAGAAAGAAAAAAAGAAAGAAAGGGAGAGACAAAGAAAGAAAGAATGAAAGAAAGGGAGTGACAAAGAAAGAAAGAAAGAAAGAAAGAAAGAAAGGTAGGCAGGTGGAAAATGAAAAATAAAGAAAGATGCAAAAATAAAGTAGATGCAAAAGAAAGAAAAAGAAGGAAAGAAAGGAAAAAAGGAAAGAAACAAAAAGTCGGAATAAACAGCAAAAAACAAAAATAAAAAAAAAAACGCCAAGGGTAATCAAATTAATAATAATAAAAGGAGAAGAAGTTAATTTACTGTGAATGAAAGACGATAAAAGATGTTTTGAATAATGTGATGGCATTCATCTGGCATTTCATTCTCATCAACCATAAATGCCGCCTCTTCAGTTGCTACTACTTCTACATCTTCTACTCCTACCTTTACTGCGACTACCATAACCACCACTTCTCCCATTGTTTTCTCTTCTACGACTGCTACTCCGAAACCAAACTCATTACTTCTCGTACTTCTCTATCCAAATAGCTGTTAACTCCACCAATGAACATGTCCTCCGGTGTTAGTAATATTTTAGTGTTATTCATAGAAAAAAAAAGGACCTTTTTTTATACGATACAGTATCTGGGAGGATTACGTGCACTTCAGTAATGGAGGGGCGGAAACCGTGGTTCATAGCATAAAAAAAATCGATCGATACTTGTATTCGTATAAAATAGAACAGCTAAAATATCGTACGTGTAAAGAAAAAAAAAAGATCTGCTACGGGTGGAGTTTTGAGTGCCGTCATCGTGAAAAACCTTGGCACCCATTATAGTTCCAATTCATCATTTTACCCAATAAATAATGAAAACATATTTAAATATCCACAATAACGGGGGCCAATATGTCTGTAACTTGAGACATTGATGAGCAGCTGAAGTTTGATCTGAAATTCTTACTGTATAACGTTCGATCGACGTCGTTAATTTTCGACAAAGAATTAAGTGTATTATCTAATGAAAGGATTAAAAGAATATCCACTTTATTTAGCGTACTTTTATTCCCCAAACAATAACTACAATAAAAATTAACTTGCGATTTATACAACGGTAGTGGGATTTGGCTAGGGACCTGGAGTAGAATTTGCTGGTATTAGACCAACAGCCGCAAATATCCTATTAACTACACTCACAGGCTTAATTAAAATATACACGATTATAAATGATTAAATAATGATTACAAATCAAAATAATGCTTGATACATTAATAACATGTTGACCCAAGAATTAAATATATAATTATATATTATTTCTAGTGTTTACTCAAAACAAAGCCCGATAAACATTCAAGTAGAGGCTTAATCCATGATGTTGCATGAACGTAAGAAAAGGAGACTCCAAATAGAGAGTCAATGTATGACGCTATTTGAGCGTAAGAAAATGGGAATCCAAGTAGATGGTTAATGTATAATATTGTTTGAGCGTAAGAAATGGACTCCAAGTAGAGGGTTGATGTATGATGCTGTTTGAGCGTAAGAGAAGGAGAATCCAAGTAGAGGGTTAATGTATGATATTGCTTGAGCGTAAGAAATGGACTCCAAGTAGAGGGTTGATGTATGATGCTGTTTGAGCGTAAGAGAAGGAGAATCCAAGTAGAGGGTTGATGTATGATATTGTTTGAGCGTAAGAGAATTGACTCCAAGTAGAGGGTTGATGTATGATGCTGTTTGAGCGTAAGAGAAGGCGAATCCAAGTAGAGGGTTAATGTATGATATTGTTTGAGCGTAAGAGAATGGACTCCAAGTAGAGGGTTGATGCATGATGCTGTTTGAGCGTAAGAGAAGGAGAATCCAAGTAGAGGGTTAATGTATGAAATTGTTTGAGCGTAAGAGAATGGACTCCAAATAGAGGGTCGATGTATGATGTTGTTTGAGCGTAAGAGAAGGAGAATCCAAGTAGAGGGTTGATGTATGATATTGTTTGAGCGTAAGAAAAAGAGACACCTAGTAGAGGGTTAATGTATGATGATGTTTGAGCGTAAGAAAAAAAGACTCCAAGTAGAGGGTTAATGTATCATGATGTTTGAGCGTAAGAGAAGGAAACTCAAAGTAGAGGCTTAATGTATGATGCTGTTTGAGCCTAAGAAAAAGACACCCCAAGTAGACAGTTAATGTATGATGATGTTTGGACGTAAGAGAAGGAAACTCCAAGTAGCGGCTTAATGTATGATGTTGTTTGAACGTAAGAGAAACAGACTCCAAGTAGAGGGTTAATGTATGATGATGTTTGAGCGTAAGAGAAGGAAACTCCAAGTAGAGTCTTAATGCATGATGTTGTTTGAACGTAAGAAAAAGAGACTCCAAGTACAGAGTTAATGTATGATGATGTTTGAGCGTAAGAGAAGGAAACTCCAAGTAGAGGCTAAATGTATGATGTTGTTTGAGCGTAAGAGAAACAGACTCCAAGTAGAGGGTTAATGTATGATGATGTTTGAGCGTATGAGAAGGAAACTCTAAGCAGAGGCTTAATGTATGATGTTTGAGCAGAAGAAAAAGAAACTCCAAGTACCGGCTTAATGTATGATGTTGTTTGAACGCAAGAGAAACAGATGCCAAGTAGAGGGTTAATGTATGATGATGTTTGAGCGTAAGAGAAGGAAACTAAAAATAGAGGCTTAATGTATGATGCTGATTGAACCTAAGAAAAAGAGACTCCAAGTAGAGAGTTAATGTATGATGATGTTTGAGCGTAAGGAAAGGAAACTCCCAGTAGCGGCTTAATGTATGATGTTGGTTGAACGTAAGAGAAACAGACTCCAAGTAGAGGGTTAATGTATGATGATGTTTGAGCGTAAGAGAAGGAAACTCTAAGTAGAGGCTTAATGTATGATGTTGTTTGAACGTAAGAAAAAGAGACTCGTAGTAGAGGGTTAATGAATGATGATGTTTGAGCGTAAGAGAATAGGAACACAAAGTAGAATGTTAATGTACGATGTTGTTTGAGAGTATTACTATATGAAGTTGTTTGAGAATCTCACTCAATATAGTGGATTACTGTACGATGTTGTATGAGAAGGATACCGAAAGTAGAGAGTTATTTTATGATGTATAATCGTAAGAGAAGTTCGCTCAATGTAGAAGCTTACTGTCTGAGGCCGTATAAGCGTAATTGAAGGTACTTCAATGTAGAGGGGTATTATGTGTTGTATGGACGTAAGATCGGAATACGAAAGGTAGTTCTTTACTGTATGAGTCAAATTGAAGGCCGCTCAAGATAGAGAGTTTCTTTATCATGTTGTATAATAGTAAGAGAAAGCTACCCAAAGGTTACTCTGTAATGAGTCCCAAATATAGGACGAAACGGCCATGCAGTGCTTTCTGTTGCGTCTTTTTCTAGACTCGATGAATAACTTAATTATGATTATTTCAAATCCTCCTAGTTATATATATATATATATATATATATATATATATATATATATATATATATATATATATATATATATATATATATATATTGTGTGTATGTAGGATGTATAATAGTATCCGAAATAAAAGTGTAGATGATGAGACAAATTTATTAACGAGGCATTTCATGGAGAGTGTCAGCTTCCTATGATAGGAGTCAAACGCCATACCAACTGTACAAACGGGCCTAGGTGACGAAGAGGTAACTGCATTTAGCCAAATTCATCTTTATTATTTTTATTTTTCAAACCATTATCTTTGTTATTAAATATCCGAGATTGTAATAGCAGAATATCTGCCAAGAATGGTGAAATGCTGTAAGAACCTGGTCGTAAATTTACTGTGGATAAATTAGCGATAAAATCAGATTCTAGACATTTTTGTCTTAGTGAATTATTTTCTCTTGTAATTAGAGATAATATATTAAATATATATATTATGGTATGTTTTGCTAAATTCAAAGTATACAGTTTATCTGCTTCATTATTTTAATTGTATTTTTACAATTTTATAAGACGTACATTTTGTCTTTTGCTCCCGGTCTTAGGTATTCTTCGCTATTTCTAAAGGCCGCTTGATATAATATACGTCATACAAAAAAAAAGGGTGACAGGAAGGCAGCCAGAAGAAAAATGGTGGCGGTTAGGCAGGAAAAGAAGTAAAATCCCAACTTAGTTGACAACGCGACTCTGAGTAGTTTAGAAAAAAAAAAAAAAAAAAAAAAAAAACAAGCGCGTAAGACAGTGCATTAAAAATGAAGAATAAAAAAAAAAGAAGGAATTCTCTTCGAAAAAAAGAAAAAAGAAAAAATGTTCAAGAATTTCCCACGCGACATATTGTTGCGATTTTGTCGTCATGTGTGCAAGTATGTCATGCCCGTAATTTGTGCATATTTATTTTTTTTTGTCAAGCAAGCTGGCTGCTTTTCGAAATCGGCAACGCACGACTGAAAGTGTTCTGAAGAACACCACCCCACCCCCGCGAGTTAAGCAGCAGGAACTGAACGCCTGAATACTTAGTCTTCAACCGTTTCTGATAATCACGTTTTTGTTTCGCAATAAAACGCAAAGTGGAAGAAGGTCGATTCCAAAGACAGGAAGGAAACGCAGAAAGATGACATTACCTCGACCGAATAGAAATTAGGGAAGAACAGCCTGAGATAGATAGATAGATAGATAGATCGATAGATAGATAAACATATATATATATATATATATATATATATATAATCTCAGTCTATATCAGTCTCTGTATCTATAGCATTATATATATATATATATATATATATATATATATATATATATATATATATTATATATAAATATATATATATATATATATATATATATATATATAATGCTATAGCATTATATATATATATATATATATATATATATATATTATATATAAATATATATATATATATATATATATATATATATAATGCTATAGATAGAGAGACTGAGATAGACTGAGATGAGATAGATAGACTTAGATATATTGCACGCTATAGATGCTATAGATAGACTGACTGAGATAGACAGATAGACATATATAGATAGATAGATAGACTAAGATAATAAGATAGACAGAGATAGATAGATAGACTGAGATAGACTTAGATATATTTCATGCGACAGATAGACTGAGATAGATAGATAAATAGATAGACTTATATATATATATATATATAGAGAGAGAGAGATAGATAGATAGATAGACTTATATATATATATATATATATATATATATATATATAGATAGATAGATAGATAGATAGATAGATAGACTTATATATATATATATATATATATATATATATATATATATATATATATATATTCGTTTGAATAAAAACAGACCACGTTATGGTTCCATGTAATAAATTATTTCACCATAACCCCTTTAATCGGGTCTACCCATACGGATTACCTAAGTTTGCATAAACTAAATATCTATCTATCTATCTATCTATCTATCTATCTATCTATATATATATATATATATATATATATATATATATATAGATAGATAGATAGATAGACTTATACATATAGATAGATAGATAGATAGATAGACTTATACATATAGATAGATAGATAGATAGATAGATAGATATACTGCTATAGATAGCTATCTAGCTAGTTAGCTAGATAGATAGATAGGTTCCCGTATAAAAAGTCTACAAGTTCCAATTCTTACTTTGTAAACTACAACAATGAATGCCCTGGAAAACATAAAACTGCTATCCTTCATAACCGAATCCAAAGTGCTAAACTTAATTCTTTATCTAAATAAATTTTCCTTAAAGTATTAAATGATATAAAAAAATATTTATCAATAATGGGCACCCTTAATTATAAAGACAATAAGCATATCAAATTTCATTTAAATAACAATTTTCATCACAAAAGCCATAATAATAAACACAATATTGACAATAATAACTATTAATATATATTAATAATAATCAAATGTACCAAAATTACATAAAATCAAATAATAATAACATATAATAATCAAATGTACGAAATTTCCATAAAAAGACAACACTGAAAAATATCATATATAGATATATAAACCCAGACGATAAAAATAAATATATTAGCTTTATTATTTATTACAAAAAAAAAAAAAGAACTAGCACGTTCGTTATTAAAAATGTTATGTTCCAAACTTCCAGCCACGTACATAAGACCAATTTTCTGTATGAATATACTTTCCCAATTGTTTCTCTATAAATAAAAAACCTAAAATTTCTTACATAGAATATA
>OZ010584.1:19196883-19211883 GCA_963932145.1 Acanthosepion lycidas
GTAGAGACGACAGAATCTATTAATTATCAACTAGATGAGATTTGCTTTGATAATGATATTAATACGGAAGTGACTTGTAGTATTGAATGATTTTGTGATATACTAGATGAATTAACTAAGATAGGATCACGTGTTTAAACTGATGGTGATACTAATGTGACTAAAGTAGATAAAGATATCTCTAATTTTAATATGTATTTTAGTTTCGCTCCCAAACTTAATTGCTCAAAATTTACTGGCGAATTCTGTGAGGACAAGTTTACGTTCAAAATCTACTTTACCCAATTTGAAAATTATAGGACACGAGTAACAAGTAAAGGTGTTAAACGATAGTATTTGAGAGGATATCTGACATGTTCTTTTCGGTAGATCATCAAACATTTAACAATTATGAATGAGGTTTAGTTTGGTTTGGTCTGGTTTGTTATACAGCATATCAACCTCAACGGGTTATTTAATGCCGACAAAATTTTTATTGCTGGTAATATTTTTTTGCCAAAAATGTACCGCTGGTAATATTTTTTTTTTTTCAAAAATCTCTTGCTGCTAAAATTTTTTTCAAAAAGTATTGGATTAAAATCTATTTTTATACTTTCATACTGTTTTGACCCCAGGTTGGGGGTTAACTATTTGCCCATAGTTAGGACCCTAACAGGTGCTACCAAGCCGGATCAGGGTGGACCTGGGAACACTAGCAATTAAGAAGTGGTTCATCTCTCCTCAAAACCTCGTGATCAGAGGCTTTGTTGTTGGATGTAGTTTATCGCCTTACCCAAGAGATGGATTTAGTTTAACGTCATATCAGTTACCCACGACGGATTTTCAAGACGGACCTACCCTGAAAATTATAGACCGTTCCCATTTTTGTAAGGTGGCAAACTCAGAAAATCAGCTGCAAATTAAATACTTATTTTCCCCACTGTGCTACCGAGCTTTGCATTCTTTGGTCCAGGATCGTTGACCACGTGATACTGAGCCATCGACCATGTGTTAGCGTTCTGTTAAACATTTTTTCCGTGCCGTGGTCCATTTTGCAAAGTGCCATGGAACATTTTGTACGACGTCTTGGAAACGTTATGTGATATCGAACCCCCAGAAGGTGGTGAATGCTGCACAATCTCCTTACAGATGAAGAAGAGATTTGAGGCAGCAGAAATATGGTTCTACAGAAGGATACTGACAATATGATAAATGAACTTGTGAATTACAAATTGGAGATTGCTAAATCAAACAAGTACAACAATTTAAATATTTGGGAAGTGCTTTAACAGAGGATGGAAAGTTCCACACTGAAATCCGAAGGGATAGCGAAAGATGCCTTTCAAAATTTAAGCAGCATAATATGAAACAGGAAAATTTCATTGAAGCAAAGAAAAAATGCTGGACTTCTTAGTAATATCAACCCTTCTTTATGTTAATGAATGCTGGTCAATCTCTTCACAGATGTAGAAGAGAACGGAGGAAACTTGAGTTGCGGTTCCACAGAAGGATGCTGAGAATTCTATGAAGGGGGCACGTGAGTAATCTTAAAGTCTTAAGGAAATTGGAACAAAAAGACACATGTACGTAAAATCTGAAATTTCTGGGAAATATAATGAGGAAACCGAGCTTGGAGAATTTGATACTCACAGGGCATGCTGAAAGTAAGCTGCACATAGGAAAAGAACTGCCTAGCAAGCTTGCGTTAAATGACTGACAGGACAGGGACAGGGAGGTATATCTAGTGGACAAACTTTGTTTAGAGCTACAATGGATGGTGTGGAGCGCTATGATAGTTCTCTGAATGCATAATATAGAAAAAAGAACAGTTAATCTTCATTTCCCAAATATAGCACTCTCTATACGAAACCCGAATTGTGTATGTTTCCATATTTCAACAGGAAAATAATGCTATCCCCTATCTTTATAACAGCCAGGTCATGCCGGAGTACTGTTGTCATATTAAAGCTGTGCCTTCCCAGGCTACATTTTTCAGGCTTGATAGTTCAAAAGCGTCTCCGAATCATTGTTGGAGAAGAACTATTGTCTACATTACAACCTCTCCCTCATAGGCGGGATGTGGCGAACCTCTTACCCCTGTATCGCTACTACAATGGAAAGCACTCGGACAAACAAGTCTAACCTTCACGGCTACGACTCGCCATGCCACTTACATAGCCGCAAATCCTCCACAAGCCCTCCGTATTCCATCGGCAAACAGCTTCTTCCCGCAAAACACTGCCCTGTGAAAGAGACTCCTAGGAGGATGTTTCCCGATCACTGCAATCTTAACCTGACAAGTCTACACTTAACCGTTATCTCCCCCTCCTTTCCATATAAGATACTCCTTAACGTAACCCTCTACCTCGAGTGGCCCTTGGGTCTTGTACAGGGTAAAACTTACTGTAAAAAATGCATATCAAGTCAGGGTTTATATTTACTAAACATCGCTTGAAATCGTTACGAAGCCAAAATCTAGAGTAGGAAGATTGTGTAGAGTAGGAAGATTGTGTAGCGCCAAAATTGTCAAATACTTTTCTTTTTCCTTAGCGTGAACAAAAAACAGCTGTTGACACCAGTGCTAAATATGGAATTACCTCATCCACAGAATCGTACGAAGCGTTAAACTGAACTATGTTTATATTATTTACAATCGGACTAATGTCCTCATCTTTGTCGTTATATCGGCTGTTGTACTCTCCGACCTTCTTTAGATGTTTATTGCTTGAAGTAACCTTCAGGGAATTTTGAACTGAAAGAGAGAGGGGGTGCTAAAGAAACGGGTCCAACTCTGTTCAGGTGAAGTATCAACCCATTGTC
This sequence comes from Acanthosepion lycidas, assembly GCA_963932145.1. Taxonomy (NCBI): domain Eukaryota; kingdom Metazoa; phylum Mollusca; class Cephalopoda; order Sepiida; family Sepiidae; genus Acanthosepion; species Acanthosepion lycidas. Next base: position 19,199,683 of record OZ010584.1, read on the forward strand.
TTAGCATGCGAGTTCAGCTGCTATGGCTTGTGCAAGCAAGCAGGCTTTTTACTGGCTGGAGTTGCCAGTCCAACTAGTTTTGAATTCAGTGTTATTCTTCTCCTAGACTGGTTGGCAACCAAAGCTTGAGTGTTCATCGCGTCCTGCTATTTAAAGCATAGATAGTGAGGAGGAAAAAGAGGAAAGAAATACGGGGCGCGGAAAAAATAACATCCTTTTTAGGGGTGCGGATAAAAAAAAACGAGTTTTTTTTATGAGTGCGGCAGATATAAAGCCTACTTTTATATGTTTTTATAATTTTTAACTGTATTAATTTTGATATTTTTAATTTTATATCATGAAATTTTCTGTGCATTTTACATTGTATAGTTCTTTTATTTCATGATTTTAAAAATAAACATCCGCCATGCGATTAATGAATGGGAAAAGAGTGAAGGCCGTTCAACTTAATTACCAAAGTAATAACAAATTACTATCAATATTTTTATTCAACTTTATTACAAAAATAATAAATTAAAATAACAAAACGAAATAATAATTATAATAATAATAATGATAACAATAAAACGAAATAATAATGATAATAATATCAAATAATAATGATAAATAAAATAATAGTAATGATAACAAATAATAATTATAATAATATCAAATAATAATACTAAATAATAAAAATAAGAATTATATCAAATAATAATAATAATAATAATAAATACTAAATTATAAATAATAATACCAAATATTAATAATAATACCAAATAATAATAATGATGAAAATACCAAATAATAATGATAATAATACCAAATAAAAATAATACCAATTAATAATAATAATAATACCAAATAATATCAAATATTAACAGTAACTCCAAATAAGAATAATAACAAATAATAATAACAAATATTATTAATAATAATAACAAATAAAATAATAATACTACCAAATAATAATTGTAATAATGACAATAACAACAATAATATGAAATAATAATAATAATAATCATAATAATACCAAGTAATAATAACAAATAATAATAATAATAATAATACCAAATAATAATAAAAATAATACTAAATAATAATAATAATAATAATAATAATTATGATACCAAATAATACTACCAAATATTAATAATAATAATACTAAATAATTATAATACCAAATAATAATAATAATAATAATAATAATAATAATAATAATAATAATAATAATAAATATTAGTTGAACATTCTTCAAAAATCCCGTAGACGTCTTTCTTCAGAGTTGGGTATCAGTAATAGAAGTATTCGTAGACTCTTAAAGAAGCTTAAGATGAGACCTTACATCCCGAAGTTGTTACCAAGCTTGCCTGATGGAAATGTAGATAGACTATTAGTGTTTTGCGAAAGGTCAATGAAGAAACTTTGATTTGGTGATCACATGAAGCAACGTTTAAATTAATCAGGCATATAAATCATGATAATTGCGTGAACGGGAGCCATGTTAACACAAATGATATCTTGGACAAAGATGTTAACCTACAAGGAGTGATGGCTTGAGCCACCATTAAATCCATGGGAATAACAGGAACGATATTGTTTGATGGTGGACGTTAAATGCGACGCTGAGATCAGAAGACGTATTGGGATGGCCAAGGACGCATTCCAAAAGCTAGGCAGAGTATTACGAGACAGGAGGATTTAATTGGTAACAAAGAAAAGAGTACTGGGCTGCTACATGACATGTATCCTGCTTTACGACAGCGAATGCTGGACGATCTCCTCAAAGGTGAAGAAGAGACTTGAGACAACGGAGGTATGGTTCTACAGAAGGATGCTAAGGATATCATGGACGGAGCGTGTGAGCAACGATGAGGTTTTGGACAGGATGCAAACAAGGAGGAAGCTTATAATTAACATCAGGAAGAGACAGTTGAAATTTCTGGGACACGTAATGAGAAGGGGGCTTGGAGAATCTGATACTCACAGGTCGAATAGAGGGAAAGAGAGACATGGGAAAGCAACGCATGACATACCTAGCGGGCTTAAGCAAGTGGATGACAGAACCTGGTCTGGGGGAAGTAGCAAAGGGACAAAACTTATTGAGAGCTACAAAGGATAAGGGGGAAGTAGAGAGCCATGATCGCCTACGTCCTGACGGGACACGACACATAAATGAAGAACACTGTTAGTCATGCTACTTATTTGCATATACAGAAAAGTGAATTCTGGCTGAGTTAGAAATCAGAATGATATATATATATATATATATATATATATATATATAATCGGTTGGTGCAAAAATAATGACGTAATAATGTCATTTTTGACGTATAACGTCAAAAAACGACATCATTACGTCATTATTTTTGCACCAACCTAATATATATATATATATATATATATATATATATATATATATATATATATATATATGTATATATGGTTGGATAGATGTGAGCTTGTGACCCTGGGTTTCACGCTTTAGCGATCGTCAGACAAACTGATTAATTTTTTTAAAAAAATTTGGTTTTATGTAGATTGCGTGTATATATATATATATATATATATATATATATATATATATATATATATATATATTTATATACACACACTTTTCACATATATATATATATATATATATATATATATATATATAACATTCAACAGGATGGCGCGCCGCCCTATTATGGTTTACAGGTCCAAGAATGGTTAAATCTTAATTTCTAGCTGAGGTAGATAGGAGAACGTGGAGCAAAATGAGTGGCCATCACAATCAACAGACCTGGCACCACCAGACTTTTTTCTTGTTGGGTGGGAACTGAAAGATCTTGTCTACAGGCTTAAACCGAAAACAAGCAATTACTGGTAGATCTTCTGAGATCGATGTAGAAATGTGTCAATTACTTTGTGGAAGTCTTACTGAGAGGGTTCAGCATTGTCTTTGACACATGCAAGTTGAGCATTTTCAAACATTTTAAATACTTTGTTCATTCATAACAAATCGTACTTGTTTTGACGCGACAATACACCCTTGGGCAAATTAATTGAAACAAAACGAATAATTCCGTTATTATTTACTTTTTTTTCGTATTTTCCCAATGAAACATGGCCCAGTGCACATGTTAGTACTTCGTGTATCCATTCCACGAAGTCGTTCCTTGGAGATGGATCACAGATTCTCCACTGGATTTAACCCAGTAGAGTTTCCGGGCCAATCTATACTACTTTGATTTGCTCACTGGTAGGGTGTGTTGGTGCAGTGTTACAATTTTTGTATTCTTTCTTTGGATTAACGTCCATCGCAGACAACAGCCGTAAGACAACTAATCGACAGCCGAGACAATAGTGTCTGGGTGTGATAGAAATCTGATGCAATCACGGATGGTGTAATATTTTTCAATGCCAAACAAAGTTCATCATACACCCTGAAAATAGATTCATATCACTTCACACCACCGGAAATGACGTAATCTGAAGAAAAAAAAAAAAAAGAAATCGATTACACCCTGTCACTCCAGTGGGTCTAAAACTGACTGAATGGTGAAAGAAAGGGAACTAAAACAGTTTTTTTTTTCAATTAATTTGAACAAGGGGTGTATTTATAGATTTTCATAAACGACTGTGATGTATTTTTGTTCAATAAAAGTTAATAAATTTAAAAAAAAAAAAAGGGAAATATTTTTGACACATTATTAATACTTTTCTCAAGACAATTTCTATGAGGGTGAGCTTAACAACTTCGGCTGGGATTTGAATTCGGTAGTCCGATCTGACTTCCCACGCCGATAAGCACTACAGCATGCGCCCATAAAAAAAATATCAAACCTTTGACATTGTTCTTTTATTTCTAGTCTAGTCTAGCACTGAATCTGTACGCGGATTGAAGTAACAATTTCTATACTATCATATCCACGAAACAACCTTTTTTATCCTCTCGGAGTACCTATTAATTACAAATCTAGAAGCTAGACTGAGAACTATTTAATTTCTTTCTTTTTTTTTTTCTTTTTTTTTGTTAGCTGCATATCAAACCTCTGTTGGTTATTTGATGCTGAAATCTGAATATTTTATCTGCATTTTATTTATTATTATTATTGTTTCTGGAGATAATGATGGTTTTTGTTATACAAGTCTTACTAATTAACCCATAGCTGGGGGGAGAAGAGGTGCATTCATACCTTTCCCGAGGCTATTTGTGCGTAAGTGGTTATAAAGAAACCGATGGGAATTTGAACCCTGTTCTCCGATTAACAATTCCGAGTCATTATCCATTATACCCACCCACACATTCAATACCAGCACCTAGTATTTCCAAGCGGTCACCCATCTTGGTACTGATCAGACTCGACGTTGCTTAACTTCGGTAATCATACGGGAAACGGTGTTTCAACGTGATATGGATGTAAGCCGATGTAATTAGTAGTGCGATCAATCGTGTGTGCTCCATACTGATGGCCTTGTGCCAAAACTAAGCTAAACTTAAGTAAATGAAGTTGAAAATAGAGAGCTAGTTTCGTTGACTAATACTACCGAGTAGTGTGTTCAATCCTTACTGGTTGCTCTATACTAGTGGCCTTGTGCTCGAACTAAGATATGCCTAATTGATAAATAAATAAATGAAAAAAAAAACACTTCATCGTCTATTGATTACCAATCTGTTATCGTGGATCAGTTAAGAGCAAGTTTTGGGGTTCGATCATCATAGATGGCACAATAGTTTTGTTCTTACCGCAGATCTAAACTATTCTTAATTATTAACAAATAATTCTAAAGATAGGAAGTAGTGGAGGTCTATGATAGTTCATGTCCTGAAGGGACACGCATATTATTTCTTTGTTCAACAGTCTCCCAAGAGATGTTTTTTTCCGTTCACTATAATCTTAACCTGTTCAAGTCTAGTATCAACTATCATTTTCCCCTCCTATCCATATGAAATACTCCTTAAGGTAACCCTGTACCTCGGGTGGCACCCGGGTGTGGTACAGGGCGAAACTTACAGTAATATATATATATATATATATATATATATATATATATCCTAAAGAGGCAGGAAATATGTACCAAGGTTTCACCTAAATTGATCTTCAGTGTAAGTCAGCTGACACTGAAGACCCATTTAGGTGGGTAGTTACCGTCTCTTTAGGATTTATTTTATTTAACTGTGCTCTACTCAGTGTATTGAAGGCTCTACGTTTTATCTTAGTTACTCGCTTGTTTTTTTTTTCTTTGGACTGGAAACTTAAGGCACTAGACGATGTTTTTCGCCCTGTTTGGATGTTTCTAGTACTTACAGTTTTTTCCAATTTTTTCCTCGGATGCAAATTTGTCTTGATATACTTGCAAATTGTGCTATCCGGGTTTTTTGACCAACCGAGTATCATTATTAGTATACATACATACATACATACATACATACATACATACATATATGTATATATATATATATATATATATATATATATATATATATATATATATAGCTACAAATATATATATATACTAATAATGAGACATATATATATATATATATACATATAAATTAAGAAGGATATTAAGGATTAGCGTGCATTATAGTAGAATCAATAATCTCTAAATTAATCTAACCTAGATCCTTTTTCATATTGAGTAAGTCAAGCTTGAATACAATGCAGTCCGGCTGTAAAATAGAAAGATCGTGTTGCACCGATTTTACAAGTTAATGATGGGTTATCTGCTTCTAAAACGAATATCTAAAATCTTGTACTTTGGCCCGAACCCCGACCACTTGAGTACGGTACTGGCCATCTTAGATTTTGTAACTTAGGAAGATTGTATTGCGTCAATATTTATGCGAGGCTCATATTTCCTACTTCTAAAATTAATATTTGAAATCTTGCATTTTAACTCATCCAACGGAAACTTAAGTACAGTACAGGCTTATTGTGACGTAGAAAGATTGTGCAGCGTCGATTTCTTTTTTACGTTAGGAAGAGCTGACCTGCTTCGAAGAATAATATCTGAAATCTTACACCTATATTCAATGACCGACCCCTGCCATCAGCAAAGATACGTAGTTTTCACAATCACTAAGTAACTGTTGCGTATTAAGATTAATTACACACTTAACACCTCTTTCGCTTACTAAATGCAATAGTAGTACTAAATAGCAAGGCCTATAATAGTAATAATAGTCAATAATAATGTTAATAGCTAATAATAATCTATAGTTGGCCACACGTACTCGAGGATATCCGTCTACTAGGGCGACTAGCCAATCTCTATTGCAGATGCTTGTTCGCATTTGTGTTTATTCAACACCCACAGAGCCCACCTGTGGTTTATACTGCATATGAGGAAACCTTGGTTCCAGTTTCTGGGAAAGAGCGGGTTATCTAGCGTGATCAACAATTTGTATAAGGCCAGCACGCTAAAACCCTCGGTCACGATGACTTGGGACTTCCTGCTAGCGCAACTATCGACGGTGCCCCCCCCCCAAGTGTTCCGTCTACTCAATTTCACTCACAAGGCTTGAGTCAACTCGTGGTATGGTTTTAAGGGACTTTCGTCCTCTCCAGTTCAATAACATCAGGAATTCTTCCTCCTGACAAATCAACCATGGTGAGAGTCGAACCCGGGTCTCATGGTCAGAAGGCGAGCATTCTAACCATTCGGCTACACGCCCATAGTTAATAATAATAATAAGATCACAAAAAAATAATGTGCCCTCTTACAGTCACTGCAGATTGTAATGTATCTTTGGAGATTTAAAAAAAAAAATCTATCAAAGTACAACGACCTTGAAATCGAAATCTCAATAATGCAGCACGTGAGGACATTAACAGTTTCATTTGTAGTTGGAGCCCTCGGTTTGATTGGAAAATATCCGATAGACTCATTAATGGGATCCCTTGTAGCCCATGTCTTAAAGAAATACTCACAAGTACAGCTAACACCTTACTAAGGCCTTTATCTATGTAAAATGTATGTGACCTTCATTTGGGGGGGGGTTAATTTTTTTAAAAATTGCTCAGTGGAAAATGTCATGATGTCATTTCTGACATTAGGTCACTAGTTGGGACCCAGAAAAGAAATAATAATAATAATAATAATAATAATAATAATAATAATAATAATAATAATAAACATGTAACAGTGCTTGGAAAGTGTTGTTATGTAATAGTCCTTCCTATATAGCAATAAATAAAGGACCATCACCGCAGAGATGAAGAAGAAACATCAGGCGATAGAAATGTGGTTCTACAGAAGGATACTGAGCATAACGTCGACGGTGTATGCGACTAAGCAACGACGTTTTAGAGAAAATAGATACAAAAAAGATACTTCTAATCAACATGAGAAAGAGATAGTTGAAATTCCTCAGGTACATACCGAGGAAAAAGGGTTTGGAAAAATTGACACTGACAGCACAAATTGATGGCAAGAGGGAAAACAGCGTATAACCTACCTAACGAACTCGTGTAAACGGATGGCCGAACAGGGTTTAGAGTAGATAGCGAAAAGACAGCATTTCCTAAGAGTTGCAAAAGAGAGGAAGATGTGGAGGGCCATGAACGTCAACGTCCTGAAGAGACATGGCCTATAGAAGTAGAAGAGTGTTTAAGACAGAGATAAATATGGTAGACAAACTGCGACTGTGAAACTCGTTCCCTCGTACCAGAAACCAAACAATAGCTTCTGCTGCAGTTAGATGGAGTCGCGTGTACTTTTAGATGTTGACGTCACAACGCACAGTGATTCGTGGTTGTTGGGAGTTACTGTTGTTGTTGCTGTGGTGATGATGATGATGATGATGATGATGATGGTGATGATGGTGATGATGATGATGATGATGGTGGTGGTGGTAGTGGTGGTGGTTTGATCGGGGTGGTTTGAGGGTGTTTGCAACCGAATAACGTCACAGGCATTAGCAGGGTACACTGACTTCGATTACGTAAGAAGAAATGAAGAGAGAAGCGGAAGACGAGTGGCGGAGAAGTCAGCTGAGAGGATGCAAATTAAATGGGAGAGCGAGAAAGAAGAAGAAGAAGAAGAAGAGAGATAAAGGGGAAAAGGAGAGCCAAAAAAAGATAGCTGAGGGGCGGCAGATTATAAGAAAGAGAGAGATAGAAAAAAAAGAAGAAAAGAGTGGAGAGGCGTAGAAGACGCTGAGAGGCGGCAAATTACAAGAGAGGGAGAGAAGAAGAAGAAGAAGAAGAAAAAGAGGGAGGAGGAGGCAGGGAAGTGTTCGGCGGGAGGCGGGAGATTAAAAGAGAGAGAGAGGGAAAGAAAGAAGAAGAAAATACAGAAAAGGGAAGAGAAAGAGAGAACGATGGGAGACTGCAAATTAAGTGATAGAGAGAAGAAGAAGAAGAAGAAGAAGAAGAAGAAGAAGAGGAAGAAGAAGAAGAAGAAGAAGAGCGAGCAGAAGGGACGAGACAGAAGATACATTGAGAGGCGGTAGATTGAAAGTGAAGGATAAAGAAGAAGAAGAAGAAGAAGAAGAAGAAGAAGAAGAGAAGGGGAAGAGGAGAGATAGAAAAGACGTTGAGATGCGGCAAACTGAAAGAGAACGATAGGGAAAGAAAGAAAGAAAGAAAGAAAGAAAGAAGAAGAAGAAAACTACACATATTCTCTTTGCTCTTGCAGACACAAATATACATAAGCCCATATGCAAGACTAGTTGTGACGTAATGGTTAACAAGCTAAACTAGTGACCTATTAATATTATAAGATGTGTTCGATCATTGGTATCCTATGTTCATTACCATCTGACTGACTAACATATATAAAGATTAGTGATTAAAATTTAGCTTGTTCATTTTTATCTTTAGCTGCCAAATACAATGGATGATCTTAATCATTGGTGGGGGCCAGAATTTTATTCAATATACCATAAACAAAGGTAGGGCGCTTAATAAAAGGTTGGGTCGGAAAATCATTTGAAGTGTCAAAAATTTAGAAAGTAAAAAAGTTTTTCCTTTTTTAAAAAAAAAACAAAAAAAAACATTGAATTTATCGAAGAAAGAAACTTGACAATTCTGGAAAAATTAAAAATAAAACAATGGAAAAATTATTCAAAACCTAAAAAAACGTGCAAGCAAAAACCTGAATCAACTATTTTCCTTTGGGGATAAGTGAAATAATAATAAAAAGCAACAGTCTTATTGAGCTTATAAATTTTGTAAGATAAATAAATAAAAGTCACTGTATTCTATTAGTTTCTTGCAACTTTTTCTCGCACGTCTCGCTTGTGGAACTCACTTCCGGTCCTATGTTTTCCAGCCAACTGCAAAAATTTAAATGCAATGTCAATCGCTATCTACTGTCCTCCTAATTACATTTTCCTCTTCCGGTTCAAAACTAATATTTCTGTTCCTAATTCCTACTGTAATTCTTTGGCTGTACTGCCTTGATTCGGGTGACACCGAATTTTTTAAAAATCTGACGATCTAATCAAACAGAAAAATACATCATCATATTTTCGATCTCTTTGACTACATCCATACCGTTTTTGTATTTTTTTTTTAACTTTGGCCAGTCTAAGTTAAACAACAACAACAAAAAAAACGAACAAACGTCCCACCATAGGCTAATATTCACGAGAATTTACAAAGCCAAGCTTAGATATGAAACAGGCTGAAAATACGAAGCTCTTAGTGAGAAACGAACTCACTACTCAGTTGTAAATGATCTAGCAAGACAAGCATAGAAGTGCCAAACGCTAATGGTTATCGACGTGGTTGACTGTTAAACCTACGATGAATAGTCTAACTGTATGTAGTACGTAATTTAAAAATACCGTTTAAAAAATAAAAACTTGTCTAGGCAAATCAAAAAAGGAAAAGTGGCGGTATGGTAATACGAATTCGTGTATTAAGTTGGTGCAAAAATAATGGCGTAATAATGTCGTTTTTTGACGTTAACAAATACGTCAAAAAACGACATTATTACGTCATTATTTTTGCACCAACCTAATACAATAGAGAATATATTTAAGTATGCGTTATTGATTGTAGCCTGTGTATCCTGTTATTGATCTATCACGCCTTCTCTCTTTGTATGTGCAAATATCAGGGTGGAGTTGATGTTCGCATTTTCTGTCTGCGTGCGTGTGTCTAGTTTGTTTTTTAATTCATTTTTATAGTTCTTTCTTGACGTCTGTGACCAGGCTTATGTCTCAGACAGGTACGAACGGGTGGTGATAGAGAAATAAATGCATAGATAGACAGATTTATAGGAACCGAAAATTTAGATAAATAAAAACGATAGATAGATAGATAGATAGATGCGAAACGAAAAGATAGATAGACACAGATGAATAAAAACGATAGATAGATAGATAGATAGAAAGATAGATAGATAGATAGATAGATAAATCTATATGGACAGAAAAAAGACAGATATAAACAAAAGGTGTAGATAGATAGATCAATACGAACCGAAAAAGATAGATAGATAGATAGATAGATAAACAGAAAAATATGGATATGAACAAAAACGATAGATAGATCGATAAATATGAATAAAAAACATAGATAAATTGACCTATATGAACCGAAAAAGATAGATAGATATGAACGAAAACGATAGATAAATCTATATGAACCGAAAAAGATAGATAGATAGATAGATCGATAGATAGATAGATAGATAGATAGATATGAACAGATTTGAATAGATAGATAGATAGATAGATAGATAGATAGATAGATAGATAGATCTATGATAAAAAAATAGATACATAAAAATGAACAGAAATATGATAGATCTCTAAGAACAGGATAAGGGTGAGTGATAGAAACTAAGATTCATATATATATATATATATATATATATATATATATATATATATATATATATATATATATATATATATACACACACATATATATATGAGAACGTTAGACATATATAATAATATTAACAGCTTGTTTGCGTCGTTGTGTTTGGGTGTTTGGGTGTCTAGCTGATCCTTGTTGCAGAAACTTACTCATACACAAACAACAGACGTTCTGCGAAACGTGTCGTTTATAACACAATCAATCAGTGGGTTCCAACTACAACTGGACTTATAGCTGGAGACCTCGGATTGATCGAAAAAGATTCCGATAGACTCACTCAAGAGATTCCTGGTAGCCCATACCATAAAGAAATACAAAAGAAATTGCATTCACGGGTAAAGCTTGTACGTTACGAAGAGCTTTATCTATGCAAAATATGTGTGATCTTTGTTTGTCTTTTTTTTAAATTATTATTATTTCCTTTGATTTCTGTTGTATACACATTTCCTTCCGGGTCCCAACAAGAGACCTAACATTTTCCACTGATCATTTTTATGGAAAAAACAAAGATCTCATACATAGATACAGTTCTTCGTAATGTGTGAGTTTTACTTGTGAGTACAATTTTTTGTATTTCTTTAAGGCATTGGCTTCCAGGAATCCTTTCAATGAATCTATCGGAATCTTTTGTAATCAATCCGAAGGCTTCAACTACTATTGTAATTATTGATATCCTCATGTGCCATATTTTTCAGATATCCTTTTCAAGATGCTTATATTTTGAGAGTTTCTCGAAGATCTTCAAAAATGTATTACAATATGCAAAGACTGCCATATCAATAAGAAAGCACATTCTGTTTTTTTTGTTTTTTTTTTCTCTTTGATCCTGTTGTCTGGGTGATTAGCACTGAATGTTCTGTGTGTATTGTAAAGTCCCATAAAATGATTACAGACCCCATTTCTAGTAACCTAGTATGAGTTATGATCATTTCTTTGCTGTTTCCTTCAAGTAAAAGCACCACTTGAAATTCCCTTTTGAATTTGTTGGCTTCGTTTATTACTAAATAAAGTGTCTTCTTTCAAGTTCTTTGACAGATCATCATCCAGTATTCTATAATTCCCCGGTATTTTCGAAGACAGATTGTTGCGATTTTATAAGACAGTTCTAGTTGAACTAATCCTCTGCCTCCTTCGGATCTGGACACCTAGAGACGATCAACATCAACCCTAGGATGATGCATCTGATGGCAAGTGAGAAGCTTTCTCGCTTTGACATCGATTCGCTTAATGTCAGCTATGGTGCAATTAAGGATATTGAAACAGTACTGTATCTTAGGGGCAGCCGAACTGTTTATGGCTGATATTCTGTTTGGTGAATAGCTTCATGTCTTGCACCTCTCGCCTGTGGAACTCCCTCTCCTTTTCCTGATTCCCTGATAGCTATAATCTCCAACTATTC
>OZ010584.1:19216883-19226883 GCA_963932145.1 Acanthosepion lycidas
CAGTAATGGATTTGGCCCATTGAGGCTTAAGCATAGCAATCCCATTACGAAAGAAGGTTGTGCCCTGGTCCTCCAAAAACTCCTCCACAGGATATATGATTTCATCAATGTTTTCATAATGTCTACCACTCAGTTTGGGATTTGTGTTTAGGAAATAGGAAGAAGTTAGATGGAGCTAAATCTGGCGATTAAGGGGGATGAGGTTGCAATTCAAAGCCAGGGTTGATTGCAACCTGAGCAGTGTGAACTGGAGCAAGAGCACAGCTACCCTAAACTTCCCTCTGCGTTTCGACTTGATTGTTTCCTTAAGATGTCTTAGTGCTAATGCATAGTACTGTCCATTGATAGTTTTTCAATTTCCAGATAGTCTATTATGATTACACGTTCAGAACTTCAGAAGATGAACAACCAGAGTGTTTCCACCTTTTGTTTTTGATATGTCCCGGAAAGGGATATATTTGTTCGAAGTAGAAAAGTAGTTTTGGACTACTGTAACCGGGTAGGACAATCTAGCAGACAACCGTGATCGACTGGTCCTCGTTGTTGTGGTAGGCAATTGGCGTAGGCAATAGGCGAAGACAATAGGCGTAGTCCCTGTACCTCCACATCAGTCTGTATTTATGGCTGACACCAGCCAATCATATTACTGTGAGGGGGAACCAGGTGTATGCATATTCATTACATCAGTTTTGAATCTTTAATTCAGGTCCAAAGTAGTGAACCTAGGTTTCATCTTGAGTTACTAAATTGGAAATTCTCAGAGTCATACTGGAAACGAGTCAGAAGTGCCCAGTGAATGTAAACCATTTTCAGCTTCTGCTGTGGTGTCAGCATTCTTTGAACCCATCTTGAAGACAGCTTGTTCATCACCAAAATCTTGGTTAAAAAATTATTGACCGAACCAGAACCAATGGCTATGGACACTGCTATCTGCTAGGCAGTAAGACGTCTGTCACCCAAAACTATACGGGGAATGACATCAACTTGTCCATCAGCTGTTGAGGTTTTTGGACGACCTGACCGAGGATCATCTTCTGTGCTGTCCCTGTCCCCGCTTGAATTGCGCAGTCCCCTTCTTCACACTTGAATAGTTAGGGCAGTCCTCAGCAAGTGTCTGTACCAAGTCCTTATAGATTTCCCTGGGTTACACACCTTTCGTTTGTGAATATTATATAACTGCTCCGGCCTCTATGTTGTTCATTTTTAGATTTGTCGCACAGCTCTCAAATTTGTTTGCGCCTCATCCGCACAGAATTTAAAACAGAAATCTGAAATAGTTTTTCTAGTTCTATAAGTGGTCGTGTGTTGCCACAGCAAAAATGTTCAGCTATGACTCTTCTTTCTGGGTAAGGCTTAGAACTTTTTAAATGATCCTCAGCTTTGTTATTGATTATCACTATTATATTTACTTGTGTTTATGTGTACATTTGTAGTTTGTTAATTTGTTTGCTGGGGAGTGGGTTTCACGGAGCAACGGTCCGCGGGAAGAAGCTGCTCGATTTTAACTTACGTCTCACCAATAGAATACAAAGAAAATAAGAGTGGTTCGCTAGAATGGGCGTGGCATAACGGGTTTTGTCCGTGAAGGTTAGAACTGGTGGAACTAAGGAATGTATTAGGTTGGTGCAAAAATAAGGACGTGATAATGTCGTTTTTTGACGTTAAAAAATACGTTAAAAAACGACATTAGTACGTCATTATTTTTGCACAAACCTAATAATTCGTCTGAAGACTTTACATGAAAATATCAATAGAGCAGAGAGAGTCTGTTATAAATGAATTTTAAGGGTGGAAAATAATTTGTCAACTATAAGGACACGGAGACGCTTGTGGACTCTATCGAGACTTGAACGTGAACACTGAGCTGCTCCTACTCATATATGACAGCAGTACCCCATTATAGGATCTGTCTAAAGGTAGAGTATATCGCGAGGAGTCAGGTTACAGGGAACCGGCCATTTTTCCAGCATCTTTAGCGATGGATTGTATTTAAGAGTTACACTTGAGGTTTATGGCGAATTTACGTCCCAATGAGTGCTCAAGGCATGGGACCTCCCCGAGAGAACATACATTCATCGCGATAGGTGGTAGTTCAGGGCCCACTCAGCGATAATGTAATTAGTTTGGTTTTCGAAGCATTAAATGTAACCAGACATTTTTTCCTTACTGGGTTAAGTGAAAGGCGAGTTCACCAGCCAATCTCTGGTCATCTAGAGTTTTGGAGGTGCAACCATAAATCGTTGTATATATATTCACAATTCACATATATTAAATGAAAGGAAGTTGTGGAAAGTCAGCATCTTCTACATCCTGAAGAGATTTTGACATTTAAGATGTACTTTTCATGTAGAAATACAAGTTTGTCTTTAGATAAACAAAAAAGGTTGTTACCATTATCTCAAGGTAAAGGAAGTTTAATGATTTTTGCAATCCCGGATACACCTACCGCAGTCGTATTTGCTGATTAGCGGGGTCTAAATGACGTCACCAAAACACCAGCCAATCATTTTCGCGCATATTGTTCCTGGAATTTCCCATGGTTTGGTGACAACACCTGAACTCTATTCTGAGTCATTGTATGTCGGAGCCTGTTTTGATCATAAATAATTTTTTTTAAGACGGATAAAAAATGGTCCGAGGTGTGTGTAGGGGAGTTGTAGGTTTTGCTGCGTAAGTCTCATTAGTATCTGTCGATTTATTCTCTTGTTTTACAATTAACTTCATCTCGTACAAGGCCCAAGAGCCACTATAGGTTTGAAAGATTCAGTTTTAAAAAAAGTCAACGTCAATGTCTGTAATGAATGTCTACCTCCCAAATTATGTCTACCTCCCAAATTATGTCTACCTACTAAATTAGCTTGTCTGCAAAAAGCACAATATCTAGTCGGAATAAATGTTCTTACTGTTTTTAAGTTTAAGATAATATTTAGACATTTGTATAATTTATGAAAATTAATGACAAAATGGGAACTAGAAACTTTTCATGCGTTTCGTCTTTTAAACTAATATCATGCTGACGTTGATGCGATTACATATGCGCAGCAAGGAGAGGGGACGCTGAAAATTTTAAATTTTATTTTTTTAAATGTTTTCGGTATATAGTCTAGTCCAGTGGTTCTCAAACTTTTTTTTTACCCATGGCCACCTTTTCCCTTCTTTTTTTCTTGGTGGACAACTTTTCCCTTCTTTTTTTTTAGGTGGACCACTTCCCCTTCTTTTTTTCTTGGTGGACAACTTTTCCCTTCTTTTTTTTTTAGGTGGACCACTTCCCCTTCTTTTTTTCTTTGTGGACTACTTTTCCCTTCTTTTTTTCTCTGTGGACCCCTTAATAGCTATTTGACATAAGACAACAATATTCTATTTTTCACTAATAAAAATTTTGAGGTTTTAATAATCAAAAAAATATTATATAATTAACTTTATTTTTAAATGAAAACTAATTTACTACAAGTAAATTATTCAACAATAATGATAATAATAATAATAATTTTTATTGAATAATATCTTGTATTACAATATGACCATGTTTCTTTTATGGTCAAGGCCATGGGGAGCAGATCTGTTCAGGAAATTGAATTCACTGCAGCATTTATTTATGCACACTGGTTAACATTTTTAATTAACCAATTTAAGTCCGTGATTAGGAAAAAAAAGAAAAAAAAGAAAAAAAAGAAAGGTATATTTATTCAATGAGATCTTTGGGGTTGATACTGCTCAGCGAGTTTCTTTATATCTGGTTGCATCGATGTTAATGATTGTAGAAATAGGTGATCTTCCACAATGTCAAGTTTATTGCAAACAGTTGCGAAACACGACTAAATCATGATTCAACAAGATAAAATGTTGAAAAAGCAATAACGTAGAGCTGTGCTTTATCCCATAGCAAAGGGTACTTTGTAGCAATAGCATTGCCTTTCTTCATGGACCACCAAAATATCATTGTGGACCCCCAATTTGTTATATTTTTCCTGTGGCTCCCCAGAAATATTACAACGACCACTAGGGCCCATGTGGACCCAGGTTGAGAAACCCTGGACTATAGCCGATTTGGATTTGTTTCTTTTTAATAGTTTATCACTTTTATTATTAAATATATCACATTTTAATACCAGAAGATCTGAAAAGAAAGGTAAAACGTTGTAAGAAACTGGACAGAAATTACTGTGGATGATTTCGCAATCAAAGCACTTTCTATACATTTTCGTCTTCAGTAGATTGCTTTCTCTTTCAATTAAAGTTACACGAAAACTTTTTCCCATTTTTTTCCTAGATTTTCATAAAATTGTTCTCGATATATATATATATAAACATTTTTATGAAGTTAAAAGACAGTAGGAAAACTGTATTATTAGCCGACGCGTTTCGTCTAATGGGGACTTTTTACCAGACAAAAACGAAATGAATTTATTGAAAACAAAGTAATTATTAACAACAAACAAAATGTCCTTACCAAGTAAAAGAATTTAGAAAACGCTATTGTATTCATATTGGCGACTGAAAATTGCGTCAATTACTTTCATGTGTAGAAATATTGTTTTTATTGTTTTGTTGACGGATTCAACTATTTTCTTTGATTTCTTCATAAAAATTTATATATTGTTTTCTCATATTTCTATGTAGATTTATTCAACTGTATATACGGCATTTTTGTTCTATTGTTTTCGCCATCTGTGAAGCAGGTTCATGACTCCATCCTCCTCAAACCTTGCAACTTTCTGGATGATGAACCGGTCGAGGTGGTTTTCACAGTCTCCCACAGAATTGAACTTCTTCCCATGAAGAGAATTTTGTAGGAATCAAAATAAATGGTAATCCAAAGGTGAAAGGTCAAGTCGGTACGGCGCGTGGAGTAAAAGATCCCAGCTAAACTATACTAATTTCTGTCGGGTTTACAGAGACATTGTGTTTGGCAGTTAATTAATGTAAGACAACATTATTCCAATTGCAGCATACTGGAATCTAGCCAGAGCATCACTGCCGGGGTTTACTGACAGCAACTGGGTGAAATGCGCACTCAGTTAAGCAAAACGCAACCGGCATTGGTCAATCGAAAAGGTCCAGATCTGTTTTATGGCAATGCTAGACCATGTGTTGGCAGAACGACACCGCAGAAACTTATCGACTTGGGGTAATCGACTTTGACCCATCTAAAAGACATTCATGTTAAAAAGCTTGATTCCATTGGTGAAGTTGAATTAAAAATAATAAAAATTAATGGTTGCACATGAAGTCAGTGAAAGTCAAAGAGTTTGACATTTTGAACTGCGTTCGATTCTCCATTGTCGAAATTCGAATGATCCATTTCTTGACTGAATAGTGTCTTGTGATGAAAAATGGATCCTTTACGGCAATCGTAAACGATCGGCTCAATGGCTTGATCATGACGTAACACCTAAACACTTTCAAAAATGGAAATTGCACCAGCAGTGATTGTCCATTACGGTTTTCTGGAATCTAATTAGAGCACCTCTACTGAAATTTACGGACAGAAATTGGATGAAATGCACATACAGCTAAGCAAAATGCAACCGGCGTTGGTTAATCGAAAAGGTCCAATTCTGTTTTATGGCAATGCTACACCATGTGTTGTCAGGACGACACCGCAGAAACTTATCGACTTAGAGTAATCGACTTTGCCCCATCTGCCATATTCTTCTAACCTCTCGCTCACCGATTACCACATTTTAAGCATCTTGATATTTTTTAAGCTAAAAGACATTCATATAAAAACCCTTGATTCCATTGTTGAAGTTGAATTAAAAAGAATAAAAACTTGTAATTCCAACGGATAATTTATTGTTAAAAACAGACATATTTCGGAAAGCTTTTGCAATCCTTGATCACTCTTGAGAAATAAATGAAACACTGACTAAACTAAATTGTATATGTTCATTCAAATAAACAAAAAAGAAATTCGATAGAATTGAGCCAAGTAGCGATGAATGAAAAAACAACGACATGACAAAACGTTACAGGAATTTGTAATACAAGCAAGGCGTTTGGAATTCATATTTAAATGAAGTGCTTATTTATAAAAAAAAGATATACATTCTTACTTTTACGGCTGTAATACAGTACCCTGTCCTGTATATTGTATATGTTAATTCAAATTAACAAAAAAAAAAAAAAAATTCGATAGAATTGAACCAGGTAGCGATGGTCGACCCTATCAAATGTTTTGGTTGGTCAATTTTATTTCTGGTCGGTCAAAGTCTATTTTATGACCTTCTTTGATACACCACAAATTCAACCAAAGACGAGTAGCTGAACAAATGATAATAGCAAGTACCGAAAATGTCTGTAATAGAATTGATACAACACAGCTTCACCCAGCATGGACTTCCATACTTCCACGGAAAATACGAAAAAGCTAGAAGGAGTGTGATTTTCTACCTTGGTTACCACTTTTAAAGCATCTTGATATTTTTTAAGCTAAAAGACATTCATGTTACAAAGTTTGATTCCATTGGAATTGAATTAAAAAGAATAAAAATGAATGGGTTCCGCATGAAGTCAGTGAAAGTCAAAGAGTTCGACGTTTTGAAGTGCGTTCGATTCTGCATTGTCGAAATTCGAATGATCCATTTCTTGATCGAATAGTAACTTGCAATGGAAAATGGATCCTTTATTGGCAATTATAAATGATCGACTCAATGACTTCTAACTCGATGACAGAAATGCATAGATGTTCAGAGTTCCTATTTTGACTTATTTAAACCCTCTTTATAGATTAATTCAGGAATAAAAGTTGATTCTAAAATCGAACTTTATTTTCCGAGAAGCCAGATATGGTGTTATGATATTTCTGTATATTGTCTGTATATGTTACTAAGAATATAAACATATTTTCATTTTAATTTTCAGATTCTTCATAAAGTGTAAATGGGTGGGAAGACAACAATCGAACGATTGTATCTTTACAATTGAGATTTATTTTGCTGACATTTCAAATGTTGGTTTAAAAGAGCAGTAAATCGTGGCTATGACAGCAGAAGATTATAAAGCTGCAGAATTTGAAACGAAAAAAAAAATGCCGTAAAAGTCGAGTGAGGTTATTATTTTCCAAAACATGTCAATCTCATGACCTTTGAAAGTATTAAAAATGTTAAAGGAAACACTTTCGCTAACAGATACGACGACTTTGTTTTGTCTGTCTCTCAACATTCGTAAATTTTGCACTGAAATCAAAAACGACAGAGACAATAAAAGGTAAAAACGAACTACGCATGCGTGTTTACTAAAATATCGTCAGCGTTAGTTCACTTTGCGTTTTTTTTTTTTTTTTTTAATTTTATCTTTTAATGTCAACAGGTATAAGCAACTTGAAACTTAATTTTCTTCAGGACATTTATTTGAAGAAAAAGTTGGATAGAAACGACACGATTTTTTTTATGTTATGCCTACGCGTACATTAGACTTTCTCCTTTTGAATTTCTTGTTTGAATAAAAATTTGTTTGATAGTAACCTAAATGTATTCCCTATATTCAGTGAGATTTATGCCGTCATCTTAATTGATGTTAACCCATCTTTTTTCGGTCAGGAAAACCTTTAAATAATCAATATTCCATGCAAGGGTGAATGGTCGATTTATATATATATATATATATATATATATATATATATATATATAGGGTTGGTGCATAATTATCAGGTGTTTTTGTAGGCGACTTATTTGTTAATAAAAATTGATGTTTTGTTTACTTTTTTTCGTAAAAATATTATTTTATTTTCAGGCTATAAAAATGCATGTCGATAATCATTAAAAATGTCATTGTTAAATTGTTATGTTTCTTTTTTCATAATAAATATTATTTTAAAACCGCCTAATAATTATGCACCAGCCCAATATATTACATATTTATATATATATATATATATATATATATATATATATATATATATATATATATATAGATATTAAAATAATAAGAAAGAAGAGTAAGATTTATAATCTGGTGTTCTTAGCAATTATTTTCGATACAAACAGTAGAGCATAAAATTATAATTATTTCCTTTTTTAAAAATATGATTCCATCGTGACACAGAAATTTCTGTTTCAAAACTGAAACTAAAATTGTAAATTTAATTATAAAAATTAAACTTAAAATCCAGAGTTTCGTTCAACTGTCAAGCGATGCTAGGAATAACTTTCTAAGAAACTGACTAAATTTATAAGCGCGGACAATCTTAATATTTTATAGGTTAAGGAAATTCAATCTATTTTGATTAGGTGTGGTTGGGTTTTAATTGCCCTAGACAACTTATGTATCAAATATATGTTACTGAGAAAGTCAGGTTAAGTTAATGTAGGGCGGGGGTGCCTGTTGACAAACAGAGACATCCGTTATTCACCGTGTCGTTTGGATTTTCAATGACACGAGAATTTTGGCATTTTTATTTATCCGCTGAGTTCATATTTTTATACACAAAGATTTTCTAAAAGGCTCATCTAAATATGAGTAAGTCATATTTTTAATATTTAAATTTTATTCCCACAGATTTAAAGTACCATTTCTCATTCTAATAACTAATACAGTATACGATATTTTTAGAAAAAAATATTAGAATTTAATTTCGTATTTAAAAAAAAAAAAAAAAATTAATTACTAAGTATAAATATGTATGTTTCATCTCTGTTCTTTTTTATTTATTTATTTCAAAATTAATTATTATTTAAGGAAAGTATTTGACAGTGCCGACAAAAATAGCTATTTCATTTCTTTGATTTAGTAAATTTTTATTTTTAGTAATGTATAATTTTCATGTATGCACAAAGGACATGGGCTATTTAATAAAATAGAAGCTCTAGCTTTTCTTATTAATTTCCATTTTACTGTTGGTGTTTTATTGGTTTTTTTTTAAAGTTCCAAAAATATTTAGATAGGGACGTTTGATTTCTGTATTTATTATCACTAAAGGTCGTTTGATGTTGTTTCCACCTTCTTTTGAATTCATTCCTTGTTCATTCAATGTTGATTTTAACCATGTCTGGATCTTTAATAGATGAGATATTATATCGATAAACTACTGATTCTATACAACATTTATGATTAAGAGGACAGTTTTGAGGATTTCTACAGTTACATAGTTTTTCTTTAAATTTATTTCTTTTTATATTAGGATATATATATATATATATATATATATATATATATATATATATATATATATATATATATATATATGTATTTTGATTTTGGTATAAATGTTTATTCAAGATATTAGCATTATATATCTTAATAATCATATCTAAGTTTTCAGTACTTAATTTAAGGGTATTTTTATTAAAAATTGTACTGAGTTTACTATCTCTAGGAAAATGTTTATCAATTAATGCAAGGAAATTTTGTTCTAGCGTCTTTCTTACCATTTGGTTGTATGTTGATGTATACCAAATGATTTTTTATTTATATTTTTTCTAAGGTGTCCATTTTCATTTTTTATATGATTGAGTTTTGGGCATTTATAGCCACTATTTTTAGAGCCATATTATAGAAATTGCTGGTCATAGGATATTTTCTCATTTGCTGAATTTGTACTTATTCTTTTTCGACAGATGAAGGTACATGCTTAATTATAGATGGAGGATGACTAGACTTAGGGTGTATATAGAAAAAATTAGAATTAGGCTTTTATTCATTGTATATCAAGGAAGTTAAGTTTTTTAGTATTTACAATAATTTTCAAGTTTAGGAATTTAAATTCTCACATCACATCAAAATGACTGCAGACGAGATGCCAGATCAGGACCTATCACATTGCATATTTGTCTCTGGCCTCGAGATGAACATCGGGAGCACTAGACTCTATATTTTAACAGTATTCAATGCAAGGACGAATGGTAGATTTGTAGATTTGAAGAATGGACTCAGGCAAGGAAAAATTTCTGGCGCGACACAAAGAATCAACTTTCCTTGCGGTAGAAGTCTTGAACAGACTCACTGAATAAAAGAAGTTAGATACTTCATAGCAAGATCTTGAGTTTTACGTTCGATGAAG
>OZ010584.1:19231883-19296883 GCA_963932145.1 Acanthosepion lycidas
ATATATATATATATATATATATATATATATATATATATATATATATATATATATATATATATATATATATATATTCTGTTTATACATTATTTTTATAGATAACGTTTCGATACAACGTAAGCGTCATGCTAGTTTCTTCTTCGTCACCGAGACTTGTTCGTACAGTTGGCATGACATTTGCGTTGTATCGAAAGAGTTCAGGTTCGAATCTCGGTAGTGGATGCACACTGCTGATGAGTCCCAAATATAGGACGAAACCGCCGTTCAGTGCTTTCTGCATTCTGTTGAGGTTTCTTTTAGACTCGATGAATTACTATAATGATTTACATAAATCCCACCAAATTCTATTATATATATATATATATATATATATATATATATATATATATATATATATATTATTTACATTATTCGGACTATTGTCCTCATCTTTGTCGCCATATTTATCACGACGTTTCGGCCGTTGTACGCTCCGGCCTGCTTCAGGTGGTTGGAACTAGAATAGTCTACCACAGTGAGCGGAATAAAAGGTTCAGTTCGAAATTCCAACCACCTGAAGAAGGCCGGAGCGTACAACGGCCGAAACGTTGTGATGAATATGGCAACAAAGATGAGGACAATAGTACGAATAATGTAAATAATGTACATAATACCTCATCTCAGAAATATATATATATATATATATATATATATATATATATATATATTATATATATATATATATATCCACGTATAGGATTGGTATATACAGAATAAATTCCAATAACCAACAAATACTATTCTTAAAAGAGTGCTCAATACAGAGTTGAGCAAATATAATTATTTATTCGAAAATAATGACATAAATATGTTATAATATCCCTACAAAAATAGCCATTTTGTTTCAACACTTCTGGTGTCTTATCAAGTAATGGTGTTGAATGTAGAATAAAGGGTTTTAAAAGGTTCAAATCAATAAAACTCCCATCGATAGGGGAAACGCTGGAATGACCAATCAAAATACAAGTATAGGAGAATTCAAAAAAATTGACAACGAACTTTGGTTATAATAATTATTTAATGCTCTAATGTTAGGTTTAGACTAAAATAGAATAATTATTATAACCAAAGTTCGTTTTGAAGGGATGATGTGCAAAACTATTGACATGCAAAGAATAACGAATTTGCTGACAAGCGAATTTCTCGGTTAAGGGATGGCAACACTTAAAACACGTGACATTTTAATAACAATGTCATGTATAGACGATCATAGAAAAATAGTAACGTTTAAACTAAAAAAAAATATTTTTTTAAAAATATTAGCGGTAAACGACTTTTATTAAGCTTTTCAATTTTAAATTCGTAAACATAATTTCCTCTTAATGACAATATCATCTGAAAAAGAAAGTAATGCAGAATTTTAAACGATTTTTAAATTATTATAATTAAAATTTAAAAAATGAAAAACAATTATTATAAAAATTCATTATTTATCGAAAAAAATTTCTTAAGACAATAGAGTCCTTAATAATTTTCTAATTAAATAATGTCATCATAGTTTTATTACATTCTTTAATTTAAGATTCGGATCAAATTTTCCGTAATTGGGGAGTTCTGTTTTTTTTGTTTTTTATGTTTTTTTTTTAAAGGATGATTTACGTATTCCCAGGAGTCTAGTCGTATTGTAAACTAATAAAAATTTTGGGGGAAGGAAAATTTAATTTCTCGAAATTTCATAATTTTCTGAAACAAAAAATGTAAAAAAATAATTTCATTAATTTGTAAAAAGCCCCGAAAGTTTCGTTAAACTCCGACAATTATTAAATTTTTGCAAGAATTTCCAAATCAATGTGTTTTTCAACGGAAAAAGGCACAAAAACACTAATCATAAATATTACGTCGACCGCCGACGCAAAAAAAAAGAAGACTTTTGACTATAATTTCGTACGTGCTAGAAAGAATTAACGAATTTAATATAATGATATAAATATTTTGGTATTTCCTCTTAAGAATAGCATTAATTTGATGATAAAACTTTGATTTTATTAAGTTTAGGGCCTTTTTCATCATGCTAAACTTTTTTAATGAATATATATATATATATCCGCATTATATATATATATCCGCATTATATATATATATATATATATATATATATATATATATATATATATATATATATATATATATATATATATATATATATATATCCGCATAATATATATATATATATATATATATATATATCCGCATAATATATATATATATATATGTTTATAATATATATATATATATATATATATATATATATATATATAATATATATATATATATATATATGTATATATATATATATATATATATATATATATATATCCGCATAATATATATATATATATATATATATATATATATATATATATATATATATATATATATATATATATATATATAATAAACAGGCTTAAACACTAATATTCCATGGAATATTAGTGTTTAAGCCTTTTTATTATATCCTTACTCTGTCCTGGAAACTGAGTTCTACCTGGATTCTATTCTCTTGCAATTATTTTTTATACACACACATATATATATATATGTATGTTTATGTATTTATGTATGTATATATGTATTTATATAGCTTAGATATATGATTGCATATGTATGTGTATATTAAACACTAATATTATCTATCTGTATATATACGAAGAAATATGGTCTTAAGGTGTGCTATATTTATGGGATAAAGTGCTCAATATCAGAGATAGAGCGTGTGTAAATATAAAAGTGAACATAGATGGTTTGATGGTTGGTTGGGTTTTATGGCATATCAACCACTGTGGTTCACTTAATGCCAAATTAAGGTATATATATGTATGTATATATATATATATATATATATATATATATATATATATATATATATATATATATATATATATTAAATATACAGTGCTATTAAACATATAGCTGGCAACACTATTATTTTTTCAAAAACATATAGCTGGCAACATTATTGTTTCAAAAACGCATATTGGCAACATTATTTTTACCAAAAATCGTATAGCTGGCAACATTGTTTCAAAAAAACGCATAGCTGGCAAAATTATTGTTTCAAAAAACGCATATCTGGCAACATTGTTTCAAAAACGCATACCTGGCAACATTATTTTTCCCAAAAAACATATAGCTGGCAACATTATCTTTTCAAAAACATATAGTTGGCATCATTGTTGTTTCAAAAACGAATAGCTGGCAACATTATTTTTTAAAAAACATTATCTGAAACTTTGTTGTTGGACGTAGTTTATCGTTATACCCAGGACGCAGTGAACATAGAAGTCAGCACTTAGAGGCGACAGTCTGTTTCATACTAGATGCAGTCGTCAGGCCTGACGATTGCATCTAGCATGAAACAGACTGACCTCTCTAAGTGTTGACGTCTATGTTCACTTTTATATATGTATATATATATATATATTTATATATATATATATATATATATATATATATATATATATATTCGCATAATATATATATATATATATATATATATATATATATATATATATAAAATAAACATTAATCTCTTGTGAATTCTCGAGGTCGTCCATTTAATGGAAGTTTTTCTGGTGCGGTTTATTTGGAGCATGGAGTCTGTCTATTTTCCAGAAAAAGTGGATATTGGGATTTATGCTCAATAAAAACTTTACGTCTGTTTCCTGCTCATTGTCCATCTCCCTCCCTCCGATTCATGATGCTTTTCTTCTGTAAAGATGAATTTTATCCTCTCTTGAATAGATAACTTGCACATTGTACGCCCCCGCGCTTGTTACCATCCACTATACTAATTCAAGTGGATATAGAGGATGCACATGCATCCCCGAGAAACCCGCGTTACCCCTGCACTTCTGGTATTGGGTCTTTTATCCTTCAAGTACATAAGCAAGCTTGATCTCATTGCCTTTATAATCTCGGACCGGTACGACGTTTCTGACCCAAGGAGCATGTGTCGCCTTGAATTCTGGGCACATGCGACATGTCCACTCGGAACATCACGCATGTATATTCTTTTCTTGGTTGATTGTCCCTTCATTAAGGGCGCTGGGTTTGGGCATTAACCTCCAGATTGTCAGGTATCTGAACCTTCGATTAACTCCGGACGAAGCTATCCTATCAGCAGGTTTATAATATCGGGGCGAGGTACTGCCGTTTTGTGGATGGTTTCTGGACCGTGCAGTAGTACCCTATGGTACCTCTCGATTCCATGATGAAGGGTACTGCTACGCCTGTATCTCTGACTGTATCTCTGGGCGTTATTTAAGCATGCAACTCCTCCATGCGTGTCTCTCTGCCTGCCAGACTACTAGCAACCAATGCACATATGTAACCAATCAAAATGCAAATGAACAAAAGTAACAAACCCAAACTAAAAAAGAAACAAAAACAAGCATACCCCGCGTATACTATCTCCTACATCAACGTGAGGGGTCTATTTCTAATTTTCTAGAAGTGGAACACCATCTTCTTCGGTCCAAATCGGACCTCTTGTTATTTTCTGAAACCGCTATCAATGTCTCACGCGCACTATCGGAGATCACAGTCCTCGGTTACTAACCTCACTACCACCTAAATCGCTAAGGCCACGGACTCGGAGCCTACATCATGGACGAGTTTCCCTGTGACTGAGATGCAAAAAACAAGGAACCCGATCTTCCCTATAAATTCTTCCGCGTGGCACTTATCCATAATCTTTGCTCTTTATCGCCCTCGGGACGAAAGGACGTTAATCTTCCACCGAATATCAGAGAATATTGATAATATCCTCACTCAATTTACCTCACCCAGCTTTCATATCTACGGTTACTTCAATATCCAGCATAATGGTTAGTCCAATCCAACAAAACCAATGTTAAAGGCAGATATTGCAGCGACTTCTGCATCGCTTATGAACTTGTCCAGATCATCGGAGAACGTACCCGTGTTCCGTGCGCGACAGGATATCAGGCGAACCTCCTCAACACCTTCTTAAAAACCTCCTGCTCTGATAAATGCTTAGCAAAAGTTTTACTTCCGTTAGGCATGTCCGACCATTCCTTAATCAGTGTCCAGATTGATTCCATGTTGGAATTTTTGGTTACCCTGGTGTACTAGTGAGCCAGCCAAAATGAGCTGACTCATTTTATAGTTCACCAACAGAAAGGTTAACCAATCAGAAGGCTCAATGCGACGTGTATAAAGGCGGCCATGTTTTCCCCGGATATTCACTGCCAGCCTTTGATATCGAAGACTGATGAATTACAGAACAGCTGCTGGTGTTATTGGCGATATAGTCAGATTCAAAAGAGTGTCTGACTCGTGAGTGTTAATCTTTAACGTTGTTTTATTGAACAGATTACGTACTGCGCTGGATTCTATATTCGTAGACTGTGGGGAATATGGTCAACATTCCAAACGTAACGTGCCCTGAACAATTTTTCGCTACCTTACCTTGAAAGTGGAATTCCTACATACGATCTGTTGCTAAGGATGTAGAAAAACCGTTTAGCTCTCTGCACTGCTCTAGTAAGTACCTGACTCTCCTGTTATCATCTACATTTACAAAAGTCAGATCAGGCCGAAAATGGAGTTCTACTGTCATATTTGTGCTGGAGCTGCTCAGACCCCTCTCTCCAGCCTTGACAGCGTCCAGAAGCATCTCCAAGCCCCTGTGGGTGATGAATTATTCTTCAACCACTCTTCCACAGGCGAAGCGTGGCAAACCTCTTGCTGCTCTAGTGCTGCTTCCACAGAAAGTGCTCGGATATCTACATTCCCTGGTCCTTCCAAGTCAAACTTTCACGCCGTGCCACTTACATACTAGGAAACCACTCCCATTCCCTCCGTATTTCATCGGTGAGAAGTAAGTTCCAATTCTATCAGCTTCTTCCCATGAACCACTACCTTTTGGAACCGACTCCCAAGAGGATGTTTCCCCGATCACGACAATTTTAACCTGTTAGGGTTAACCGTTATCTTCTACTAATATAGATACAAATTGCCTCCTTGTGTAACCTTCTACCTCGAGTGGCCCTCGGACCTTGTAAAGGGTTAACCATACTGTAAAAAAAAGAAGCAAAACTTTTTTATCATTGCGTTTTATCCACAGATGGAATCAAATATGGGGATTTTATTTTTGTTATGGGATCTTACCCATAATAACATAATGGACATACGTAATAAATACTGCGCCTCAAGAGGAAGCAGGGAGTTCAGTCCGAAGTTGGGTGACCGGCTGATCGGCTGATCGGTTGAACTCTCTGCCCTCAGGCGGGGAGGAACCCGAACGAGGCTACGCCGAAGGGCGGAGTCTCTTTCGGGGGGGTAAACCGACCCTGAACCCGTTTATACGGGTTCAAATGGCATATTTTTGGTCGAGCCTACGGGCTCGGAGATCCCACGTTAAACCGGCCTTGTGCCACATGATGTCCTCGTGGGGGGGTGACTAAATACCGTTCAGTCTGAAGTCTGGAGTGAGGGCCGTCAGAAGTCCGTCAGCCAGTCAGAGCGAGCGAGTCAGTCAGTCGAGTCAGAGGCAGTCCGAAACAGAGTCGCGTTCAGACAATTACTACTAAACCTGATTGTTCGTATTAACACTTTCTACTTCTCTCTCTATATTCCTGTTTGTAATATATCTGTGTTATTCCATATCCGTGTTCGAGTTCTTCTTTATTAGTTCTACATTGGACCATTACCGTGGTACAAGGACCTGGACCAAAACAATTTTGAAACAATTCTTTATAAACGAAATTAAAGTATCGTTAGGCGTTCAACATTTTTAAATTAAAGAACGCTAAAAAATATTCTTCTAACTGTGAAAGACAAGATAAACCATTGTTGTAGAATACCTGCGGACAATAATGTGAAAGTCCGCATTCACATAAATGCAGTAGTAAATACTGTATGTTGGTTTGCAGTTGGAGATTCGTCTCCAGCTGTGCTGGTCAAACTCTCTGCCTCCGGGCAGAGAGGATCCTCAGACGAGGCTATGTCGAAGGGCAGAGTTTCGTCTCGGTAAACAGCTACCCGACTCCTTTTTATACGCGGAATTTTTGGCCGAGCCTACGGGCACGGATACCCCACATTAAATTCGGCCTTGTGCCACATCTGACCGCGTGAGGCGGTTGGTAGATATCCAGCATTTTGAGATTCATTGTGGAATCGATTTAACTCACTTCTAGCAGTTGAATACTTCTTCTACGCGCCGCTGGCGAATCTTATATGTGTTGTTCTTGTCCTAAGTATTATCGTTGATTACTAACCTTCTTTTGATTATTCTATTCAATAACCTTACCTAGGTTACAACAAAAATGTATACTACTACTATTTGTTTTAGCATACCTACGGACGATCATGGGTATGTCCCCATTCACATAAGTACAGTATTAAATATTGTATGTTGGTCTGCAGTTGGAGATTCGTTTCCAACTGTGCTAGTCGAACTCTCTGCCTTCGGGTAGAGAGGAGCCCAGACGAGGCTATGCCGAAGGGAAGAGTCTCGTGTGGGGTGTTAGACAGCTACCCGACCCCGTTTTGTACGGGGAATGTTTACACGAGCCTACGGGCTCGGAAACCCCACGTTAAATTCGACCTTGTGCCACATCTGACCGCGTGGGGCGGTTGGCAAATATCCTGCAGTTAGAGATTCATTGTGGAATTCACTTGAGTCCCTTCTAGCAGTTGACTACTTCTTCTACACGCCACTGGCGAATCTTATATCTGTTGTTCTTGTCCTAAGTATTATCATTCATTACCAACCTTCGTGTGAATATTTTATTTCTTGCCTTATAAGTTATAACAACTATGGCGGACGCTAAGTGATATGATTTAATGCCTAACGAACGAAAGTGAATAAATGTTATTATTGTTGTCGAATCTTTTTTTTTATAATGTAATTGTCGTTTATTATTTTATTTTAATTTAAGAAATTTAATTATTCATTTGAAATAATAGAAGGTTTTGATTTAACCGTTTTCTTATTATTTTTAAATAATTTATGGTCATGTGTGCTGGCTTGGGAATGATGTGTACCTTTTAGGAAATGAGATATTTGAAAATAAACGAGGCGTAGATTTACATTTTGGCAAAATTCGATTGTAGCACTCTCAAGAACTTTCCATCTAAGTAAATTATTTTCCTTTAATAAGTATTATACTCTATAAATAGAGGTTTTGGCTGAAATAATTTCAGCGAATGACTAATGCATTTGCTAAATTGTTATGCATACGAACATTTTTGGTTCCTACATATTTCAGATGATATTGTTAAAATTGGATATATATATATATATATATATATATATATATATATATATATATATATATATATATATATATTAATAAAAAGAAAGAACAGTAAGATATATAATCCGGTGTTCTTATTGATATTTTTATTTTTACAAAATAGTGCTCAATGTAAATTTACAAAGCATTGATATAAACTTGGAGCATTAATGTATCCTTGGAAACGTGAATTATGATTTTTGCTGTGCCTTTAAAACCCAGTACTTTTAAAAGTTACTCCAAAATTCGCTTGAGGATGAAATGGAACTAATGTCTGTAATTTAATTACAAAATTAAATTCGGAGCTTTCAGCTTCCATTTTTGAAACATGGTTAGAACTGTGTAGCGAAAAAAGATATTTTAAATCAATTAATTTATAATTTATATATATATATATATATATATATATATATATATATATATATACAGTGGGGTTGGATAATTGATCGTACACATGAAAGTATATCATATTTTTATTTGTAACATATTAAATGAACAAAACGGGAAGATATTTACTGTTTCAGATTGCATAAAAAAAATGTATGCATAGAAAACTAAATAATATTCCATGGTTAAGAAAATATAGCAATATTTAAATTTTTTAGCGGTTTAAAAAACGATCGTACAGTAGAACAAAAACATGTTTTCTCCATTTAATATTTTATAGCAAAGCTTTTAAGTTCAACAGCAACCGATCTCTTCCTGTCGTCTTTAAATAACGAGTCGCATACTTTAGTAGGTATTTTGCCCCATTCTTCCTGAGTAATTGTCTTCAGGTTTTTGATGTTTGTTGGACCTCTATCACGGATCTTATTTTTCAAAAATCGCCATAAATTCTCTATTGGATTCAAATCCGGCGACTGATTGGACCATTTTAAGATGTTAACGTTGTTATTATCAAGCTAATTCTTCGACTCTTAGCAGTATGCTTGGGATCATTGTCCTGCTGGAAGATCCAGTCAGGAGGAAGCCCAAAATTCTCTGCAGAAAGCAATTAATTTTCGCTTAGCATTTATTGATATTTTTCTGCATTCATTCTACCGTCTGTAATTGCTAGTTTGCCAACACCTCGCATCGAAAAGCAGCCCCAAACTATGATACTACACCCACCAAATTTGACAGTTGGTATGGTGTTCTTGGGTGCGTATGCTTCGCCGTCTTTCCTCCATACATAAGAATTTTCCTTATCTATATGCTCTATCGCAAATTTCAACCTGGCATCACTCCTGAAACGGCATCTCTATGCCGTTTCAGAAGGAGTGGTGTCTTTCTTGGGGAGCGCGACTTTATACCGTCTCTGCGTAGTTCATTAGTAATCGTTTACTTAGTTACGTTAACTCCTGACAAACTCAGATCATTCTGAAGGTCTTGTGTGATGGCAATTGGATTATTTTGGACCTGTCGCATCAACTTTCTTCGTAATCTGGGAGAGATCTTCCTGGAGTCTGCCTTTATTCTCAGTATTACGTCTTTTAAATCTTATAATAAATGAATCAATTGTTGAAAAAAGTATGTTAGAATGGAGATGTTTCTGTAACTTGTTCCATTGTTCCATAGCTTAATAATTAGCTCTTTTTGAGCACAAATCATTTCCT
Organism: Acanthosepion lycidas; assembly: GCA_963932145.1. Taxonomy (NCBI): domain Eukaryota; kingdom Metazoa; phylum Mollusca; class Cephalopoda; order Sepiida; family Sepiidae; genus Acanthosepion; species Acanthosepion lycidas. Next base: position 19,241,779 of record OZ010584.1, read on the forward strand.
TACGTCTAGCCATTATTAGAACCGTTATCAGTGAACAGTGACTGCAGAATGATCCAATTTTGAACTGAATGTTGCAACAGAGTTACAGAGAATATTCTAGAACAATTTAGAATCTTCTACTTTGAAGTACAACCAAAATCTACTGTATTATAATGCAAAAATTGATACTGTACGAACACTTTTTCCACTATTCAAAATATAAAAAATTGCATAACTATCACTTATCGATTAATTTCTGATTTTAAATTGCAGATTTTGATTCTATGCCCCCAAATACATATATAACATCGTTATTCGAGGTTTTCATTCGCTATAAATGAGAATAACAAGCATTTGTTTGTTGTACGATCACTTATTGAACCCCACTGTGTGTGTATATATATATATATATATATATATATATATATATATATATATATATATATATGTATGTATATATATATTTAAATAAATTACAAACATTAAGTCTGCTTATTTTTAGCATAATCCGTTCATATTCACGGATATGTTTCTGTGTGTTATAAAAAAATGATAAAAGTAATACATTGTAAGAGTGAAAATCGCTGTTATTTCCCAATTAATTTCTGAGATCATCATAAGGGGTGTGACTAGAAAGGCAAAAACTATGTGTAGCTAACCCTTATTGAAGATTTTTTTTCTTTTTTTTTGCGTGTCAATACAACAGCTGACAGTTTTACTTTAGCGCTCATTACAACGTGCAAATATTATCCACTACTGCCTTTTTTTCTTTGTATGTTAAAATGTCATCGTCATGCGTGCGTTAAAGCGTAAAAACTGTTCTTTTTATAGGCATTTTAGAACATTATTACAGTATACGCAGATGATTCTATTCAGTGTCAGCTTCAATTTTTTAATGTAGATTGCTTTGAGGATCTGTAGTTTGAATTTGTTATTTACTTGGTATAGGATACTTGTGTTATCAATCAGTATTTTTCTATACTGTGAATGAGGACAGGAATGTTGGTGTAAATGTCTCGGAATGGACGAAGGGTCAGGGCAAGTGTAGAGTAAGACATTTTGATAATCTAGTTGTTGTATAACCAACATATATATTTGTTTTTCTGTCGGAGATACATTCTCCCAAGCGACATTTGAATTGAGATATAATATTGGTTTTATGCAATACATCAGTTGGTGGGGAGGAGTTATTGCGAATAATTAAATTGGTTGTATTGTATTTTGTATAATATATGATTTTTTTTTTATTAGGATCTATGGGAGATATATTGGTATAGATTTTGTAATGGTTTTATCATCCTGTTTATAGTTAGCATGTATCTGGTTACAATATTTAGTGTCCTTTGGGGAAGTACTATATTCTATTTGACGTGTGTTGGGGTTTATATATATATCGTCTTATTTCTTCATCTACAATATGGTTTGGGAAGTCATTATTAATGAGAGTCTGCTTAATATTTTTTTTCTAATTCAGTGTAGAAAATCTTTTTTGTAGAGGAATTAATTTGTGCTCAGTTAATTAAATTCTGCATAATATATGCTGGATATACGACAACTACATTATCAAGACGTCCTACTCTGTGCTTTATTCTACAGTGGATAATGTTTCACGCTCTGATGGACACTAAAGCAAAACTGTCAACCATTGCATTTAAACGCAACAAGAAAAGCAATTCAGTAATGAATAGCTACACATAGTTTTAGCCTTCCTAGTTGCACCTCGGATGATGATCCTGGAAAGGGATAGAAAGTACTTAGGGAATAATAGTGATTTTCACTGTTACAGTGTATTTCTTGCATCATTTATTGTAATACACGGAAAAATATCCGTGAATATGAACGGATTATGTTAAAAATAAGCAGACAAAATATTTACAATCTGTTTAATCAGACATGCTTAAAAGAGAATTTGCTGGCTAAACAAACACAAACACAAACACACACACACACACACACACACATATATATATATATATATATATATATATGTGTGTGTGTGTGTGTGTGTGTGTGTGTGTGTGTGTGTGGATGTATTTATTTTTAAGAATTCAATTAGAACTTCAGTAGGCAACTCTTTTCGTTTGAATTTAATGAAAGTTGTTTGAGAGAATTTTGGCTTTCGGCACGGTAGGTATATAATATGTAGGCTACAGGTGCAAAACCGAGAAATACATCTATTTTTCGAGAGGTCTTTACTATTTATATATTTTAATATTTAAAAGAAGATGCAAAATGTGACACCGAAATCCGATGGCGCATTGGGATAGCGAAAGAAGCCTTCCAGAAGCTGAGCAAAGTATTAAGAAACAGACAAAACGTCGTTAGAAACCAAGCCTACTGAGCTGTTATGTAATATCAGTCAACTGGACAATTTAGTCACTGATGAAGAAGAGACTTGGAACAACAAAACTTTGGTTCTACAGAAGGATGCTGAGGATACCATGGACTGAGCATATGAACAATAAATTTTAGACAAAATGGAAACGGAATTATATTTAGCCTCGAAAAGAGAACACATAATGAGGAAAGAGGTTTTAGAAATTTGATAGTCACAGACAAGAAGAGACAGAGAAAAACAGAGCATAATCCCTACCTAACGAGCACGGGTAAAAATGTTTGGAAGGTTAGGGATTGGGAGAGACAGCAAAACGGCAAACTACGAGTTGCAGACAACAGGAATTTGGGGGAGAACTATGATTGCCCACGTCCTGAAGGAACACGGCACATACAAGAAGAAGATCATTTTTAGACAGAGAGAGGGGGGACGAGCGGACAGACAGACAGACAGGGATGTAATAGGATTTAATGACCAACCCGCCAAGCACTTTGTTAGAATTCTTTTAAATACATCTACATTCGTACGCACGCACCTTATCAGCATTCACCCTAATTAGGTCCACACACACACACACACACACACATATATATATATATATATATATATATATATATATATATATATATATATATATATATATATATATATATATATACATACATACACACACACACATAAAATGGGTGTGAGGGTGTATGGGCGGGTTGGTGTCTTTAAAGGCTGCACACGCCTGGCTGTTACTTGTTTCTTTCGGTCAAATTGTCGACTTTTATGCGTCCGGTCTGTCTGGCTTGTTACTACGTCTACCGACTTGGTAGTCACAAGTACTTTTAAAAGCTGAACCAGAGAAAAGTGCGTACAGGGTCGGTACACTCTACCCCAGACATGTTTAGAATGAACCTGCCACCACGTCTCACCATGTGTACTACTGCCGATGCCAACAATACTGCTACTACCGGAACTGCAGCAGCAGCAGCAGCAATGGTAGAAGCAACTGTTAAGTACAAGAAACACTGTTTTGCTTTGTTTTTTTGTTTTTTTGTTTTTTTTTTTGTATTTTTAGTCTTTATTAAAAAACAATGTAAAGGGAAACAGACGTTTTTTTTTTCGAATTGTCAGAATGCATTTCTGCTTGTTTTGCGCATAGCGAGTTTCTCTAATTAATTTTTTGGAAGAATGATTTCCAAACAATTTCTTTAACACTTTTATGTCGATTTGATGCGAAACATTTTTCTTCGTTCAATATGTAAGCTTCCAAATTGACCTTCTGTTTATTTTTCAAACTGCTACTCCCCTCATTCAGTCCATATCTATCTATCTATCTATCTATCTATCTATCTATCTATCTATCTATCTATCTTGTTCTCTTGTCTAGCTATCTAACTGGTCTTGTTTCTTGTCCGTTCTAAATCTTTCTAATCCCACCTCCCTATATATATATATATATATATATATATATATGTATATATATATATATATATATATATATATATATATATATATATATATATATATGGTTGGATAGATGTGAGCTTGTGACCCTGGGTTTCACGCTTTAGCGATCGTCAGACAAACTGATCTGATATATATATATATGTGTGTTTGTATGTGTGTGTGTGTTTATTAGCCTGTCTTATGTATCTATCTCAATCTGTTAATAATCTCTCTCCCTTTCTCTGTGTGTTTATATATATATATATATATATATATATATATATATATATATATATATATATATATATATATATATATATATATATATATATATATATACATATACACATATATATGTATATATAAGGCGATATATATATGTGTGTGTATGTAGTCAGCCTACCATTTTCTATTTTTTATCTATCTATCTATCTATCTAGCTATCTATCTATCTATCTATCTATCTCAGTCTGTCTGTTTGTATCGATCTATCTCATTCCCTTGTCTATCCAACTGTATAGCTATTTTATTCTAAACCTCTCTGATTTCCCTACGCCTGTATATATATATATATATATATATATATATATATATATATATATATATATATATATATATATATATATATCTTGATTAAAGACTAATGGAAAATTTATCTTGGCCACCCCGTTTTCGTCCTCTAAGGGACTTTATCCAGGATTTTATTTTGTAACAAGTATTTATAGACAAGAGCAAAAAAATAAATAAAAAAATAAACAAAAAAAAACTTAAAAATCTTTAAAAAAAAACTAAACAATAGCATTTTTCCTTAAAAAACGAAACGCGTCGGTTAGGTTTTCCTTTTGTCTTTATTCATATTGTGCTTTTTGGTGATCTATCTATCTATCTATCTATCTATCTATCTATCTATCTATCTATCACCAGTCTGTTTATATCTATCTATCTATCTATCTATCTATCTATCTATCTATTGACGTCGATCTAAATACATCTCTCAACATACACAAAAAGCCCATATGATGAAGTGGATGTTACAACCGAATGAAATCAGTGAAACATTCAGACGGATTACGACTTCATCGTTGACATGAAGATAATGAAGGCAGTCCGCACATACATTGCTTAACCTGCATTTATTTAAAAGTCGACGAAGGAAACTTTCAATAACGTTTATATTTCAAGCCTATCTGCAGATAATGAAAATCCTTTTACTAATTAATTGCCGATCACGGAAGATGTTAGGACCCACCGAGTTACAGGTTTGACGCTCAAGGATCGGTGTAGTTCGCCTTAATAGGAATGAACCACACCGGCTTGTATAAGTACAATAATTTTCTGACACAAATAAGGAAAAATTATTAATTAAAAAAACAAAACAAACTCCTTTTGCTGTACAATTTCCAGATGTTGCTCTTCTAATACTCAACCTTGGAAAGCGTCTCTGTTACGTAGCCGCCCCAAATCGGATCTACAGGTGCCGGTATATTTATTTGACCATTGTTGATTAGATGGAAGAATCGTACATATACACTGCAATTCTCCGAAATGACTACATATAATCGAGTAAGCCCACTATTTAAGCCCATCTGAACTATTCCCACTGAACAAATGGAGCACATATATAGATAAACTTTTAGTACCTAAGTATATAGTGAGTTTCTAGGCGTGGCTTAGATGCGGTACAAGGCCGCAAGTATGGGGTACTCTCTATTTAGTCGAAACTAATCTCGCGTTCACTAGTTCAGTCGTAATTGATCTAGCGAAACAAGCTTGCTAACTAAATGATTTTCTAAGCTTAGCTTAGATGTGGCACAAGGCCGAAAGTGTGGAGTATCCAGTGTCGATCGAATTAACTACACAATGATAACTGATTTAACGGGACAAGTTCGCTAACCATTACACTATGCTGAAATGTCCAACGATGTGGATCGAACTCACTACTCAGTCGTATTTGATCTAATGAGAAAAGAAAGCTTGCTAACCAATACACTACGTCAAATTTCCCAAATGCCTAAATCTATGCGCTGCTAAGCGGTTTGTTCTGGTTTTGTTAGACAAGGGTAACGGTTTATTTATTTAGTACAAGAAAAAAGAATCAGTCAATTTATACCAATTCAGTAGTTTGAAGGGGGGGGACTACAAAAAATAATTAAAAAAGAATAAAAATAGTAGAACGTAGTAGAGAATAGAGAATAGGTTATAAAATAAGTTTTTTAATCGATCGCAGTTAACTTGAAGTAAAATAATAATAAAAAAAACTATTTTCTCTGAGATTTTTCGGACATTCAGGCCGGTAAATGTTTTTAATACCGTTTATTATAAACAGAGCGTTTATTTAAATATTTGTGTCTATAACAATAACGTATAAACAAAAAATATATTAAAATAACTTGTCGGACTTAGTCCATTTCATAATGTAGGTGTATGTATATGAATGTATGTATGTTTGTGTGTGTGTGTGTGTGTGTGTACTACAGTTCAAAAGTTTAAAGTCAAAATGAAAAAGAGTTCTTAGAGCCATTGAAAACTAAATGGACTTAATTATCAAATTTATACTTTGAGAAACTTTTTTTTTTTCGATGAATGCCACAGATGTATGCTGCAGTAATCAAGGCTAAAGGAGGATATTTTGACGAGAGTAAAATAGAATCGTTAAGGTTTTTTTCTTTTTGTCATAATAAAATTTCTAAGAAAAAGTCATGGCTCACATTTTTGAAACCATGTATAATGATTTTCTCTTATCTAAAGTACAAAACAACTATTTAAAAATTACCAGGTGTGGTGTCGAACTTTTGAACTGTAGTACACACACACACGCACACACATACACATACATACACACACACACACACACACATATATATATATATATATATATATATATATATATATATATATATATATATATATATATATATATATATATATATATATATATATATATATATATATATATATATATATATATATATATATCTGTGTGTGTGTGTGTGTGTGGCGGTTCCATATAAGATACAGGTTCAATTCCTGTCGAATACCGTTTAGTATAAACAGAGCATTTAATTAAATATTTCTGTCTATATAAATAACGTATATTAAAATAATTGCCGGACTTAGTCCATTTCATAATATATATATATATATATATATATATATATATATATATATATATATATATATATATGGTGGCCTCTCCCGTCGTATTCGATGTATGAGGGTCAAGCAGCTCAGTTCCTAGGAACCGACAGTCCAGACACTAATGATTTGATTATAGTGGTGAAGGTTTTGTGCAGAATGATCCACACTTTTTGAAAGGGCCGAATACAGAGACCAAGCGCACTACGTGCCATAAGTTCTCGAACGACCCTCAGCAGGTTTTGAATTCGGAGTTGTTCTTCCCCTAGACTAGTTGCCATTCAAGGCTAGAGAATCCAGTCTGTCCTGCTACTTATCCAGAAGAAGAGGATTAATAGCTTTCCAAACGGTATTATCACGCAAGTGAACGTAATATATTCGGTCGTATTCGACGTATGACGGTCAAGCAGCACAGTTCCAAGGAACCAACTGCCCAGACACCAGTATATATGATTTGTTTATAGGTGAAGCCTTTATGCAGAACCAACCACACTTTTTGATGAGCCTAATACAGAGACCTGGTGCACTATGTGCCACAAGGTACCCCAGACGGCCCTCCGCAGGTTTTGAATGCAGAGATGTCCTTCTCCTAGACCAGTTGCCATCCAAGGTTATAGAACCCAGTCTGTCCTGCTATTTATCCATGGCTGGGGGAGAAGAACAGGGTATTAGCACGCAAGTGAAGATAATGAATTCGACTGGAATTAGAACTCGGCTCTCCGATTCCTCAGTCTGAGCCGCTATCCACTATTGTGCCTCCTAGAAGTATATATATATATATATATATATATATATATATATATATATATATATATATATATATATATATATATATATGGTGGATTCTCCCATTGAATTCGACGTATGAGAGTCAAGCAGCTCAGTTCCTAGGAACCGACAGCCCAGACACCAGCACATATGATCTGATTATAGTGGTGACGCCTTTGTGCAGGACCATCCTCACTTTTTGAAGGGCCGAATACAGAGACCTGGTGCACTAAGTGCCACAAGGTCCCTAAATGACCCTCCGCAGGTTTTGAATTCAGAGTTTTCCTTCTTTTACTCCAGTTTCCATCCATGGCAATACATACATATATTCATACATAGATACATACATATATATATATATATATATATATATATATATATATATATATATATATATATATATAAATGAAGATAAATAATATCCCACGTCGATAGCACGACTCAGAGTTTCATGTGGTTGCACAATCATCAGGTGCTGAAATTAAAAATTGTGACTTAAAACATGTCCCTTATATCATTGTTGTCTATAATATTTAAATTAATTATTAATAATTTATATCGATAAAAGTCCTAACGTCGAAAGACGAAGAATTAAAATATTTTTTTAAAATTCTATTTTAAAGAAAATTGAATTTAAAATAAAATTTGAATTTAAAATATTTTTTTAATTGCCCGTCTTTTGACCTTAAAACTTTCATCAATATAAATCATTAACCCCCCTCTCTCTCTCTTATGCCTTTTGATTCCTTGAGGAAGATAGGGCCGCAAAACACCTCTCCAACGGACGCGGTTCCGGGCGATGCTCTTCAGCTCGGCACATGTAGTGACGGGGCTGCCTTCACCTCTGAGTCAACACTTCTGGGCCAAGTCTGTTTTGGTCGTATAGTGTTCTGACGTTCCAGGTCCCTATCCTGGTTGTTGACATAGTCGTCAGAAGAGTTGTTGGCGCACTGACTTCCCGGGGTATTTTCACCAGGACGCGTCATAAATAGTAAGATTTTCTTGACTGTATAGCCAGGGTTAGCAACCAGAATATAAGAAGGACAACTCTGAATTCAAACCCGGTGCAGAAGTCCATTAAACAGTCCGATTTCCTGTTTTATTTTTAATTCGAATATAATATTTTTAATTATTATGCCTCTTGATTCCTTGGGGAACATATGGCAACAACACCTCTCCAACGGACGCGGTTCTGGGTAATTGGTCAACCCACGGTTCGCTTCCCTTATGGATTCAAGTCTTGGGCCTGCCTCGTGACACTAGAAGCAGGTTTGCGGTGTCTGGCCGATCCATCCGCATTTCCGTTTCTTGATGTCAATCTCGATTGGGGCTTGTCTGGTCCTGTCCCACACTTGGTCGTTGGAGAGGGCTTTCCTTGTGGATTACAATCATAGGTCTGCCTGGTGACACTAGAAGTAGGCTTGCGGAGTGTGTGGCCGATCCATCCCCATTTCCGTTTCTTCAAGTCAAACTCGTTTGGGGTTTGTCTGGTCCTGTCCACAGTTGGCCTTTGGAGACGACTTTCGGCCACTTGATATTGAGGATGTTTCTGAGACAACAATGCTATAAAGGACAAGTTCAATGCAGGCTTCAATAACAGAATTTGATTATTTTTTTTTTATTATGCCTCTTGATTCCTTGATTGTAACATAGGACCGCAACAACACCTCTCCAACGGACGCGGTGCCGGGCGATCCTCTTCAGTACGGCCCATGTCGTGCCGGGGCTGCCTTCACCTCTGCATCAACACTGCTGCTTCAAAGTCTGTTTTGGTCGAATCCACTTTTCGCTTCCCTTGTGGATTCGAGTCCAAGGCCTGCCTGGTGACATTAGAAGCAGGCTTACGGAATGTGTGGACGATCCAAACCCATTTCCGTTTCTCTCTTGCTTCTTGATTCCTTAGGGAACATAAGACCGCAACAACATCACTCCAACGGACGCGGTGCCGGGCGATCCTCTTCAGTACGGCCCACGTCGTGCCGGGGCTGCCTTCATCTCTGCGTCAGCACATCTGCTTCAAAGTCTGTTTTAGTGGACCCACTTTTCGCTTCCCTTGTGGATTCGAGTCCATGGCCTGCCTGGTGACATTAGAAGCAGGCTTGCGGAGTGTGTGGACGATCCAACCCCATTTCCGTTTCTCTCTTGCTTCTTGATTCCTTAGGGAACATAGGACCGCAACAACATCACTCCAACGGTCGCGGTTCCGGGCGATGCTCTTCAGCTCGCCCCATGTCGTGCCGGGGCTGCCTTGACCTCTGAGTCAACACTTCTGCGCCAAGTCTGTTTTGGTCGAAACCACTTTTCGCTTCCCTTGTTGATTCCAGTCAAGAGCCTGCCTGGTGACATTAGAAGCAGGCTGCCGGAATGTGTGGACGATCTATCCCCATTTCCGTTTCTTCATGTCAATCTCGTTTGGGGTTTGTCTAGTCCTGTCCCACAGTTAGTCATTGGTGACGACTTTCGGCCACTTGGTATTGAGGATGTTCGTGAGACAATATTATAGTCAACAATGATATAAGGGACAATTTTTAAGATAATTTTAAATTAACTAGACGAGAACGTGAATTTAAGTCCGGTTTCGTCATATAGGGTTCTGACGTTCTAGGCCCCTAACCTGGTTGTTGACTCTCATCATCGTCAGAAGCATTGTCTTCGCGACGGATTTTCACCAGCACGCGCCATACGCTCAACTCTAGATGACTCTTCCTCGGCCATGTCGTTGTTTGAAGATATTGTTGAGATTTCTATAACAACTTAGTTTTAAGTGATTAGGTTGTTAGCCTACTACAAAACCCCCAACCTGGTGGACCAGGGTGTGTCTTGCGTCTGGCTCCTACCCTACATAGCTCTGGGGGTCGTTGAAGCATGCAAGTCATCCTACCACGTCAAGGAGACATACGGTCGGGACAGAGAGAACAGAGAAAAGGATATAAAAATAAATCTTTAATTGATTACAGTTAACTTGAAGTAAAATAAAAAAAACACTTGCGAGCTTATCAGTTATAAAAAGACTTTTGAATAGGCAGCCATTCGAATCAGAAAAGCCATCTCGAATTTTTAACGAGTCAGTCGACTCTCGAATGTCAATGTATCTGCACTTATTCGTTTCTGGTTTTCTACATACGCTGAGGAAATTATTGACTATCTAATATCTGGATTTTCTACCCTAGCCCCAAAGAAATTTAGACTTGATGCCTTAGGGAAAGATATACATTGGAAGATATACCAACTTTATAACCTTTCCCATACAGAAAATTAACGCAAATCAACACATATTGTAGTACATTTTACAGTGTTCTGTGATTTTTTCATACATATCGACTCCGCTATACAAACTAAGAGAGCATATACATGGTGTTCCAGAAGTCTTGGGAACATTTCAAGTCTTCATATCTTCTGAACTATGAACAGTAGTAAGATAAAATTGGTACCATTTTAAAGCTAAATTCGTTCAGTTTTTCGTAATGCTAATGATTTTTTTCAGATTCTCTCAGATCCTGTAATGGCGTTCACTCAACCAGAAAAGGCGTTTTGTCACCTTGAATTTGCAAAAAACGGAATCATGGACACTTGTTCAACGTGCATTTCCCAGGTCTCCACACCTTGCGATTTCTTTTTGTGGGGGTTTGTAAAAGGAATGGTCTATGTACCTTCCCTTCCGAAAGACGTGGATGAACTGAAAGCCCGAATAACGGAAGCCTTTGCAACCATCGACAGCGCAATGCGTTTGCCAGGAATTGAACTATCAGCTTGATGTGTGCCATGTGAAAAAAGGTGCTCCCATCTTTGAACACTCTATGTAAAACTTGAGATTAAATTCCTTCAGGATATGTCAGGCGCGTTTTTATATCCTTAATAGTTTTCGAGATATTCAATGTCAAAATGTGCCCAAGACTTTCGGAACACCCTGTATAACAGAGATTATAGAATATACAATGATTCCAATATTGTAATCTCGAAGGAAGCGATAGTTGCCGCTCTGAAGTCTTTCTCGGGAAGCAGCTGAAGCGGTGAGGACGGCCTACGATCTGGTCACATCAAGGACTTAATTTCCGCCCATACTGCCGAAGCTGGTGAACGTTTGAAAAGATCCATAACAGCTGTTATTAATACCCTTCTCCGAGCTGAGATATGCCAACATGCTCCAGATTTAATATTTTCAGCCACCTTAACGGCTTAAAAAGAAGGTGGAGGTATCCGTCCGGTCGCTATTGGTAACATTTTTCGTTGACTCGCGGCAAAATCGCGTGTAGAGTTCTTGTGAATGAGTTAAGGCTTGAACGGCGACCTGTTCAGCTCGGGGTAGGCATACAGGGCGGATGTGAAGTTGCGGTTCATGCCACAAGATTATTTTTCGAGAATATATCACCTGTTTCGCCACGTATCTTATTAAAATTGGATTTGAAAAACGCTTTCAATAGCATCAGAAGGGATCATGCGCTGGAAGTTTGCCATCAACAGACTTCTTCCATATTTAAACTGGCTCATCTTTCGTATAGTCATCCAAGTATGTTGATCGCCTCCGATAATATTATCTCTTCTGCTACTGGAATCCAGCAAGGTGATCCAATTGGTCCACTAATATTTGCGATGGCTATTGACTGGGTAGCTCGTTCCATCGACTCTCCTTTCAATATATGGTATCTTGATGATGCAACGTTGGGAGGATCTATCGAGGCCGTAGCTGCTGAGCCCAACGGATTGATTGGAAAAAGTTCCGATAGATTCATTGAAGGGATAGCCCATGCCTTAAAGAAATACAAATAATTGTACTCGCAGGTACAGCTCACACATTACGAAAAAACTTTATCGATGTAAAATGTGAGCGATCCTAGATATACTTTTTTTTTTAGACAAAGTATTAGTGGAAAATGTCATGAGGTCATTTCTGACCTTAGGTCTCTGGTTGGGACCCGGAATGAAATGTTTATACAACAGAAAACCAAAGAAATAATAATAATAATAATAATAATAATAATAATAATAATAATAATAATAAAAGCTTTTATGAAGAAATAAAAATAGATTTTTGCTCTATCTCTCATTAATGGTATTTAAATAGATCCTAATGTCTACCTCTTTTTTTATCACTATCTGTGTCTTTGGTTTTTCCCCACTGTGGTTTGAAATTTTTACTCGCGAGTCAGTTTCTATGTGACTTTCGTTTGTGTTCACTTCCGCTGTCTATAATTCCGGTAGAATAATTCCGGTAGAATAATTCCGGTAGAATAAAATTGTGGAATCATCAGTTCACTTAGAAAAAGTTCAACCAGCTTCTAATTTATTTTGCAGCAAACAAATTATATTCCGAAACACGTTACGAAACAATTTTCCTTTATTAGCTAGAATTTCTAGCTTCAGTAAATAGAATCAGATTGGATAAAGAGTTGGCTAACTTACAGGCGGTGGACCGCCTGATAATTTAAGGCGGCCCATCTGATGATTTAAGGCGAAACACCTGATGATTTAAGGCGATCTGACTGATGATTTAAGGCGGCTCGTTCGCTTGGTGAATTAAAGCATCCGCCCGATAAATTAAGGCTGTCCTCGAACTGATTTAAGGTGGCCTGTCTCGTGATTTAAGGCGGCCCGCCACATGATTTAAAGCAGCCCGCCTGCTGAGTTAAGGCTGTCCTTGTAGTGATTTAAGGTGGCACGCCTCATGAATTAATGTGGCCGTCTGATGATTTAAGGTGGCCCGCCTGCTGAACTAAAGCTGTCCTCCTAATGAGTTAAGGCGGCCCGCATCCTGATTCATACGAAGTGAGAAAAAAACCCAAAAAACAACGACAAAATCTGCTTTTTAAATGGTAGTTTGCAGCTTTCACTCGCTTTAATCATAAAGAGTGTATCAAAAATATTTTTACAAATTTTTGAGCGGGTTCCTCATACCAAAACAAGGACAAAACCTCATACAAACATGTCCACAAATCCTTCGTTCTTTTTTAGTTATTAACGTTTTTTCTTAGTCAGACGTACGGGCGGATCTTGGTCTTCCCCGGTCCATAATTTGTGGTGCAACGGATCCTGTCTTAGCAACGCGACGATAAACAGCAGCAAAGGTTGGATGACTCAGCTGCCCTTCGGTCTGCAAACGCAATCTGATACAGCCATGCAGCTTCCCCTACATTACCATCCTTGCATCCATATGCAAAAATCATATCTGCCTGCTCAAGATATGAATATACTGCCATTGTTAATCGGAACACTTCTCAGTTAACACATTACTACACATGTTGAACGTTGAAGACAGACCAGTCACAAATATACACGAATGACAAATGTAACCTAGTCTGCATGACAGCACAGCGCCATCTGCCGTAAACTTTCTTTAAACTTAACAAAAAAATGAAAGATTTGCGAACATATATTTATATGGACTTTTATCCTTGCTTTAATCTGAGGAAGCCTCCCCCCAAAATATTTTGGATACACCTTGTATATTCTAAATTTAAAAATGGTATTTTAATTCTTTTAGTTCATAAAAAAAAAGGAGGTAAACTTAATTTCACAGGGTGATACTCTAGGAAGGATACCATAGGCGCACCTCCCAAAATCTAGATCACCAGGGCCTGGTAACCGATATCTCATGTGATGTAATTCTAACAGTGGCGAAAAACTGGCTTGTAACTTTCTATACCTAAACATAAAAGAAGCTGGTTTAAATTGAGGTGCAGTCACAGAGCTGGAATTCCTGTGACAAGACATCCTAATTCTTTTTTGTGCTTTATACGAAAACAAAGACCAGATAGAAAGGTAAACATTGTAGCCGCTAACCCAAAAGGGAATGTTACTGGTTTTTACTCGTACCACAGGGTAACGAGATGTGACACAAGGTCAATTTAATGTGGAGATCCCAAGCTCGTACCCCTGGGCTAAGGCCAACTAGACCCTGGAGCCAAAGTTGGGTTGGCGTCGTTATTCCAACGTCTCTCCTTCTTTGAGGCAATAACGAGCTGCTGCTACAGGGCTGGAATATTCGGGATTAGGCATTTTTGTGCCATGTTCGAAGACAATGACACAGCAGATAGATCAAAATTGTAGCCACCAACTCAAAAAAGACGTTATCTACTAATCCGTGAAAGATAAAGTCAGTAGTTTGTAAAGTGGTGTAATGGTCTCGTAAGGCTTTTTCTATTCAAAGAGCAATTTAAAAACAAAGTGTCTATTTAAAGACAAAGGTTTTCTCTATTTAAAGACAAAGGCTTTTTCTATTTAAAGAGAAAGGCTTTGTCTATTCAAAGACAAAGGATTTTTCTGTTTAAAGACAAAGGATTTGTCTGTTTAAAGACAAAGGTTTTGTCTATTTAAAGACAAAGGTTTTGTCTAAATAAGACAACGGCTTTCTCTATTTAAAGACAAAAGATTTGTCTATTTAAAAACTAAGGCTTTGTCTATTTAAAAACAAAGTATTTGTCTGTTTAAAAAACAAAGTCTTTGTCTATTTAAAGACAAAGGTTTTGTCTATTTAGAGACAAGGCTTTTGTCTATTTAAGACAAAGGCTTTTTCTATTTAAAGAGAAAAGTTTTGTCTATTTAAAGACAAATGACTTGTCTATTTAATGACAAAGGCTTTTTCTATTTAAAGAGAAAGGTTTGTCTAAATAAGACAAAGGCTTTTTCTATTTGAAGACAAAAGATTTGTCTATTTAAAAACAAAGGCTTTGTCTATTTAAATACAAAGGATTTGTCTATTTAAATATAAAGGCTTTGTCTATTTAAAGACAAAGGCTTTTTCTGTTCAAAGAGCAATTTAATTGATTGGTATACTCTTTGAAATATATATGACAATTCGGCTCCCCCACCCCAATTTCGAGATATAATGATCCGACAATCTCATTTAGTTTTGATGTTTGTCTCGTATGTGACACTTCTCTCCTGAAAGTGATCTGCATACAAGACTTACTTAATAGCTCATATATTACATCGAGCACTGTTTGATTAGCACCATCACTCCATGTGATATATATATATATATATATATATATATATATATATATTGAACAATAAAAAAAATTAAAATCTTCAGACACACTGGGTTGTAGATTAATATTCTTTCGTTTTTTTTATTATTATTCTATTTAGATTCCTCGACTTGTTTCGGCCGGAATGGCCATCATCGGGAGGAGAAATATTTCTGCTTGCTGCTAGCACTAAACTACAGAAATGAATGTCTTGATGGAGAAAATGAACTTTTGTCTGTAGTTTTCATTTGTTTTTTTATTTTTTTATCTTTTTAACATGAATCTTTTAACATTCCTTGTGTTGGTCAAACAGTCTCTTTTGAGTTGTTATTTGAGATAAGAGCTGGATAGATACATGCTGCTATGAATTCTCTGTTCAGTTTGACAGTTTTATTGGGCCTGGTGAGGGGATGTGTCTCTGTTTAGTGTTTGTGTGTGTGTTATTTGGTTCTTAGGGAGTGAGTGAGCATGATATGTGTAAGCGTGTGTATTGCTGTGGGTGTGTGTTATCATTTGACTCATTAGGGAGTGAGTGCGTATGATGTGTGTAAGTGTGTATATTCGTGTGAGTGAGTGTATAAGTGTGAGGCCTCCACACCTCCGTAAGCCTGTCTGTCTTGTGTGGGTGAGAAATGTGGGTATTTTTTATTTGTTGAGTTATATCTATATATTGTTAAATTTGTGATTTAGCCCGGCTGGATATTTTGTTTTTAGACGTTGTATCCACTTATTTTCATGCGACTCTAAAATCTTTCTAATGTTATCTGCTCTGAACTTTTCTATTCTCTCAATTATAATGAATTTGGCATGGGTTTTGAAATCGCGTTTTTCCAGGCGGAAATGTTGTTCTACAGGTAATAATTTTTCATGGGGAGTCGACTTAATTCGTTTACGATAATTGTTAATTCTGTAGTGAAAGGGCCATTCAGATTTTCCTACATATTGTTTCTGGCATAGTGTGAATATATATATATATATATATATATATATATATATATGTGTGTGTGTGTGTGTGTGTGTGTGTGTGTGTGTGTGTGTGTATGTGTGTGCGTGCGTGTGTAACATAATAAGGAAAACATTTATAAATGTAAATATTAAACTTTTATAATCTGAACATGCTTCAGTTTTATTTCAATAGAAATGTAATAAATATGTTTAGAGTGAAAATGATGGACATTCCCGTCGATGTTAACGTATGAAGAACCGACGACCAGATTTAGCTTTTTATGTTTGTGTCGTCTGTGACACTTCATTGCCTCTAGTGACCTGCATACAAGTCCACATATTGTGCAACAGCGAGGATCTCGAGACATAGCAACAGGAATATTTGCTGACGTTTTTCGCCGTTGTCTTTCGTCTTTTTCGCCGGTCAGTACGACTGATTTGAAATTTCTAATAGCACTCCGGAACAAATATCGCCATTTATTTCTATCCATGGCAACTCCATCGAAGTTAGTATGGGGCACATTGACAGCTGAGAGGTTACTCTTTAGCTTGTTTTTATACTTGAGCCACGGCCGTCTAACACTCCTTTGTGAAGCTGGCTATACATGAAGACCTTAGATATTCTGTCGTCACCCATCCTTGAAACATAACCAGCTCAGCGAAATTGTTACTGCATTAGGAAAAGTCTCAGCTCCACTAATGTTGGATTTTGCGAAAAAATCAGCATTGAACATTTTATATATATATATATATATATATATGTGTGTGTGTGTGTGTGTGTGTGTGTGTGTGCGTGTGTGTGAAAATATATAGAAAATAGGAAAGAACTTAGTGCCTCCATGAGAAACTGCACATTAAGTTTCTACATAATAAAAATCTATTAAACAATAGACATGAGTTAACGGTTTTTTCCGACATCATCAAATTTATGCACTGAATAATTAGCTAAAAACAAGCATACAATAAAATAACTTTTATAATCTATAGCCCAAATAAATAGTTTAAATACCCTACAAAAAAAGATAACCCTTTATGAAGTCGTCAAAAAACAAATTTTACGGCAGTTTTTATATACACAAATCCCTTTCATAAAGAAATAAAATAAAAAAATAAATAAATCTCCATAGACACGTAAACCAGACTAGGCGAAAACATCTTCCGTTTTAAATTTAGACACCCCCACCTTAGCCTGACTTGACATCTATGAAAGTAACTCTATACTGATACAAATTATTAACACTCAACACCCCTAACTATTTTAAACAATTCGCCCTGGCTGTTACCATGGAAATTTTGATTTAAATAATGAATATGCTATTAAAACACGTAAATTTCAGAAATAAGTTATTCCAAAAAAAATTTCGCTTGAAGATGGAACAGAGCTTACTTTAACTCAATTTAATTCAAATAATTATATTGAAGTTTTCGGCTCTTGTTTTGAAATATGAGACCTCTTATGTAGCGTGTTGGAATCATATTTTTAAATAAATAATTATATATATATATATATATATATATATATATATATATATATATATATATTATATATCAAAAACGGCGTGCGACACGAAAGCGCTTTGGCTTTCGAGATACGTCACCATTTCATTTTCTTATATAAAATATAACACTTGGTGCATTCAACAAATTCGTAAATATTTGCTATCACCCAAACTATTCTTTACACCCAGATACCCGATTTTGACCTTTATCATCATTACAAATTTCCAGAATAGCGAGTGATCTGGGACAGCGTGTCTGACCCTCTTGCAGCACTCCTTTAAACACAAATACTTGACAGACTTCTCATTATGGCAATTATTTAAGGCTAGTGAAAAAAAAAAAAAATGAAAAAAGTCACTGATTTACCCCAGAATATTTGTTAATCTGCTGTTTACTGTTGCTTTACGAGGCGTAAACGAAAACGAACGTCATTTTGCTGTCGATTTAAAGTTTTTCTATCTTTGTCCTGTCAGTGTTAACATCACGACGAGAAGACAGCCATCATGATTATATCTAAACCTTATATCCACATATGCTGTTAAAAGTCACCAGTTCCAAGCATTTGCATTAAACCCCAAATTCCAAAGATTAATTCTCAAGCAAGAGTCTGATAATATTGCATATTTTAGGATTTTGTATTACCCGAGGGCTTTATTTGAATTTTGTATTTATTTATTTGCAAGTGTACTTACATACTGATGGATATCTTTAAAGATCTTATTATTATTTGCATGTGGTAGCTATCATTATTGAAGAACTGATCTCAAGTCTTCTTAGGTTGCTAACATTATCGGCATATACTTTGTTTTCTTTTCCAAAATGCATTGCTGGTAAGATTTTTCTTCAGAAATGTATTGCTGTTAATATGTTATTATTCAAATGTATTCCTGGTAATTGTTTTACTATGAAAATGTATTTTTATACTTTCATAGTGTAGGAACGCGGTTTTGGCGGTTAACTATTTACCCATATTTGGGACCCTAACAGTGATACAGAGACATCAGGAGCGTCCTTGATACAAATTAGAAGCAACGTAGATATCAAGGATAACGATTTGGGGAACACCTGCATCAATGTAAAAAGAGCTAGAAGAGTGGCCATTCAAGACAACATTCAGTTTGCGATTTGATAAGAAAAACTGAATCAGCTCAAAAATTCACACAGAAATATAATAACATTTTAACTTACATCAGTTTTTTTTTTAAAGATTATATTTGTTTAGAATGTGCAAATAGGTTTAGAGGTTTAAATTTTTTAAACTTACACTTTATTTTCAATTACCGTAAAATGCATTCAATTTTCGCCAGCGAAAGTTTATGTTTAGTTAGTAATCATTGCTTTTGGAAATGTATGGATCCATTTATTCCTGTTTTCTGTCTCCTTGTCCAATATCTTGACAAGAATATCTTGACAAGAATATCTTGACATTGGTACGTTTCAATGGTTGATGAATGAGAGAATGTAATGAATGTTGCCCTGGGTCAGCTATTCTTCCATTCTGTTAATCTGATGTGCACTTTTTCCGGGTCTTTTTCGGATCTTACTGTAGCTTTGTGTATTACATTATTTTGTAGGCAGTTAATACTCCATTTTACAGTTACAGTTGTGTAAGGTGTAGTGAGTTTTTTTTTCTTCTTTTAACTTGTAATACACTTGTGCTTTGTTTTATCAATACTAATGTTCAAAAATTTGAAGCCACCCCCAGAATTAGCATGGGATGAACTTGACAGAAGATGGAAATAAAGATGAAAAAGAGTGCTTAGAGTAATTGAAAAGTGAATAGAATCAAAATTAACCTTAAAGAAACTTTTGCAACGAATACCAAAAATTTGTGCTGCAATAATCAAGGCGAAAGGAAGATATTTTGTTGCGAGCAAAATTTAAGCATAAAATACTTTTTTCTTATCATAATAAAAATTTCTAATAAAAAAAAATCATGTCACACTTTTTTTTAACAAGTATAAAAATTTACTTTTATTTGAAGTACAGACAAACCTCACATCTACGGGACCCCTATTAACGACGGACTTCGGATGCAACGGACAAAATATGCAGATAAATTTTTAAAAAAATCTGCAGGCAAAAGAAAAAAAAAACGTCCAAATCGTCGGCGATGTATTTCGAAATTTGTGGGCTTAGCGGAACGTGTCGTATTAGTTCTCAAAGTTACCGCTTGGTGTCGGTGGCGCGCCTTTCAATTGTAAACAAAGATAGAAAGCACGATGAATTAGCGTCTGCATCACTAAGTAGCAAGATGAAATCTATTATTATTTTGATCTATAATTTCGAACCAAATTCTTTATTTAGCTCACGGGTGGGGTGGGGGTGTAGATTGTTGTAATTCCACGTGGTATGAGAACAACACCCCGAACGATGTACATAGAGTAAATAGTTACAATGCCTCATGTCAGAAATATAGACAGATCCTGAAGAAGGCCGGTACGTGCAACGGTCGTAACATCGTGAATAGGAAAATAAAGATGAGGATAACAGTTCGAACGATGTAACTAAGGTAAATACTTGCAATAACTCATTTCAGAAATATAGACAGATCCTGAAGAAGGTCAGAGCGTACAACGGTCGAAACCTCGTGAAAATGACACTAAAGACAAGGACAACAGTTTGAATGATGTAAAGAAGGTAAAAAGTTACAATACCTCATCTCATAAATATAGACAGACCCTGAAGAAGGCTGGAGCGAACAATGGCCGAAACCTCATTAAAATGGCAATAAAAACGAGGACAACAGTTCGAATTATAAGATAAATAGTTACCATACCTAATTTCAGAAATATAGACAGATGTAGAAGATTAAGTAATGCCTATTTTCGTTAGAACTTCTAGGGAAATTAAAACCCAACTACCCCTAATCAAAATAGATTGAATTTTCCTTAACTATCACAACTCAAAATATTAAGATTGTCTGCGATTATTATAAATTTAGTAAATTTCTTAGAAAGTTATTCTTAATATCGCTTGACAATGAAAGGAAGCACTGGATTTTAAGATTAATTTTTATAATTTACAACTTCAGTTTCAGTTTTGAAACATAGAAATTTCTGTGTAGCGATGGAATCATATATTTAAAAAAGAAAATTATTATGATCTATATTAAGTATATATTTATTTGTACCATATATACATGTTTATAATATTTACATTATGATCATAACTACTAGTAGTTACTATAGTGGTTTTATGACTAAGAAATAACCCCTTTCCATCTACGGACAATAGGCTTTAACGGACCACTCCTGTCTCTCCTATTAGTCCGTTGATGAGAGGTTTCTCTTTACATAACTACATTTGGGGCCAATTTGAGCCACAGAAGAGCGTTTCGGTCAGCAAGGTCGATTTTACTGTTTTAAAACTACAATTCTCCATGGTTTTCTCTCATACATTCATGTCTGCTCGATGCGTATCCAAATGTAAACAAATTACGTTTAAAAACAGTAAAATCGACCTGGTTAACCGAACGCTCCTCTGTGCCAAATCGGCTAAAGACACCTCAGGCTATATGACGGTTCCGTATAGGGTACAGGTTCGACTCCTGTCGGAGGACGCATATATTCTATGAAAACTTCTCGGACATTCAGGCCGGTAAATGTCGTCAATACTGTTTATTATAAACAGACCATTTACTTAAATATTTGTATCTATAAAAAGAATGTATAAACATAAAAAATGTCTTAAAATAATTGTCGGACATTTCATAATATATATATATATATATATATATATATATATATATATATATATATATATATATATGTGTGTGTGTGTGTGTGTGTGAGTGTGTGTGTATATGTATATATATATATATATATATATATATATATATACAGTGTAACCCGGATATAAGAGAATTTTCGGGACCGGAGAAGAAGTCTCTTATATTCGGGTTTGGTCTATTTTATATGCATTAACACAGGCTCTAATTTGGGGCCATAGAAAATCACTCTTATATCTGGGTTTCTCTTATATCCGGGTCTCTTATATCCAGGTTACACTGTATATGATGTTTCTATTTCGGTTAGATTTGACTTTTACCAGTCATATATCTCGACACTGGTCCACTGCCATTGGTTGATTAAGAAAAAGATCAAGCGAGTGTTGTTGATTAACAAGCTATTCTTCCATAAACTGCTGCGAAAAACATTCCAGATAAATTATTTATAGACAAAATCAACAGTCGTCTGCGACAAGAGTGTTATCATGCAAACCATTCCGGCCATTGACATCTATATTATTTATTTATTCGAGCCTAAATGTTACAAGAACACACCCAACATATTTTTATATACAGGGATTAACTTGAAATCATTTCGCTCTTTTTAACGAATTTTATTTTCAATATACAAATTGCTTCAAGGAAATTAAAGCTTTTTTTTATTTTACAAATATTGATTTAGAACAAATAAAACAGTCGGATATTGTGGATACCACGGACAGAACACGTGAACGAACGAGGACACGTACTTAAAATCAAAACGAGGCTGTTGAACAAATATGTCAAAACGAGGCTGTTGAACAAATATGTCAATACTGCATTATTTTTTTTTAGTTCACTTCCCAATAAGTAAGGCCATAAAGCCACTGAGCCACAAGGTGAAAGAATATGAGAGAAAAAAGAAAACATTAAGAAGAGAGAACAATGAAAAAACAAGTATTAAGAAGACAGAAGATAACGATTAACACTGCATTTAAATTTTAATCATTTCTCTTCAAGCAAGGCAATAAAGCTACTAAGACTCAAGGGGGTTACCGAATATGAGAGAATATTAAAAAAAAACATTATTAAGGAGAGAGGTCAATAAAAACAAGAATTAAGAAGACAGACGATAATCATTGACACTGCATTTAAATTTTAATCGTTTCTCTCCAAGCAAGGTAATAAAGCCACTAAGACGCAAGGATTATTAAGGAGAGAGAACAATAAAAGAAGAGAAATTAAGAAGACAGAATTTAACATTTCATTTAATTTTGAAAAGATCAAAGTAAAGCAAGAAAATCTAAAGAGAGGGTCCACAAGTGGGAAATACGAGAGAAGAAACTGTTAACATAGAACTTACGGCTTCATCTAACCATTTTAACTGTAAAAGGATGAGACCTCACCGCCAATCTAGTACTGCGCTTAAATTCATAAAGTTTACTGACCATAAAGGATAATTCATTAGAACAGTTACCTTGAAAATATTTCTAGGAAAGGCAGCTCCATTTTTATCTAATTTTATTCATTACTTATTTTATTTTCAAGTTATTTATAAAGGGTGCGTTCTGTATTTGCAGCTCTTATTTTTTTTTTTAAGCATTCAACCCCAAGCAAGGCCGGAAGCCACTAGCACGAAAGAGGTTACAGAATTGTAGCGAGAACAAAGAGAAGTTATAGAGGAAAGGATGAAGAGAAGGTTAGGGGATAGATCAGTGCATCTGGGGACATCGATTGACATTACATTTGAATAGTTGGAGATTATAATCAGGATAACAAGAAATGGGGAGTCAGTTCCACAGGTGAGAGGTGCGAGACATGAAGCTATTGGAGTTTCGACAGTGAAAGGGTGAGAGCGAGATGCCAGCCTAGTTGAACGCTTAAATTCATGAAGTCTGGGAACCAGCAAAAGCAGCTCATCGGAGCAATTACCATGAAAGTATTTGTAAAAAAGACAGAGGGAGACAACGGCACGTCTGTGAGAGAATGGCTGCAGACGAGATGCCAGATCAGGGCCAATTACATTGCATATCCGTCTTTATTACAGATTTATAATTACACTGATAAAATTTTACACTTATTTTACACTTATGCATGTTACATTAATCCTAAATGGATTTAACAATTAAAATTGCATTTAAAAAAAAAATCTTTGGAAAAGATCCTCCGATACATCATCCCAGCTGATACAGCTGATAAGTAGTACTATTTGCCCATAGCTGGGGCCCTATCAGGTGCTACCACCCTTGGGAACAAAATTCATTTGTTGAATAATAGGCGACGGGTCATCACAAAAATGTATCGCTTTGTTGGAATTACACCACGTCCTTGAAGTTTTGGACCTTTATACGAAATACCAGTCATTTGTTGAAGATTTTTTTTAATCCTTTCACCTCAAGCAAGGAAATAAAGCCACTAAGACGCAAGGATTATTAAGGAGAGAGAACAATCAAAGTACAAAAAATTAAGAAGACGGAATTTAAAAATTAAAACAATCGCTTTGCTGAAATAACATCCCATCCTTGAAGTTCTGATCCCTTGTACGCAATACCAGCCATTTGTTGAGGAATAGGCCATGGGTTATCAAAAACAATTGCTTATCGGTAATAAGTGCTATTCCTTGAAGTTATGGACACTTGTACATAATACCAGCCATGTGTTCGGGAATAGGTGAAGGGTCAGCAAAGACAATCCTTCTCTGGAATAATCCCCCGTCCTTGGACTTTTGGGCCCTTATACGAAATACCAGTCATTTGTTGAAGATTTTTTTAATCCTGTCACCCCAAGCAAGTCAACAATTCGACTAAGATGCAAGACGTTAATGATTGTAAGAAAACATGAGAAAAAAAAAAAAACATTATTAAGGAGAGAAAACAATAACAAAAGAAGAATTAATAAGACAGAAAATGACAATTGACATTGCATTTAAATTTTCAAAATCATAATTTATTGGAAAGTAAGAAGCCGGAAAGAAAGTTCCTCAATATTATTGATACATCAATATCTGTCTAAATCTCTGAGATGAGGTATTATGATTATTTGCATTATTTACATTATCCGGACTGTTTTTCTCTTCTTCAATGCCATATTTAAACTGTTTAAGGCATTATACGCTTCGGCCATCTTCAGGTAATTGGGAAAAAAAATTCCCATGAGCCGACCAAGCATAGAAACGAATACAATATGGGAATCAGTAATAAGGAGTGCTAGAGATACGCAATGAATAACAACAAAAATTGCAATATAAGCTCAGGTAAAAATGCAATAATAATAACAAAAAAATTGCAATATGAGCACTGGTAAAAAACGGTTACTGAGACATTTGTTATGGGGACCTCCCTTCATGGACAAAATAGACTCGTCTTATGACTATATTATACCTCGCAAGAGGACTGTAGACAAAAAAAAAAAATTCATACACAGATATCCTCAAGGACATACGACCCAATGGATAAAGACGTTGGTTAGATCCAGTGGCCAGACACAAAGAGTTGTGAGTTCGATACCAGCCACAGCAGTTGAGTTTGAAGGAAATAATAGAAACACCCGGAGGAGGCATAGCACGAGGAAATAGAACAATCTCTCCCAGGTGGACGAAATAAAGCGTTCGGTTCGAAATTCCAATCACCTGAAGAAGGCCATAGTGTAAACGGCCGAAACGTTAGGAATATAGCAATGAAGATGAGAATAACAGTTCGAATAATGTAAATGTTGTAAGTAATTATTGATTGCTTCATTGATTCAAATTTTTACGGCTTATCAAGTTTTTGCGGATTATTTGTAGCCGAAGCATATTTTGGATTGTAAGAAGAATTTCTTCTTTTTTAAGGCTTATCAACCCTTTTGGAGCTATTTAAGGCCGAATCATATTTTGTATTGGAAGCATAATTCTATTTTTACGAATTAATTCTTCATTAACCATCAACTTTTTTTCAGATAACAATGTTTTCTTTTTCCAGATACAAGTCCTACTATTTAACGCAATGTCGACTAATGATAGATGAGATGGATTCATCTATTCCCCAAGGGTATTTGCCCGTAAGTAAATGTAACAAACTCGACTGGAATTCGAACTCGGCTCTATTATTTTCCCAGCAGTGACAACGTGTCCATAAGTACTTTTTTGTAAAGCGCCCTGCGCTCATTAAGATGAAGAATATTCTTCTCTTCCATGACAACGGACAAGGTAGAATTCAACACGCAAAATAATTGCAAGTCGATTTGTCTTTTCTACCAGCGCTCCCCATATTCACCTGACCTTGCACCGACCTTTTCGATTGCTATAGAACGCTATGATGGGAGGAAACTTTCTCATGAAAACCATGTCCAAGAGTTGGTCACACAAACTTTTCATATGAAGAAATGCAGAATTTTACTCAGAAGGTCTGATAATTGGCAATTCCTTGCACTCTCCAGAAAGTACTTGACTCGTACTGCCAAGTATTATTGTTACATGAGCCAGATCAGAACAAAAAGTGGAGTATTTTTCTATCTAGACTGGAACTACTCAATCCACAGCCTTGAAAGTTCAAAACTGTTTACGCGACTTTGTAAGTGATTAATTATTTTTAAGCTCACCAACCCCCTCACCTATAAACGAAACGTTACTAGCCTGTCGCTACTCTACAGATATTTTAATTGCAGATGTTCAGATGAGCTACATTCCTTGGTTCCAGCAGTCTAGACATTCACCACTAGGGCGCGCCATTCCACGTAAAAAGAATCGAATCAATCCCATTGCTTTTGCATTCCATTGCTTCTTCCACAGAACAGTCATTTTGTGGGATAAATTCGAGAAAGGATTCTCAATCACTAAGAAGTTAACATTTTCAAGTGTAAGGTCAGCCGTTATCTACTTTTCATACCATCATAATATGCGCTTCTGCTGAAGACTGTAATGTTCTTGTTCATTGTGTAGGTAGTTCTTATTTTAAGCCCTTGTAACAACGTTAGTCACTAAAACTCTACCTTGTGTGACTCTTGCGCTTTGTATTGGTTTGGAAAGTCCTTTTCAAATAATGGTCAATATATAATTCATTAAAATATAATGGTAATTTATGTTTTATTGATTAAAGTTGATAAAAAAACGGAAATTATTTATGACTCAACCATATATAAACAGAAGAAAGACAATGTTTATAAAAATAATGAATTCTGTATGATTAATTATCGAGCTTGTTAATAAGGCTTACTAATAATGATGAATTTTAGGGCTTGGTAATAAGGCTTACCAATAATGATTAATTATAGGGCTTGATAATAAGGCTTACCAATAATGATTAATTATAGGGCTTGATAATAAGTCTTACTAATAATGATTTATTATAGGACTTGATAATAAGGCTTACTAATAATTATTAATTATTGAGCTTGATAATAAGGCTTACTAATAATGATTAATTATAGGGCTTGATAATAAGACTAACTAGTAATGATTTATTATAGGGCCTGATAATAAGGCTTACTAACAATGATTATTTATAGATCTTGATAAGGATTACTAATAATGATTTATTATAGGGATTGATAATAAGGCTTACTAATAATGATTAATTATAGGAATTGATAATAAGGCTTACCAATAATGATTAATTATAGGGTTTGATATTATGTGATTTATAATTGGGCTTAAGAATAGCTTTTGGTAATAAGGATTGATAAGGGCTTAATAATGATTCTTTATTACAGGGCTTAACAATAGGTTTCGATAATGGGGCTTTAAAAGTGCTTTATAATAGGACTGGTTATAGGCCTTAATTATAGAGCTTGATAATAGGACTTAATTATAGGCTTCAGTAATAAGTCATGATAATTCAGTTTGATAATAGATATCGCATTAATAAGAAAAGATCTAGACGCTTAGCCGATTTGTTAAGAACGATTGGATTAAGTGAAATATTCGACCAAAGACATTGCCCTTGAATTTGTGAAGAAGACCAGCATACCAAACCCTATCGAACGTTTTTGATATATCTAAAGCCACAGTCCGAGCCTTGCCGTTCTTATCTAAAGCTTGATAGATACTGTCATTAATAATTGCTAACGGATCATAAGAATAACACAGAAAAACATTTGGGAATTCGGTGCATCTGTTCTACTCCACCCGCAACATTCATCTGAAATTGCACCGACTAATTATTTATTTTTTTAGATCGCTGATAGGGAAAACGTTCTATGGTGAAAAAACAGATTCAAGAATTCTTTGGAAACTCAAAACCTGCGAAAGGTATCGAAGATTCCACTGATGTGTGGTAACAAGTCATTGCAAATAATGGTCAATGTATTATTGTACTTCATATTATGTTGAATAATGAAATACAGAAATTATTTATGACTCAACCATTTATAAAAGTCTTGAGAAACCAGAATATCTAACAGAATCATTGTCATGGCGGCTTCGACGTGATGTAGCGGTTAGCAAGCTAGATCAGTTATCCTCACTGATTGCTCCATATTTTTCGGCCTTGTGCTACATCTAGGTTACGTTTAGAAAGTCCCTAAGACACTTCGACGTGGTGTAATGTTTAGCAAACTCGTCTCGCCAGATCAATTACGAGTGAGTAGTAAGTTAGATATTCACTGGGTGCTGCACACTCTCGGCCTTGTGCCACTTCTTAAAAAATCCCTGGAACACTTCTACGTGGTGTAATTGTTAGCAAGCTCGTATCGCTGGATCAATTATGACTGAATAGTGAGTTCGATCCTCACTGGGAGCTTCATTCTTTCGGCCTCGTGCCGCATCTAGGCTACGCTTAGAAAATCATTTGGACACCTTGGCGTAGTGTAATGGTTAACAAGGTTGTCTCGCTAGATCATTTACGACTGAGTACTTTAGTTCATTCCTCACTGGGTGCTCCACACTTTCGGCGTTGTGCGACGTTTAAGCTACACTTAGCAAATCACTTAGCAAGCTTGTTTCGCTAGATCAATTACGACTGAGTAATGAGTGAGATTCTAACTGCGTGTTGCCTATTGTCGGACTTATGTCACAGGAAACAACGCTTAGAAAATCATTGCAATGGTAAGCTTGTTTTGCTAGATCAATTAAGACATGAGTAGTGAGCTCAATCCTCACTGGGTGCCACATCTAATCTACGCTTAGTAAATAGCGATACAAGAAGGTTAGTGAAAGAGAAAACATTGTAAATATATGCAACAATATCATGTTGCCTGAATCTCTTAGATGAAGCATTATTATTATTATTATTATTATTATTCATTTGGACGAGTTTGTCTTTCATCTTACTCCCCCTCCAACCCGCTGTTTGCGATGCAAAGTAACAAAGACGAAAGGACAAAACTAGTCAAACAGTAATAGTGAACAATAAATTTTAAAACTCTGACTAAATTAATTACAATAAATCGTGTGTCGAGTGGGTGGATCGTGTAAGTCAAGGTTTGTTTAAACATTTCAAGACTAAGGCTACGTGACATCAAAAACTATTGGCAAAATATGATCCCGCTGAAAATGCCTTCTGGGAAAAAGCTGTCGCAGATGTCGAAATAAAACAAAATAAAATAAAATAAATCTTCTACTTAAGTCTCTATTTAATTATATTTTTTCTTATTTTAACTTTAGACGTATTTACATGGCAATTCATCTAAAACGTGTAATTCTAAGATAGATTTAACATTTGTTGAAAGATAATAAAAATATAATAAATATATAATAAATATATAGAACAATTAAAACGTTTTATTGACTATATATTTATCAAATAAAAGGTTAAATATTATTTAACTAAGTGGAAAGACTAGATTGAATCCATTGCTAGGTCAGCTGCGAGGAAAGTTGGTTCACTGTGTCGGACGAGGAGACAAATTTTCTTCCCAGAATCTATCTTACATATCTATAAGTCTACCATTCAACCATGCTTAGAAGATTGCTACCACATATGGTCTGGTGCCTCTGCTATTTACCTTTAGCTCCTTGATAAGATCCAAAGAAGAATCGGCAATATTATCAGTCACTTGCCCACCGCCGTAAGGTTGCCTCCATGTGCCTTTTTTATAAATAATTTCATGGTATCTGTCTATATTTCTGAGATGAGGTATTATGTACACTATTTACATTATTTGTACTATTGTCCTCATCTTTGTCGCCATGTTTATCACAATATTTCAGTGGGGAATTAACAGGAGATAACTGACATCAATATTCTCATATTTTAAATACACATTGGGGCTAGTTTTTTAATTTGTTGTTTTATTCCCCTCCCTCAAAGGGAGGGGAATAAAATTTACATATGGGCACTAGTTAGGATTTTCAGAGACAATGAGGTATTATGGTGGGTGTAGTAAGAAAGGAAAGTAAGAATGTGTCGTTTTGGTGTTAGGAATATTCTGGCATGTTTGGGTCAGTGTTTGTGGCTAAGTTTAACGTTTAAGACCGAAGAAGACCGTCTTTGTCCCCATTTTCCATTTTGGCATTGTGCCACATTTTCTGTACATAGCATAAATAAATATTGCTCTTCGCAATGGTACCTTTGAGTTTTTGAGATCTCATCAGTTTACAGTTGAGTTGGCTAGATGGAGCCGTAATTTCCTATGCTAACAGTTTCTTTTCTCACACTTATCACTTGTGGAAATCCCTGCAGTTCAATGCTTTCCAGTCAACTTACATCTACACAAATTTAAATGCAATGCCAATCGCTTGTCCTCCTGTTTACTCTTTCCTCCTTTTGCTCATTATTAATGTTTCTGTTCCTAATAATTCCACAACCTGTAACCGCTTGAGTGGCATTACTGCCTTGTAGTTTTAATGTCGGGACAGTATTCACAGTTGAAGGACCTTTTAAATCTCGAGTAACTTAAACTATGGCATGCATATATATATATATATATACATACATATATATATATATATATATATATATATATATATATATATATCCTTTTGCAAATTAATTCAAACAAAACTAATAAGTCCGTTATTATTTATTTTTTACGTATTTTTCCAATGAAACATGACCTAGTGCACATGTTAGTACTTCGTATGTCCATTCCACGAACCTGTTCATTGCAGATTGACCACAGGTTCTCGATTGGATTTAAATAAGGAGAGTTTCCGCGCCTGTCTATAGTACTTTGATTTGCTCACTAGTTAGGCTTGCCAGTGCGTTCGTACGCTTCCTTGGAGTAACGTCTATGGCAGAAAATGGCCATAGGACAACTAATTGACAGTCAAGACAATAGTGTTTGGGTGTGATAAAAATCTGATGCAATCAAGAATGACGCAATATTTTTCAAGGTCAAACAAATTTCATCATACACCCGAAAATAGATTCATATTACTGCACACCACCGCAAATGACCTAGTCTGAGGAAAAAAAATAGAAATCGATTACACCCTGTCACTTCAGTGGGTCTAAAACTGACTGTATGATGAAAGAAAGGAAACTAAAGCGGCTGTTTCAATTAATTTGCACAAGGGCCTATCTATTATAGGCTATTAATCACTCTTCGAGATGTAAACAGTCCTCTCTCACTAAGCAGAAAAAAAAAACTATTTACTTCAACTATCTATTTTGTTGCTTTGAACAACACAAGCCACAAAACTCTTCAAGTGAATATATGAACTTTTTCTAATTTTTTGTGTCGGGACATTTTGTCCTTGTATGAACGGCGGACTGAGTGATACAAGAAATAACTTTGAAATTTCAAAAGCTTCATGAACTTGCTGAGAAATATGCCTTCCTTACCCGGTTTTTTGGTTGACAAGTATGTCAAATAGATCACGATCACGACTCCATTGATAAAGGGAAGTTCCTCGATGAGAGAAGAAAGACTTCAGCATTTTATTGGTGTTGCTACAAATAAAGACGGGGTACAGAGATGGAAAGAAGCCCCACCCACTTGAACTTTTGCAGTTTATTCAAAAGTGAGAAGTCGGCTACAAATATAGCAATAATCCTGAGGATTTTCCTCACAATTGTTGTTAGTGTTGCTACCTGAGAGAAGTTTTTTCGAAACTAAAACTAACCAAAAAATTAAAAGTTCTACTATGAGCACCTCGTGGTTGAGAAATTCTGCTACACTGTCTCCATAGAGCGACAATTGTCAGATGAAATAGATTTTGATGATGTGATTGAAGAATTTTCAAAGAAAAAAGCAAGAAAAGTAACTGTGTGGAAAGTTGTAATTTTTATTTCAGAGATAAAGATGTTCCTAATTTTTTTTAAAAAAATATTTTCCTACATGTCGTTTCTGCTTTTTAACTGTTACTGATAAATTTTAAGTATGTCTGGTTTGGTTTGTTTTGTTTTACGGCATATCAATCTCAATGAGTCATTTAATGCCGACTTTTTCTTTTCCTGGTCATATTTTTGTTTTGTCAAAAATCTATTTCTGGTAATATTTTTTTCCTCAAAATTATATAGCTGGTAATATTATTTTCAAAAATGTACAGCTGGTAATATTATTTTTGCAAAAACGTACAGCTGGTAATAGTTTTTTTTCTTCAAAAATGTATTTCTGGTAATAATATTTTACAAAGTATTTCTAGTATTAAAACCTATTTTTACACTTTTAAAATGCTTTTTACCTCAGTTTCGGGGTTAACTATTTACCCATAGCTGGGACCCTAACAAGTGCTACCACCACGGGTCATGGTGGACCTGGGAACACCAGCAATTAAGAGGTGGTTCCACGCTTCTCAAATCCTCCTGATCAGAAGCCTTGCTGTTGGACGTAGTTTATCGTCATACCCAGGACGGAAGTATGTTCGGTGTGTATTTAAAGCATAGTATATTTGAATATGTGAAAGAAATATTATAATGGTACGCAAGCTTAAAATTTATACATACGTATACTCAGGTGCTGCCTGGGGCGGCACATACACTAGCTATGGCATTGCTATATCTATCTATCTATCTATCTATCTATCTATCTATCTATCTATCTATCTATCTATCTATTCCAGTCTGTTCGTATCTATCTATCTATCTATCTATCTATCTATCTATCTATCTATCTATCTATCTATCCCAGTCTGTTCATTATCTATCTATCTATCTATCTATCTATCTATCTATCTATCTATCTCAGTCTGTTCATTATCTATCTATCTATCTATCTATCTATATATATATATATATATATATATATATATATATATATATATTTCGTCCTTTAAGGCTTCACATGAAACTTTTTCCACTTTTGTCATAAATTTTCACCAATATTGTCTTGCCATATAAAAATATAATGCAATCCCATATATATATATATATATATATATATATATATATATATATATATATATATATATATATATACCGAGAGAGATAGAGAGAGAGAGAGAGCAAGAGACAGACAGACTGACAGATAGAATATATATATATATATATATATATATATATATATATATATATATATATATATATGGGCTTGCATAAAGGACGAAACGCGTCAAAAGGAAACTTTCTCTACATTTCTCTACATACATTTCCCTATATATGTGTGTGTGTGCTCGTGTGTGTGTAATATCTCGTAGGAATTTACTCATATTTAGTATGAGAATATATATTTGCACTTATCTCCTGTTTTGTGTTGCAATAATTTTAAAGACGTGGTTACCAACTTTTAACCGAGATGTTATATTTGAATAGCCTTTGCGTGCTTTGTCTCCCTCTGCTAAGTTCCATAAATAGGCCTTCTTGAGTTTATAATTTCATATATTTTTCATTGGCCGACAAAGTTCAAAAACAAGTTACATCGACATTCAACAAATAGCAATTTTATTTGCATATATCTTTTCTTTTTTCGACTTCAAACTGACTTATAAAGAGAACTGTAGTGTTACAGTTCGTTCGTTAAAGTCCATTTTTTGTGTGTAAAGAAGAAAATATATTTGTGTATGATTCGACTTGTAGGATTAAAAAGCCGTTACTTACAAAGTGGGTCGAGTTTGTAAGTTGATGTGAAAGAAGTAACGTGAGGCGCCCTGTGTAAGGCGTTAAACTACATCCGTGTCCTGGGTAAGACGATAGAGTACATTCAACAGTAAGACCTTTGTTCAGGAGGTTTTGAGGAGTATAGAACAACCTCTTAATTGCAGGTGTTCCAGGTCTACCTTGACCTCGAGTGGTAGCATCTGTCAGGGTCCCAGCTATTGGAAAATATTTCATCCTTAAACTGGGGTCAAAACACTATGAATATGTAAAAATTGGTTTTAATACCAGTAATAAATTTTCTGAGGAAAAATTATTACCACCAATTCGTTATTACCAGGAGTCTATTTTGAAAAAAAAAAATATTACCAGCAATACATTTTTGACAGAAAAATATTACCAGCAATACATTTTTGAGTAGAAAATATAGCCAGCAATACATTTTTGAAAGAAAAAAATATTATCAGCAATACATTTTTGAAAGAAAAAAATATTACCACAATACATCTTTGAAAGAAAAAATATTACGATCAATACATTATTGAAGGAAATAATATTACAAGCAATACATTTTTGACAGAAAAATATTACCAGCAATACATTTTGGAAATATAAAATATTACCATCCATGCATTTTTGAAGGAAAAATATTGCCAGCAATAAAAATCTTGTCGGCACTAAATAACCAATTGAGATTGATATTTCTGTAAAACAAGCGAAACCAAACCAAACCAAACCAAACCAAACCAAACCAGTAAATTGAAGAATGGTACAAGTGAAGGTTAAATTGGAAAGAGTTACTTTTTACTATTCTCAGTTGTCAATAAAGCTGCTTGCATTTGATGTTGGTAGTACCCGGTTTCTCCTTTCCATTGTGGTAATAGAGGATTTTCTAGGCTCAAATGAAACGATGAGGCTCCTAACATCTGTAATGTTCTTGATCACTCTGCGTATAGCTATTCCCTTTCAGTATCTGTTATAGTAATTTACCCATGCCAAGATGAACTCTCCCTGTTACAAATAAGAGCAGGTACTGCTTTTTAGAGAGTGTAGTTTTCTGGCAGTTTGGTCTGACAGTCGGACTTAATATTCTTGCTCGTTTGTATATGATTGTATTACTGTTTTTCTGTTAATATATTCGTTTAACTCAATTTCTCTCTCGTGTCTTTATTTCTGGCCCCAACCTGGCCACAACAATTTGGCGACGAGGAGCCTCAATGACCCTTAAGGACCCTAAAAGGACTACATGAAAATTGTCAATATTGATTCTATTCAACAGCACTTGGCAATCCAAATAAGGAAACTGAACGGGGAAAAAAGTGTAACTAACTTACTGTTGTAGTGTCCTCCATTTAAAAGTTTATATTGGACTCTCCTGCCTACTATAAGATTAGTAGGAGAGAAGGCCTTGGGAGAACAGTCGAATAGATTGAACGTTGGGTCAACCGACACCCACTCCCTAGTCATGTAATACTCTTCTGTTGTACTTACTGTTTAATATACGATATTACGATCTGCAAAGCTGGTTTTTCTTATTACTTAACCATTTACTTGGTCACAACACTTGCACTAAACATTCAGAGAATTCATGTCTCTCAAAGAAAAAAAAGCACACGTGATTTCTTGAGTGAGTAAGAAATGTAGATTATTTCGTTTCTTTTTCTCTCTTCCATAAAATTCTATTTCGGTTTAAACCTAAAGGAGAAACTGTCAAACATGGACGAGTTCAAATCCGCCATGCTCGATTTTCTTAAGTACCAATGTGAACAACAAAATCAACGTGAACTAAAATGGCAAGAAAACTAACTGGAACAGCAAAAATGAATGGAACAATTCCAGTTGGATATAGAAAAAAAGAACGGCTTGAAATTCTAAAGCAAACTGAAAAAGGAAAGGCTTGAACTTCAAAAGCGAATTGAAGAAAAAAGTCTCGCATTAAAAAAAACAAAAAAACAAACAGAAATCAAACAACAAAAACTTGAAGAAATTCTACCTCAAAATCAACAAGAGCAAAGAATTTTGCTTGAACTGACAAAAGGAGTAAAATTAATGAAAATGAAAATGCGTTCTCACAAAACACGATCTGGAGCGCAATAGACAATTTTGCCTATTCTCCGGACGAGGATATAACTTTCGTTTCCTATTTTAGAAGGTACGAAGATTTATACGCCACAGATTGTGCGAAATGGGCAGAGTCTAAGAAGGTTCGCCTACTACTTCGAAAACTAGGCACCATGGAGCACACCAAATTTCTGAACTATATTTTAACCCGTAAAACAAGTGAACTGGCATTGACCGAAGCGGTTAAACTCCTTACAGAATATTTAGTCCTAAAACTTCATTTTTCATAAGAGATTGAAGTGTATGAATTTAACCAGAATGGATAGTGAAGATTACACTACATTTGCGTCGGTCGTGAACAAGCATTGCGACGATTTGAAACTGTCAGAATTGAGTTCGAATAATTTCAAGTGTCTCATATTTGTTCAGGGACTCGTTTCATATAAAGACGCTGAAATTAAACGTAGACGTCTGATCAAATTGAAAAACCAGCCAAACCTTAATCTCCAACAAATAGAGGAAGATTGTCAGAGATTCGTAAGCGTACGCCAGAATTCGAAAATACATCAAGGAATCTGGCATTGCACACATAAAAAAGTTACGCTAAAATAAAAAAATAAAAAAACAGAAAAAAAAAAACAATATAAATCTCCTTCTAAATCAAATCAGTCCAAAAAGAACCAAGACAACTTGCCTCTTAACCCGTGTTCCAGTTGTGGGTTACTACATTGGTAGAAGGATTGCCCTTACCGGAATAAGAAGTGCCTAATTTGTAGCTGTATCTGTAGAGCTCACACAGCCGAGCGAGAAAAAAAGGTTAATAGCTGCGTACAAAACACAAAATCGGATGAACAAGATGGGTTAAACATTAAGAAATACGTGCAAGTACAAATGCTAAAGTGTTATGGGGTCCCTACCCTTTTCTATATAGTGGACTCTACCAAGTGTACCGGGACTGCTACCGTTAAATAACCAAAGTTGCAGTCAGTGAGGGTAGTCGGTAGTCGGATGTCAGTCGATGTCGGACGACCGGCTGAACGGTTGAACTCTCTGCCTTCGGGCGGGGAGGAACCCGAAAGAGGCTACGCCGAAGGGCGGATTCTCTTTCGGGGAGGTAAACCGACCCTGAACCCGTTTTACGGGTTCAATGGGCATATTTTTGGCCGAGCACACGGGCTCGGAGATCCCACGTTAAACCGGCCTTGTGCCACATGATACCCTCGTGGGGGGGGGGGTGACTAAATACTAGTCGGTAGTCGGATAGTGAGAGAATATAGTGAGAGTGAGAGAATATACGAACGGAGATATTGTGAGGTAACCTCTTGTAGAAGTCAGTTACAAGCAGGTAGACTCTAAGGAAGTCCTACTTCGAGACTGTATATATCTATCTGTATTTGCTACTAACCACGTTCCTGGACTTACTAACAGTATTACTCTTTGTATGATTGTGTAAATACATTTTATTTCTTATATTTAATTATTGCGTTTGTCATTCCTTGGAGACCGAATTCATCTCGGAATCCACAACATAAAGAAAAATATCAAATTACAGTTTCATTCTGGGTCAGATTTGACAATCATAAATCTACAAACTTGGGAAAAAGTTGGGGAAAACCAACCATGCTAAGATCTAATAAAATGGCCAGGTGCGTGACAGGAGAGAAAACCAAGTTTGAGGGAGAACTTATCAGGAATATAACTTTTCATGGAAGGACGTTAAAACTAAAATCGTACGTATTAAAGAATACAGAAAATTTATTTGGCACCGATTGGATGAGGAAATTTAAGTTGTGAGACATGCCAATTAATTCATTTTTCCAAAAACTCGAAAACCTGTCCACCGAGACAAAAAAGATAATCGAAGTTTTAAAAGAAACTTTTCCGGAAGATTTTCTGGAGGCCATGGTCGGTGTAATAAGATGAAGGCAACATTCTAGTTAAAAGATGACATCTAAGTGTTTAAGAAAAAAAGAAATGTGCTTTTCGCCCCCTTTACCACAAATAAATGAAGAACTCGACAGACTAGAAAGAACCGGTGTCTTGTCGAAAATTGAGTACAATGGACTTCACCAACCGTCTATGTGAAAAAGAAGTCAAAAGAGATTCGAGTTTGCGCCGATTTCTCGACGGATTTTAATGCTGTACTCAAAGACTATCACTATCCTTTACCAAACCAGGAAGAAAATTTTCTCGAAAACTAAATGGAGGAATTTTTTTTTCAAAAATTGACCTCATTGACGCATATCTTCAAATACCGGTAGAGGAAGAATGTTCTTAGTTGGTCTATATCAACAACCCATCGTGGTTTGTACAAGTTCCAACGTCTACCTTTCGGGATCAAGGTCGCGCCGGAAATCTACCAACAAGTAATGGACACTATGCTGAGCGGTCTTGATTTCATAGCTGGACGAAATATTAATAAACATCCAAAATGACGAACAACAAAAGAAACATGTTCATAAAGTCTTTTTAAAGAATTCAGCAGAACAGGTTCAAATTGAAAGAATCCAAATGCAACTTCTTTATGGAGAAGATTAAATACTTGGGACACATTATCGACAAAGATGGCTGAAGACCAGACCCAGAACGGGCTACCGCAATCAAGGACATGCCAGCTCACGAAAACGTCTCATCATTACAAAGTTTTTTAGGATTGGCATACTACTACTAAGTGTTTATACCTAATATGCACAACTTACGTGCTCCTCTAAACGAACTTTTGAAAAAAGACATGGGAGTGGGAGTGGACACCTGAATGGCATGAAGCATTCGTCAAAATAAAAGAAGTCTTGACGTCAACTTGTTTCTCACACACTATAACCCAGACCTGGACATTATAGTTGCCAGCGATGCCAGCTCGTATGGCATTGGAGCATGTACTCTGCACAAGATGCCAGATGGATCTCACAAACCAGTTGCTCATGCGTCAAGAACACTTCTTCCTGCAGAGAAGAACTGCTCCCAAATTGAGAAAGAGTTGTTAGGGATTATTTTCGCAGTAACGAAGTTTCACCGGTAGATTTACATTAGACACTTTACATTGCAGACGGACCATAAGCCATTACTTACCATTTTCGGTTCTAAAAGAGGCCTGCCTATGCATACAGCAAATAGACTACGGATATGGGGAAGAATCCTCTTAAATTATAACTTTAAGATGGAGTTCCTACCGTCTAAAATCTGGATAGTCCGTCGGTAGATTAATACCGAAACACAGGGAATCTCTTGAAGATACTGTGATTTCTTCTCTTCGAACAGAAGCAGAAATTCAAACCGCATTATGCAACACTGTAAGGGAAGTCCCTGTAACTCTCGACTAAATCAAACGAGAAACTCTAAACGATGAGTTTACCAGGCAAACCAAAATCAAAATTCGTGAAAAACACCAACAGACTTCAGATATTTTCTTTCTATGCGACGAAGTACTGCTATATAGTGAGTGAGTCGTCATTCCCACAACGCTAAAAAGAAGAATTTTGAAAGAGTTCCAGGGATTTCAAGGATGAAAATCCTTATGCGCAGTTATGTGTGCTAGCTGATCACGTATAAAGATATAGGAAACATCGTAAAATCATGTAAAGGCTGTTCGCTAGCAGCTAAGGTACCTCCACTGAAATATAATCCTTGGCCTAAAACGGACCGATCATGGTCCCGAATACATATGGACTTTGCGGGCCCGCTAGACGGATTCTGCTATCTCATAGTAGTAGATAATTTTTTGAAATGGCCCGAAGTTCTTAGATGTAGAAAACCCACAACAGAAGTTACAATCAAATTCCTACACGAACTGTTCGTCAGATTTGGGGTAGTCAATTGTCTGGTGTCCGACAATGGAACACAATTTACGTCTGACAATTTTAAGGATTTTTGTGAGACTTTCCAGATATTACGATCGCCCAATATCACCCAAGGTTCAACAGACAGGCTGAGAGCTTGGTTAATACACTGAAAAGTGCCCTGAAGAAAGCTAGGGACACACCCACAGAAAAAGCCCTACAACAGTTCCTTCAGGTGTATAGAATTACGCCCAACAACAACACACCACCATCATCACTTCCAGCCGAGGTAATGTTTTTGCGCAAAATCAGGTCTGTGTTCGACAAGCTACTCCCCAAACAAACAAAACACGGACAAACAAGCACTGTACCAAAAAAAAAAAAAACACCACCAACCCGGCGAGAAAGTTTTTCCCGGATGTTTCGTGATGATAAATTTTTCTAGGAAATGTGTACAGTTGAGAAAAGAGTAGGAAATATGATTTACATAATTAAAGGTCCACAGTTTACTCACAAGAGATATATGAATTAAATCAGGAAACGCCTGTCGGACGATGCTGACAGCAGTCCTCCTGAAAAAAAAAAAAAAAAAAAAAAGAAATAACGGATGTCATTTACGACACTTTTGACATGCCAATGCCTCAGTCGGCTCCGGAGCAATTCCGTTTAAAGAGGAAAAAGAAAATGACGGAATTTATCATCGTTAATCAAAAGAAAAAGAAATTGAGACGCCTGCGTAACTAATACTTAGGAGGGAGTCTTATGGTAATTTACCCATGCATCGATGGGCTCTCTCAGTTACAAATAAGAGCAGGTACTGCTTTTTAGAAAGTGTAGTTTTCCAGCAGTCGGCTATAACAGTCGGACTTAACATTCTTGCTCGTTTGTATATGATTGTATTACTGCTTTTCTGTTAATATATTCGTTTAACTCAATTTCTCTCGTTGTGTCTTTATTTCTGGCCCCAACAAGGCTACAACAACTTGGCGACGAGTAGCCTTAAGGACCCTTGACGACCCCAAA
Organism: Acanthosepion lycidas; assembly: GCA_963932145.1. Classification (NCBI taxonomy): domain Eukaryota; kingdom Metazoa; phylum Mollusca; class Cephalopoda; order Sepiida; family Sepiidae; genus Acanthosepion; species Acanthosepion lycidas. The sequence goes on from OZ010584.1 coordinate 19,282,302, forward strand.
AGGACTACGTGGAAATTGTCAATATTGGTTCTATTCAACAGTACTTGGCAATCCAGAAAAGGAAACTGAACGGGAAAAAAGTGTAACTAACTTACTCTTTGTGTCTTTATTTCTGGTCCCAACAAAGCCACAACAGTATTGTTTGAAAAGATCGGCCTTTTTAAAAATGGATCGCATTGATGTGTTTCTTTAATTTGGTTGTGAAACTTTTCATTGGCTGAAAAACAATGTTATATTTGTCTTGATTAACGTAGAGCGGATTTTGAATGTCGCGTGTGGAGCCGGAAATAACTTATCCGTTTGTACGTTATTGTTTTTAATTTACAGTTAGTTAAAAAAAAACATCAGACTGAAATATATGTTTTTTTTAAGGGCCCCGACAATAAGAACTAATTTCAGTGCAGGTTTTATGCCATGGCGGTTTCCTTGCTGTTAGAAGAGAAACCGCGAAAATATTTATGTAATTTCACTGATATTTAAACTCCAGTAGACAGGACATAAATAATCACATAAATATTCTGACAGTCACAAAAATAATACCTAACGTCATCTTAATATATATATATATATATATATATATATATATATATATATATATATATATATATGTTGATTAAGATGAGGTTAGAGATTTATTTTTGTGACTGTCAGAATATATATATATATATATATATATATATATATATATATATATATATATATATATAAGTGAACCTTGATGTCAACACTCAGAGGCGAAAGGCTGTTTCATGCTGGACGCAATCGCAAAATGAAGATGAAAAATAAGTAAAATAAATTAACCCAAACAAATAAATAAGTAAATAAAGCAAAAATAAACGACAGAATAGATTACCCACAATGCACCACTGACCCATATATATAAATAGCCGAGGAAAAATCCAGCATTCGCGGCCTGACGATTACGTCCAGCATGAAACAGCCTGTCACCTCTGACTGTTGACTTAAATGTTCACTTTTATAGTTATATTTACATACGCTCTATCTCTGATATTGAGCAGTTTATCCCAGAAATATAGTACACATTAAAACTATATTTCTTCATATATCTTGTATGATACGTACGGATGATAATGGGTATATCCTTATTCACATAAATACAGTAGTAAATACTGTATGTTGGTCTGCAGATGGAAATTCGTCTCCAGCTGTGCTGGTCAAACTATCTGCCTTTGGGCAGATAGGATCCCTAGACGAGGTTATTTCGAAGGGCAGAGTCTCGTCTCAGTAAACAGCTACCCGACCCTTTTTTATACGGGGTCTACGGGAAATTTTTGACCGAGCCTACGGGAACGGAAACCCCACATTAAATTCGGCCTTGTGCCACATCTGACCGCAAGGGGCGGTTGGTAGATATCCTGAAGTTGGAGATTCATTGTGGAATTCACTTGTTTCACTTCTAGCAGTTGAATACTACTTCTACGCGCCGCTGGCGAATCTTATATGTATTGTTCTTGTCCTAAGTATTATTGTTCATTACCAACTTTTGTGTTTTTATTCTTTTTATATTCAGTAACCTTCCCTAGCTTCAGTAAATCTATTGAGTCTATTTTTTAATAAGAGTCGATAAGATGTCAAATCTTCCTGGGACAATTGTATCCGTTTTTTGTATGCTTAATTTTGTTAAAACATTTCAGCCGATCTATTCTTTAGACTCCAGTAGGTGTGCATTTCCTGAGAGGAAAAAGGACCTTGCATTTTTATTATTATTTATTTTTATTTACTTCTCAGAAAAGTAAAACAAGTTTCCTTTTTTTTTTCTTTCTGGGAAAAACATTTGGAGTATACGAAGAGAATCAATTGATATCACAATATTTTGTTAATTGATGTAATGAATATGCATACATCTGGGTTCCTCCTCACAGTAATATGATTGGCTGGTGTCAGCCATAAATACAGACTGATGTGGAGGTACATGGACTACGACTGTGGACGACGCCTATAGTCTTCGCCTATTGTCTACGCCTATTGTCTACGCCTATTGCCTACCACTACGACGAGGACCAGTCAATTACGTTTATCTGCTAGATTGTCCTACTCGGTTACAGTAGTCAACAACCACTTTCCTACTTCGAACAAATATATCCTATTTCGGGACATATCATAATCATGTATGTATTTTCACGGGATTGCAATCTTGTTACTTTCTCCAAACCATTGTCTAGCACCCTTGATATATATTTTTTCATGTTGTATATTTTTTGGCTTAGTATACATTAATTCCGAGTAAGTTTCTTCTAACGATTGGCCTATCAGTGTTCTATCTCTTTTTGACAAAATACTAGAGGCTGTAATTAACTTCGAATTGGTTAACAATCTCACTTCACAGAATCTTTCAGATGTGCAATACGTCTTTCACTTCTCTAGGTCAACTGCTGATTTGTTAACAGTTATTGCTGACTGGTTCTAACAAGTATTAGATAAGAATGGTGAAGATCAGGTTGTTGCCTTGTATATCGCGAAAGGTTTTCGTACATTGGTCTTCTTCACAAATTGAAAGATTATGGCATTTCAAGACGGATTTTTAAACTGATTCACTCTTTCTTAATCAAAATGAAATCGCGAAATGAAAGTTTCCTTGAACAGCCATTCTTCTAGATCTTTATGGATTAATTCCGGTGTTCTTCAAAGTTCTATCTTTCGACCTACATTGCCTCTAATTTTCATAAATGACCTTCCTGATGTCATCAGTTCTCAACTAGGCATCTATGCTTATAACTATTTATTCCTATCTGTTTCTAGATTGAAAGTGAAAGTATCGTTAATATTACAGGCCGTGAAAAAAAATTGTCAAACCAAATCAAAGGATTTCTCCACTATTTTCATCACGCTGCAGTAGGCATTGCTTGCGGACGAGAGACTCAAATAAAAAAGAAAAAAGACAGTTGAATATTTATTAGACAAAAACATCATCAATTTGCGACTAATATTTATTTCACTTCAATTCCATTTTGTTTTTATAAATTCTATCCTTGGACCTATGTTGTTTTGAATTTTCATAAATGACCTTCCTGATGTCATCAGTTCTCAATTGGATATCTATACTGATGAAAACTATTTCTTTCTTTCTTAATATCATGTTTAATTGGGTCAATATCGTTAAATTGGCAGCTGATCGAAAAAAAAAAAAAGAAGAATTATGTTGTGATGTTAACTGGGGAATGACTGGTTAATTTTAACGCCTCCAAAATAAAGCTGCTCTCTTTGAAACATCTGAGTGAATCATTTTTAGCATCAATCAGCGCAGTACTGTATTGGCGGCAAGGTCACATATTTTATTTTCCCGGTTGAAATGGCTTGATTTAACCATAAGTTCTATGCTAAGATTTTCTTTTATTTACTTTTCGCTTATGGAGCTCTTTTCTGACATCTTGTTTCCCAGTCACCTTTCAAAGATTTAAATGAAATATCAATAGTTAACGTCTGTCTTTTTAATTCTTGTTCTTAATAGAATATTTTCTGATATTCTCTAACAAGAAAAACGACTGAAAATACTCAGTTGATTCTATTGCTCCAGGAATGTTTCATAATTCACAGCTCCCAGCCCACACTCGTCCCAGACTAAACTATTCTGGTTGAGATTGATATGATACAGGCTGTTCCCCCAGGGCTCTATCCTTCGACATACGCTGTCCCTATTTTTCATAAATGACCTTCCTGATGTCATCAGTTTTCAACTCGATATCTATGCTGAAGACACAACTATTTACTCCTGTCTTATTAGTAAGTTTTATCAGGTCAATATGGTTAGATTGGCAGCTGATCTAAAAAAAAAAATGACCTGAAATCTGTTGTTAAGTGGGGCAAGAAGTGGCTTGTTAATTTTAACACCTCAAAAACGAAGCTTACTTTTAATCATCTGAGAAAACTGATGCTAACCTCCCCCCACCCGTGATAGTGACTCATTTCACCTTCTCGAATTAAAGTTTTCAGTTGACATAGAGTGCAAAGAGTATATTAAATCTATTGCTAAGTCTTCATCTAAGAAAGTTCGTTTACTATGTCGTACAAGAGTAACTCTCACGACAGAATCTATTTTACATATTCATAAATCTGTCATTTGTCCTTGCTTTGAATATTGCTGCTACATCTTGTCTGCTGGTCTTGTTATATATTTAGAGATTCTTGATAAAATACAAATAATCTGCAATGTTACTGGTCCTGACCTGGCATCTTGTATTCAGTCCACTTCCCATCGTCGTAACCTAGCTTCACTGTGCCATTTCTATAAATAATTTCATTGTAATTTTTCTGATGAACTTTCCTCTATGGTACTCTAGACTTTACGAATTTCAGATTAAGAAACATCTACATGTTTTTCTTTTTTTCTTTTATTATTACCTTAATAGGGTCAGGGCATTTATTATTCTGCCCACCTAATAACAAACATCATTGGACCTACGTTGTTTTTAATTTTCATAAATGACCTTCCTGATGTCAGCAGTTCTAAACTCTGTATCTATGCTGATGACAACTATATTCTCTCACTTCTTAGTGACTTTATTGCCTTGCTGGGGGTAAAAGAATTAAAAATGGTTATTCTTGGTTGCAATAATCAAGGTTTCGCTTTTTAGATATTCTCTGCGTAACTACATAAAAGCCATCCTCATCATCTTCCCTTTCGACCGTCTTCTCTTATATTTATATCACAGGCCTCAGTCAGTAATCCTTGAGTGCCTCTCGAGCTATGTATCGAGTGAACTTTAGAAAAAAACAAACACTGCATGAATAAGATGTTTGCTCGGTGTTCTTGTATACATAGTATGGTCAGGAAAATGACGGTTTAAAGTAATGCGTTTAATAAACAAAGCCATCCCTATAAACTGATAAGTTCGAAAACAGGGCGAAGGTGTCGGTATTATTATAAATGTCTCAGGTTCATATAAAAATTTGAATTAAAAGTTCCTTAAATTTTCAATGTTTTTTTGTATGTTTGTTTTTATATGTGAGACTTTCATTTATGAGGCTGAGATTTTGTTCATTTTGGGGATAAGAGTTTGTGTTTTTGTTTTTTTTTCACTGGATTTTAGTCCGCTGCTATTTTTTTTTTTTTTTTTTTTTGTCATGGATTCCTTTTGAAATTTGGCTGGATTTCGTGAAGGCTTCTGATTGAAAATCAAATTAAAATATTAATAATACACTGATTTTATGTTCCTTGATTATTTTTATTTCTGGATATTACTTGTCTCTTTCTTTCTTTCTTTCTTTCTTTAACCAACTTGATTTAGGCAAGTTTCTCTTTCTCTCTTTCTTTCTTTCTTTTTTTTTTAATCAAGATACATTAGGATTCTTTCTTTCTTTCAAGATCCATCAGGTTACTTTTTCTTTCTTTCTTTCTTTCTTTCTTTCTTTCTTTAATCAAGATACATTAGGATTCTTTGTTTCTTTCTTTGTTTCTTTCTTTCTTTCTTTAATCAGCACGCATTAGGCTTCTTTCTTTCTTTCTTTCTTTCTTATATCTTCTCTCGATTCTATCTCTTTCTTTCTTTCTTTCTTTCTTTCTTTCTTTTACCAACGACTTTTAATCTTCTCCCTTTCTTTCTTTAATCAACATTCATTAGGCTTTTTTCTCTCTCTCTTTCTTTCTTTCTTTCTTTCTTTCTTTTACCAACGACTTTTAATCTTCGCCCTTTCTTTCTTTAATCAACATTCATTAGGCTTTTTTCTCTCTTTCTTTCTTTATTTCCTTCTTTCTTTCTTTCTTTTATTAGGTTGGTGCAAAAATAATGTCGTTTTCTCACATACTATGTGAGAAAACGACATTATTTTTGCACCAACCTAATACCAATTTCTTTTAGGGTAGTTCTTTCTTTCTTTCTTTCTTTCTTTAATCAACATTCATTAGGCTTCTTTCTTTCTGTCTTTCTTTCTTTCTTTCATCAACTCCCTTTAGGCTAGTTCTTTCTTTCTTTTACCACCTTCTTTTAAGCTTCCTTCTTTATTTTTACTATTTAGTTTCGTACATTCTTTCTTAAAAACTAAAAAGCCATTATTTTTGTGGTCTTTCTGTTTTCTTTCTTTCTTTTTTTTTACTTTCGTTGACGTCAGAGTTTGCAATTTGAACTGGAGACAATTACACTCCAATGTGCGTCCCCAACGTCACAAAAAAGAAGAAACACTGCCCACAGCTGGTGCCCCAACCCCACCAGACAACAGACACCCACCATCTACCCTCTTCATTACCCACCCGACCCATACCCAACTCAACCACCCCCATGTCTGGTTGATATTAGTAATGGCGCATAGTTATTTAGACTAAGGCACAGCACGAACAACACGCATTCCTCCAAGGAATTGCCCGAGTTTTTGCTTGATTTCTTCCTGTTATATTTTATTTGTTTAATTTATTTAAACGATTCTTTCCGTCTACAAAGGCATATATATATATATATATATATATATATATATATATATATATATATATATATATATATATATATATATATATATACGCGTATGTCTGGGTGTAAGGTAACTACGTCGTGGGTCTAAGAGTAACAAGATTGTTTAGCAAACTAATATCAGAGTTTATACAGTTTGATCCATAATGAGCGCCCTAATATTTTGGGCGAGTCCAAAAGGAACCTATTCTGAGAGAACGTCGTCATCGGTTCATTTTTAGCGATTTCGTCATGCTAAATATTACTGAATACATTACGGGCATATCTTACCTTCAAAAGCGATTCGCGTCTATCTCTATCCCTCTTTTTTTGGGTTCCGCACTCTCTATCTCCCTCACTCTCTGTACATGTATATATATATTTCTCTCTCTTTCTCTCTCTCTCTTGATATATATATATATATATATATATATATATATATATATATATATATATATATATATAATATAAAAGGCTCAAACGCTAATATTCCATTGATATAATTTTTACACTGGAATCGTAATCACGATCCAATTCATCAGACCTACAAATTCAAAAATTTTGAATTTGTAGGTCTGATGAATTGGATCTTTATTACGATTCCAATGTAATAAATTTTAACCCTCGAATATTAGTGTTTGAGCGTTTTTTATGATATTCTTACTCTGTCCTGGACATTGAGTTCTACCTGGATTCTATCCCCTTGGAAATTTATGTATATCTCTCTCTCTCTCTCTCTCTCTCTCTATATATATATATATATATATATATATATATATATATATATATATATATATATATATATATATATGTATATATGTTGACCACTAATATTATTAATACATTAACAATTTATATTTCGTTCCCGGCTCATTTCAGCCAGATTTTACAAGATTCCTTCTTGAAGGTCATCAGATTGCAACAAAATGTTCACCATTTCTTAACATTCATGAGAGGAGTTGGTTCAGAAAATCTCAGCATGTTATCTCATGTCAAACAGATTTTACGTGGTATTCTCCGCATCCTTCTGGGGAACCACATTTCTGTTGCTTCAAGGAAATTCTTCATCGGTGAGATTGTCCAGCATTCACTGCCTTATAAGAGGACTGATATTACATAACAGTTCAATAATATTTTCTTTGTGTATATCGATATTTTTTCTCTTTCTTAATACTGTGCTTAGCTTTTGGAAGTCATTTTTCGCTATCCCAACGAGCCTTCGAATTTATGTGTCACACTTTCTGTTCTTCGTTAATACGCTTCCCAGATACTTTTGATTTTGCTATCGCCAATGTGTAATTTGCATGTTGATCTGTCCCTTTTGCTAACAATCATGCATTATGTCTTTTTGTAATTTCTTCTCGGCTTGCTTGACGACCTTCTGCAGTTTCCTTTGTATCAACACTGTCTCATCTGAACATCTTGCGTTGCTAAGATTGTGGCCGCCAATAATAGACTTCTAATTCTCTAAGAATGACCTCGCTGTATAAGTTGAAAACATCTGGCTAGACGACGCATCCTTATCTTAAATGTATTCAAAATATGCATTCTTAATTTGTTTCATATTAAATGTCAAAAAACAATAGAAAACGTAACGCATTCCACAACTTAAGCAAATAAACAAAATAAAAATTGATCAAGTGATTTGATGTTTTGTTTGATTTCTTTAGCGTTATATCAACTCTTTATGGGTCATTTAAAGCTGAAATTTAATTTTCGTAGGAGCTTTGAAGTAATAAAAATATGATATATGTTATTCTGCTTTCACAATTGAATACATGGTAGATGATACTCAGCTTTTGTGCATATACATGTTTCTATGAACATGATTATTAGAGGCGGTGATATGTGTGTTTTATATTATAGTTTTGTTGAAGTTATATTTTTGCTATAATATATAGGATATTATATGGACTTATATCATGAAATAGTTCTTTCATGTTTCTTTGGTTGGTTTTGTTTCGTGACATATCAACACATCTATGGGTTATTTAATGCTGAGATCTAAATATTTTGAATACAATTTTATGGGTTCAACTAAATATATTTTGAACGAGATTATATACCTTCAACTACAGATAAAATGTATCTTTGATAATTCTACTATGAAATTGTAATGTTGATAATTTTAGTATAAATAGGTATTGTTGACATTTTTTTTAATATAAAAATATATTGCCAGTAATATTAATATCATGAAAGTTCTTTATTTAAAAATATTGCTGGTATGTTTTATAAGAAAATGTATTTTTATACATTCATAGTGTTTTGTTTGCGAGGGGATTCACTGTTTGCCCATAGCTGGTGCTAACACTCTGGATCTGGATTGATCCGGGAATAACAAAAATTAAGAGCTGGTTCCACGCTCCTCAAAACCTCCAATCTACCAATCAGAGACCTTGCTGCCGGTTGTAGTTAATCATCATACCCAGGACGACTTCACCAATGAAGAGAAGACTGGATTCGACAGAGATGTGATTCTACAGTAGGATGCTGAGAATACCATGGATGGAGTGCGTGAGCAACGAGGAAGCTTCAAGGAATATGACAATAAAAAGGGCACCTATTCTTAGAATCATACAGAGATAGGAAGTTGTGAAAGGCCATAATCACTCACGTTCTGAACGGACATGTCACATAAAATAAGGCTCTGAACTTAGCTAAATCTGGTTGGTTAATTGTGTGGTTTTAGCGGCATATCAACATCTATGGGTTATTTAATGCCAGAATCCAAATATTTTGACCACAATATATATATTTTGAACACAATATATATATATATATATATATATATATATATATACACACACTGCGTGCCAAATTATTATCGAGATAACTTTTTTTATAATATTTCAAAAACCGCCGAATCAATTCACACAAAATGTTCACACAATGTTGGCAACACTGACCTGCGCAATCAGTGAAATTTTTGTACTGATCTGCACAATGTAAACAAACTGGCGCCATATTTGTTATCAGCACGGTGATTTGAGCGTGCCAAATTATTAGAAAAGTATAAGAATTTAGTGAAAAGATGGCCCGTAAAAGCAGTTTAAGTGATGCTGAAAAGAAAACTGTTACCTCAGAACTCTCAAAAGGTAAATCTACCCTAGAAATTTTTAAAATGATAGGGAAGTGTCATCAAAGAGTGAAAAATTCACCGCCGACCCTACACAAGTACGCAAAAGAGCATATAAAAGCAAGCCGAGGATTATTTCACGTCGTCTCATGTCACGACTTAAACGAGAGGCAACGAAGAACCCTGGACTTACCAGTCGTATTGGGGATCCTACCGTGTCTAAAAGTACTCGGTGTCGGTATCTGAGGGAAATAGCAACAACAGTCAAACCTGTATCGAAGTCTCCTTTGACGAGAAATCACATTCAAAATCGATTGAAATGAGATGAGGACAATATGAAGATTGACTTCTCTAAAGTTTTGTTCACAGACGAAACTCGAGCAACACTTGATGGGCCAGATAGATGGTGCAAAGTCTGGGTAATGAACGGACAGAATCGCCATCAGCGTTTGAGACGCCAACAAGGCGGTGGAGGCATAATGATCTGGGGTGGTATTATTGGAAACACATTAGTGGGCCCATGGAGAGTACCAGATGTCGTCAAAATGACTGCTGATGCATACATAGCGTTTTTGAAGGAGCATCTTGAACCGTGGATGAAAAGGCAAAGAGTTGCCTTCAGAAGGGCCATTGTTTTTTATGCAAGATAATGCTCCCTCACACGCTGCTCACAAGACTACTGAATATTTGAAACAGTTAGGCTTCAATGGACCTTGAAAAATGAAGTAACCTGCAAATTCTCCGGATTTGAACCCAATCGAAAACCTTTGGAGCATCATGAAGCGAAGACTGTACGCCAACGGACGACAATTCAGGAGCAACGCTGAGTTGTGGGAAGCAATTCTTGACATATCTCGCGGCATTACAGCAGATGACATCCTACAATTAACAAATTCTATGGATCGTAGATTTCTTCAAGTAATTTCAAAACAGGGAAAGCACATTCCCTATTAATTTGTTTAAAACTGTGGCTTTGTTTGTATCTGTTATTATTTGTTCGATTATCTTATTTATTAGCTTCTTTTGATCATAAACATTCACGTTCAACATTAATAAACGTTTTGTTTGCTCAATTCTGGGAATTTTACTAAAACTTTCTAATAATTTGTCACGCTCAAATCACCGTGCTGATAACAAATATGGCGCCAGTTTGTTTACATTGAGCAGATCAGTACGAAAATTTTAGTGATTGCGTAGCTCAGTGTTGCCAACATTGTGTGAAAATTTTGTATAAATTGATTGAATGGCTTTTGAAATATTAGAAAAAAGTTATCTCGATAATAATTTGGCACGCAGTGCATATATATATATATATATATATATATATATATATATATATATATATATATATATGTAATTTGCAGAGAGTTCTGTTTCGCTGTATCACAGCTCCTCAGTGCGACTAGACATCCGAATAATTCAAGCCCGGATCAAAACCCAACCGATCAGTCAGAGTGTCTACCACTGACCTATCTTCATTCGACAGAGAGAAACAACTAAATCTAGCGTATTGTTTTTAAGAATGTAAGCAAATGACAGTCAGCCGGAGTGCTCCAATTCATTTTACTGAAATGCTTTGCCTGAACGCAGGTGGCTGTTGTTTATAGAATTAGCTTATCACTCAACAGTGCTCAATTGAAATACATTTTCAAGAGCGAATTATATATATATATATATATATATATATATATATATATATATATATATATATATATATATATATATGTATGTATGTATTCAAGTATAGGCTTGTTATATACGGAATAAATTCCAATAACCAAAAATACTATTCTTAAAAGAGTGCTCAATGCAGAGTAGAGAAAATATAATTTATTGGAAAATTATAACATAAACATGTTATAAAATCACTACAAAAATAGCCATGTTTATGTTGTAATTTTCTAATAAGTTATTCATATATATATATATATATATATATATATATATATATATATATATATATATATATATATATCGGTTTAAGAGCAAAATTGATCCTCAACTCCATGAGAGCGTCTCTCTGCGCCTTCTTGGTATCACGTTTTCCACTGACCAGAGGTGGAACAACTACATTGAATCTATAGCTTCATCTACCGCAAGGAAAGTTGGTTCTCTGTGAAGGTTTTTCTCGCCTGAGACCATCTTTCACAAATTTACCATTCGTCCTTGCATTGAATACTGTTGCCATATATGGTCTGCTGCCCCCGCTGTTTGTCTTGAGGTCCTAGACAAAATCCAGAGACGGATATGCAATGTGATAGGTCCTGATCTGGCATAACGTCTACTATCACTTTCTCGCAGATGTGCTGTGGCTTCCTTCTGTCTTTTCTACAAATATTTTCATGGCAACTGCTCTGACGAGCTACTTTCACTGGTACCCCAACTGCATGAATTTAAGCGAGCTACTACGCTGGCATCTCGGTCCAATCCTTTCACTGTCGAAACAATTAAATGTAGCCGTTTCTTCTCTCGCACTTCTCGACAGTGGAACTCCCTTCCTCTTACTTGCTTCTCTGATAGCTATAATCTTCAAATATTCAAATGTAATGTCAATCGACAACTTCTGATGCCTTGATCTTGTTCCCCGTCCTTCTCTTTATTCTTTCCTCAAACAACCCTCTGTACTCTTGCTCTCTCTCTCTCTCTGTAACCTTTTGCGTGCTAGTAGCACTCCAGCCTTGCTTGGGGTGAAAAAAGAAGAAAAACAAAACAAAAAACAAAACAAATCTAGTTTCCCACGGGACAGTAGCCGAGTGGATAGTCGTTGTAAATGGTGACATAGTAATTGAGGGTTCAATCTGTTAGACATTTTCATAACGGTCGTCTTCGAGTATAGAATCCAGAGGTTGGCAGTGAATATTTCGGAGACAGTAGGAAAGCGTAGTTCAGGTTCGCAGTGGATATCGTAGCAAAGTAGCAGAGCGTAGTTCTTCCTTCTGTTCATCTTCGCCTGGTCAAGTTGGCACTGGTCCTTCGGTAGGGTAAACAAAGATGGCCGCCTTTATACACGGCGGGTACAATGTTCTGCGGCTTCTGATTGGTTAAACTTCTATTGGTAGACTATAAACGAAGTTAAGTCATTTGGATTGTCTCACTAGTTATATATATATATATATATATATATATATATATATATATATATATATATATATATATAGATAGATATATATATACCCAAAAAACCGTAACACAATCTCTAGATCAGGCAGTGTGTACTTGGAGCAGTAATCAAAGTAAAAACTAGACGTGAGATTAGTGGAACGAGAACAGTCTACCCCCGTCGATTAAATAAAGTGTTCAATTCAGAATTCCCTGTAGGTTACGCTGATCGATATACTGATGAAGGCCGGCGGGCATAATGACCGAAACGTTGTGATAATGTAAATGGCAATGGTAATATTCTCAGGAGGTACAGTGGAATAATTAGTAGCAGCTCGGATTGTGGAATCGGAGAGCCGAGTTCGAATCCCAGCAGTATCCATTACATTCACTTACGTGCTAATATCCTTGGAAAAGGTATAAATCCTCTTCTTCTTCCCCCCCAAGATATAGGTAAATAGCAGGACAGACCGGAATCGCAACTGGTCTACCGCAGAAAGAAATGGCAACCTACTGCTGGAAAAAAATCTGCCTCGTCAGTCATGTATCGAAAGATACATGGTCGCCTAAGTGTGTATCAGGTATGGCACATAACTGTCTGACTGTATATTGTGACATTATATGACACTGGTAAAAAGAAAAAGAAAGGGTCAATATAGAATATGACTTTAAACAGGCGTAAAAGGTTTAAAAGTACGGAAGAACATATCAACTGAGAGAAGGAAGCAAAGACGACTTTATTGTTTTGGGAAAAGATATTTTCGAAAGGTCATCTGGGAAATTAAAACCCACAAGGGGTGGGGGAAAAATAGTGAAAATGCATTCAAAGTCAGTTGAGAGTTTTGAGAAACAAGACAAAAATGGAGAAATTAATTTATGGCCTCTTACTAAAGTGCGAGTTGCGAAAACATGTCTCCGGTCGCCAGGCGGAAGAAGAGATCAATTGAGATATATCTGGTCATTTTTGAAGACGAAGGCAGAATTGAAAAACTGATTTATTCTACCTGTCAAAAAGTGGAAACTGTAGACAATTCAAGAAATATGATTTCTTGAGGTAAGGAGCGGACGATTAAGCGGACAAGATATGGGAACGAATATTTGCTAATAGCTGTCGCAGGAAACAGCTGGTATATTTCTAATTGTGTAAACAAGATCAGAGCCTGAAAAAAAGTTCGTTGTCGAAACTTAAGATAATTACAATTAATGACTAAAAGTTAAGCAAGCCTTTTCGCTCATACGGTTTAAAAATCAAGTTTGTCAAAAATACAGCCGAGGTGATGTGTTTAAATGAGATACAAAGAAAGAGGGAGGAAATGCCTACACCCATTTGGAAGTAATGGTGCGAGGCATAAATAAGAAAGACAATTAATATACAGGCAGTCCGAAACTTACAACCACCACCCGTAGGAAGAAGGGATCTCCCAAATTTGGAGAGATAATCAATTTTACAAACCAGACAACAAAGTACTCTTGTTCAAATCGATATAGAAATCGGGAAAAAAAAATTAAAATCCCTAAAACCCGTCAGCCCCCACTCCGTTCTTGAATCAAAATCAATCTAAACAGAGCGCTTAAGCGACCCAAAAGGAAGACGGACAGAGACAGCGAGCGACGCAGACGCGGATGATGACGCTGTTTGAAATCCACGTGACTTGCTGCAGAGAGAATTCCCGACTTTGAGCACATGTTCCAAGAAATTCGAACCGAAAGGTAACTCGTCACTAAAGAGATATTAGTGGGAAGCGTTAATTTTTCTTATACCAAGAACATAAAATCAAATCTAAAATTGACCATAAGACTCAATTCATAGCCAGTAAATAATTACAAAACTTGAAATTTTTCTTATTTACCTTTTATATTAACTGTGATGAAAAAAGGAGCTCAACCAACAGATTTCCACGAGCCGCAATATCGAATATCGGGCGGGTGGCATTTGAACTAGCGAATGGCTCTTGATTGGACCTTATGCTTGTTCAGGATTTTAAGAGTCCCTAATCCTTGCATAT
>OZ010584.1:19301883-19372016 GCA_963932145.1 Acanthosepion lycidas
GCAATTGTGATATTGGTCACACAAGCATCATACTCTCTGGGTGGTTAACTTGTTACTTATGGACACATTCGATCATCACATCACGGATAACAAAAGTACAATTACTAACATGAATCAAATATTATTAGATAATGCTAAAATACTATCGAGCATTCACTGTAAATAAAAGATTCATTTCACAACCCGCATTAAATTACTTTCACCGCAGCAAACTGCAATCGCTTGTAAAATATTTAATAATGGCAGCCATACACAGCTTGTCGATCAGAAAAGGCGTTCAATTAGAATGGAGCAAAAACAGCATCATGTTTAGATGTAACAGAGTCTATCTTCTTAAGTTACTTTAAAGTACTTTCATTAAAAAAAACATTTTGGATTAATGCAGTTACTGATATAACAGTTGTCTGTATTTATTCAGTCGAAGTTAACCGAGGACATGAAGGGGTAAAACAGGCAACATGAAGACCCACTTCAGAGCACAATTATTTTGGAGTTTTTGTCATTCAATTTGTCAGTGTGCTACCAGGGATGTAGCAAGCAATTGTTAAATTTGATGAATATTGGTTGAAAGATCAACGAAAAATAAGAAAGAAACCAGTAAAAATCGCCATTTTTCGCTATTTACGCGGGTTTTCATTGTATGCGTGAAGTCAATTATCAAGTTAAATGACTGTTAAACAATCAACTTATTGTTGGCTAAAATTAAGTGAAGTTTGTATTAGATTGCTTGAAAATTGAGGGAGATTTTAGTTTAAAATTAGGGTTGATATCGATTTGTGTTGCAATCGATTTTTTGTTTTTCGCTGTTTTTCGCTAAACGCCATGGCGTAGGAATAAAAAATGAGATATCGTTGAACTGGTCATGATGTAAGTAACCTACATACCGAGTTTGAACGAAATCAAGAAAAAAGTTGAATTTATCGATTTTTGATCGGCTTTATTGATTATTAATTTTTTTAACAGTATCGTTTTCTTACGCTAAGAACCTATCTTTTACATTGTACAGTGTATATGGCAAGTTTGGTCAAAATCGGTTGGATGGATCTTGAGTGAAAAGGTATCACACAGACAGACACACAGATATACTCTGTGTTATATAGAGATGCGTCTCCTGGTACTGTCAAACGATGAAATTGTTCCACACAGAACGTCAGTTGTAAATATTTGTATATTTAAATTTGTAATTTAGAGTTCTAAAAATGACAGGATAGGATAATAAAAACGTTTCTCTATGACAATGACCACGTTAATGGCAAGAGGTGATTGAAAGTACTCTGCAAGGGTGGATTGAAAAGATTATAGTATCACTATGAAGGATTGATGCTAGAGCTGTGAAAACTTGCATGCATTAATTTCAACTTTTATTAATAAGTGAATTGTTTATTTCCAAGTAAACTGACATCTGACTTTTCAAAAAAGGCAAGTACGAGCGACAAAATTTTGTATCGTGGTGTTGTCAAGTACGAGCAGAAAAAAGGTCTATGCTGACATTGTTATTACATTAGAGAATTACGCGCCAGTGCAAAAGCGGGCAGCTGACTTTAGAAGAGGAAGAAAGAATCTTGAAAATGATCCGAAGTCTAAACGTTCCGCAAATGTCACCACCGTAGAAAACCTTGATCGTGTTCACTACGTGGTGATGGATGACAGCCGATTGACTATCAATCAAATAACCATTGCTATTAGCATATCTCGTGAGACATTTGAGAATATTCTGCACAATGAACTTGACGTGACGAATGTTTCAGCTCGGTGGGTCACATTTTCCAATAACTGATAAAAAGCACACATCCGGTCCTGGGTACGACGATAAACTACATCCGCGTCCAGGGTAAGACGATAAACTACGTTCAACAGCAAGGCTTCCGATCAGGAGGCTTTGAGGTGCGTGGAACCACCTCTTAATTGCTGATGTTCCCAGGTCCACTCTGACCCGGGGTGGTAGAACCTGTTAAGGTCCCAGCCATGGGCAAATAGTTAAGTTCATAAAAGTGTAAAAATAGGTTTTAATACCAGAAATACTTTGTTAAAAAATTATTACCAGAAATAAATTTTTGAAGAAAAAAATACTGCCAGCAATACGTTTTTGGAAAAAAAAAAATTACCAGCTATACTTTTTTGAAAAAATATTACCATCTATATATTTTCGAGGAAAAAATATTGCCAGAAATAGATTTTTGACAAAAAGAAAAATATTACCAGGAAAAAAAAAAGTTGTCGGCATTAAATGACCCATTGAGGTTGATATGCCGTAAAACAAAACAAACCAAAAGCACACATCACGGGAAAACTTGAAATCTTTTTAAGCAGATAGAGCTGTTTTCTTTGAACGTTTCCTAACCGAGAGTATGTGTTTGGTTCATCACTTTGAGCCAGAGACAAAGAGGTAATCCATGTAGGGGAAATGCCTTTCTTCGCCTGCTCCAACGAAGGCCAAGGTCGTTTCACATGCAGGGAAGGTGATGGCCTTATTGTTTTTAGGGATGCAAAAGACATTGTGTTTTTTGAAAATCTTCAGAAGTGCTACACCAGCAATGCAGAGTACTATGCCAAGTTGCTGAGGAAGTTACGAAAGGCTATCGAGATGAAACGCCCAGGAAAAAGGACAAAAGGGATTTTGTTTCACCAGGACAATACACCAATCCAGAAGTCCTTTGTTTCAATGGATATTGTGTGTGAATGTGGCTATAGACCTGTTGATCACCTTCCCTATTCTCCTGATTTGGTCCTATCTGACTATCATCTGTTCCCCAACATGAAAAACACTTGGCTGGGAATCGGTGTCAAACTGATGATGACGTCACATCTGTTGTTGATATGCTAATCAACAGGATGAAAGCTTCTTCATCAACTGGATCCAAGCACTGCAATACCAATGGTTGAAGTGTGCAGACTATGTTGAAAAATAAACCTGATTTGATCAGATTCCATAAGAGTATCTTGGTCAGCCTATGAACATTTCAGCCGACCCTTGTAACAAAAATATCAATTTTGGACAGCTTCTCTATAAAGCTGATCTGAATATACGACAAATTATACGTTAATTGGAAAGATATTACTTTCGATCAAATTATTCATAGCGCATTTGAATAGCTCACATTTGCATACGTGATAGCATTTCGCACGTGATGAACATTGATGTCATATATACCTCTGCTGAAAGGTTACAATGCATCTTTCTATATGACTTGTGTGTGAATTCTGAATCTTGAGAAAGATTTTAATTCTTTAACGCTCTTTGATTAGCGGAAAAGAAATAGTGTTGTACAAAGAGCGAAAAAGTTATGTGCCGTTTACACATGGTGAGAATAATGTTCGTAAAAAAATCGCTAGGTTCCGGAGTGGGAATTTTGATCTGGAAGACCGAGATCGTTGATGACGAAATCGAAACGCTGACTAAAGATAATCCAGATGACATAACACGGGACATCGCAAAGATACTCTATATATCTCATATGAGCGTTGTATGGCATTTGGAAAAAAAAATGTCTACGTAAATCGTTAAGATGCACAATTTTCTCCGGCATTTTTATTATTTCAAATGTTAGTTTTAGTGGATATCCGTGTTTAAAATAGACACTGCTGATACCGATTAACAATAACGTTTAAACTAATAAAAATGGTGGATTAAATATAAACCAATTAATTATTTGAAAATTGCTTTGCTTACGTTTCGAATATTCGAAACTGAGCAGATCTTGGCTTTCGAGAATAATCGATAGTGCTTGAAAAACACACGACGGGTTCACCCAAGCCTTGTGGGAGAATTTGGGTAGACAGAACTGCTCGGATGCCCAGGGTGGTTGTCCTAACACGAAGTCGCAAGTCATAATGACGGACGGTTTCAGCGTACTGAGCATTGTTGAAAGAGTAGAAAAGGCTAGGGGATGCGCTCTCCCCCAGAAACTGATTAGATAGGCTTTCGGGCATAATCGAAAGTGACTGAAAACCATACGACGGGTTCATCCAAGCCTTGTGGGTGAATTTGGGTAGACAGAACTTCTTTGTGGCCGATGGTGGTTTTGCTAACACGCGCCTTACGTTAGATCTATCTGACCCATTAAAAAACACACACACAAACCTATCAGTCTCCATTCGAAACATACTAGTAGAAAACACAAACATAATAACCTCGTCCACTTGTAAAAAATGATTTAATATAATGGAAGCCCTAATAATAAAAAGTAAAAGCCAACTCTTAACAATATTAACTAAGAACATGTCCCCAGTGTGATAACCGTGTTCGGAAAATTATACATCTCTATAACACACTAAAAGCATACCCAAAACGCACACACGCAATTAAACTGAAAAATAAAATCATCTTTGATAATGGCTAAAAGTATAGTCGAAAGCGCTCGGAACTATAGAACATTTGGACAGTTTCTACACACTCTGTGTTCAAAACAAAGCTCTTGTGCGAACACAAGAAAAATTAAATAAAAAGCTTAACCGGAGTATCTTGTCTGTCGTTTTAAATGAAACATGCATAAATGAAGGATTGCTGCCTAAATACACAATATATATATATATATATATATATATATATATATATATATATATCTTCGCTCTGTCCCCCCGTCTTTATGCTTATCTCTATCAGTCTCCTCTCTTTCGCTGTTCTATGTCACTCTTTTTTATATGGCCTTGTCTCTATCAATATAACGTGTGATTGATAAATTGTCGTCTAAATGACGCAAAAATGAAAATAAGACTGACACGTTTTACCAAAATTACAAGAAATATCTTGATATTGTAAAGAGTAAATTTATTCAATGAAATCGCCATTGGCTTCAACCCCGGACTCCAGGCGACGTCGGCTATCTCCTGCAACTCTTCTGAACACTCTTCTTATTTAAGTTGGTGAATGCTGCCATAATCCTTGACTTCAGTTCATCATTGGTGTTACACAGAATTTTGTGGGTTGCATTCTGGGGAATTAGTTTGGCAGATGTAAGGAGTGATGTCGTCGCAGAAATTGTCTTACAGACATGAATGGGTTCTCCTGCTAGTGTAGTGTGGTGTGGTGCAGAGTTCTGTTGCCAGACATAGAGTCTTCACTACTTCTTCATTGTGAAAGCATAGATAAAGAAAGATGGGATATTTGACACTACAATTGGAAGCTTTGACGGTGCAGAGACATGCGAAATCATAGTTATTTACTTACTACACGAACTAAGCAAAATAATTGATAGAAATGACATAGGACTCTACAGGGACGACGGTCTCATAATCTTAAGAAACTGTAACAAACAAAACGCAAACAAAACTAGAAAAGCAATAATAAAGTTTTTAAAAATAACGGATTCGACATAGATATAAAAACTAACCTAAACGAAGTAGATTTTCTAGATGTTACCTTCAACCTAAGAAAAGGCACATATAGACCATACAGAAAACCCAATGATAAATCATTCTATATACACACATCTTCCAACCACTCGCTTTTTATAATCAAACAGATACCAAAATCGATTAACCGCAATTAATCCATATTTAACAAAGCTACGAAAGATTACGAAACAGCCCTAAAAGATAATGGATTCCCAGCAACATTCACATACTCATCACAGAACTCATAAAAGGTCAACAGGAAAAGAAATATCATATGGTTCAACCCACCGTACAGCAAAAACGTAAAAACAAACGTAGGAAAATATTCTTCAAACTCTTACATAAACACTTCCCGGAATCAAGCGCTCTACACAAAATATTCAACAAAAACTCAGTAAAAATCACCTACAGTTGCACCGAGAACATTGCACAAATAATAAAAAGCACAACAGGAAAATTATCAACAAATCACACGAACAAATTAAACCCACGTGCAACTGCAGAATAAAGAACGAATGTCCCTTAAACGGTAATTGTTTACAAAACGACGTAATATACCAAGCCACGATAAAATCACCAGATAATGAAGAAAAAGTATACATAGGAGTAACTGAAGGACCCTGGAAACAGAAATTTTACACACAAAACATCTTTCACAAATAGAAAATATGCGAACAGCACAATGCTTTTTAAGTATATCTGGGAAATAAAAAAACAAAACGCACATCACACCAAACACATCTTGGAAAATAAGGAAAAGATCATCAGCCTACAACAACAAATCAAAAACTTGCAAACTCTGCTTGGAGGAAAAAATAGCTATCATTACTTACTCAGGACAAAATAAATTATTAAATAAAAGATCCGAGTTCATGCAGACATGAAAACAAATTTTTACTACGTTACTTAAAAATCGAAAACGGAAAAAATAAAATAAATAAATGAATAAACAAAATGACAATAAAATAAATTAAATAAATTAACCCAAACAAATTACCAAAATCACACCTGTTAGAATAGACGAAATAGAATAAAAAATAAGAAAAAAAAATCAATGAACCCATATAAATAAAGTAAATAATAAACAAATTAGCAAACCATTATGACCAAAATATTAGTCAGACTATAAAAAACGAACCAAAAATCGGACGAAAAAAAAATAACTATAACTGTTATATAATGATAAAAATACTACATCACTTAAAAAATCGAAAACCGAAAAGAGAAAATATACAGTATAACAAATAAATAATAACAAGTAAAATAAATTGACCTAAATTCATCCAAATAAATAAATAAACTAACAAACTGATTCCGATAAACTAACCGTTAGAAAAAACAAATAAAGATAATCAATCCAAATAAATACATGAATAAACACATTAATAACTGTCCCCGCCAAAATAATAGTTTGAATAAACTACAACAATCAACCCTAAAATTGAATAAATAGCTTTAATAATTTTCCCAAACCAAAACAAAACTATTAAAAAAGCGATATAAACAAATTTTTACTATGTTAATAAAAACACCGTTTAAAATAAAATAAATAAATAAATAAAAATAAAAAATACATAAAAACAAGCAAAATAATTTAACCCAAATAAATAAAGAAACAAATAAACGACTTCTGGTAAAAAAACCCCGCCAAAATAGACTACCCACAATGCACCACTGACCCGTATATATATAAATAGCCGATAAAAATAACAGCACTCGTGGCCTGACGATTGCGTCTAGCATGAAACAGACTGTCGCCTCTAAGTGTTGACTTCTATGTTCACTTTTATATTTACATACGCTCTATCTCTGATATTGAGCACTTTATCCCATAAATATAGCACACCTTAAGACTATATTTCTTCATATATATATATATATATATATATATATATATATATATATATATATATATATATATATATATATATTATAAAATGAGATAGAAAGAAATATTTCTTGTTCCTCTCTTTTTTCTTAGAGTGTATATCTCTCTATGCCCACTTTCTCACATTAAGTATTTTCTGTCTGTCTGCTTGTCTGCTCGAATAAACCGCGTCTACCAACGCATATGTCAGCATCACAAAATATTCAACTGTGGATCACTTACAATTAAGTGTCGGACATGGGATTGGCGACGTCTCGGAAATTTCGTCTGCAAGTGTTTGCTGTGTCTGGCTGCACCTTATTCCAAGTTCCTGGAGGAGCGGCTAAAACAGGCACAGTGCTGAGCCAAAATATGGGACGAATTTCAATTACCCTGATAATTTTCCGGTTGCTATCCCAGTAAAACAATTTCGTAAAAAAATAAAAAAAAAAAAATCCCCAAAAAACACATATTTGTCTGGCAGCTTAAATAAACAGATTGATATGTGAAAGAACTTGCGCTACATTTATTCATTTTTTGTTCGTAATATTCACCCAATACAGTGGAACCTCGGTTCACGAAATTAATTCCTTCCTGAAGCCCGTTCGTAACCCGAAATGTTCGTAAACCGAAACTATTTTTCCAATAAGAATCAATGTAAAATGCAATAATCCGTCCCTGGGCCCAAAATGATTGCTTATTTAAACTTTAACAACAGTACTTTGTGCACAAGTTTTTACACAAAACTAATGAAACTCATTAAATCTAAGAAAAAAATAAATAAACCCAATACTAAAAAGAAAAAAAATATAGACGAACACTTCAATTTTACTGTATGACTGTAAGTAGGAGAGTTGATGGCGTAAGTGGAAGGAGAAGGAAAAAAATGTTATTGTTTGGAAAATGGAAGGAAAGACATGATCGTCTCTTTATTTATAAGAATAGTATAGATCGTTGATTTTGCCATATGAAACTGAGTAGGAAGAGACAATATCATCAACAATTGTTTTTCTCTTAACTTTTCTTTTTCCCTTTACCAATATCATTGCTAGCTTTCTTTTGAGCCATGACTGACGACTAATGAAGAGAAAAAAGACACAGTACAATCAAATTTTTAAAGAAAAGCACAGCATAACACACAAATGTATACAACAAGGCGGTCGACTAAGAAATGATGATTCAATTTTTCAGCTTAATTGAGTGTGTGAATTATGTGTATGTTTTAGTGTGTTGTAGGGATATTTTAATTTCCGAATACAGTTAGTTTTAGTGTATTGTAGGCATGTTTTAATTTCAGAATACGGTTAGTACATTGTGGCCTTGTTCATAGTTAATATTGTTAAGAGTTGGCTTTTTCTTTTTTTTTTTTAATTATTAAAGCTTCCATTATTTTTAGTCTTTTTTTTACAGGTGGATGCAGTTATTATATTTGTGTTTTTTACTAGTATGTCTCTAACGGAGTCTGGAAAAATTTGTGTGTGTGTTTAAATGGGTTCTAATGGAGCTGTGATCAGATAGGTGTAACGTGAGGCGTCTGGATAAGCATGTGGTTGTGTAACCGATGTAATTATTTATAAGTCTGGTTTGATCAGGAACACAGTTCCTTAAGGGTCATTTGAACTCATAGATAATGTTCGTTCTTTCTAATTTTGACTGAGCTGGTGTGTTGTTATTTTTGATGATAAGGTTGGCTGTCTTAAATCTTTATAACAGATAATTTGATTTTTTTTTATTCGGGTCAATTGGGGTAATGTATTTCTTTATAATATGCCTTAGTGAAGATTCTTCTTGTTTGTAATTAATATGCATTTGTTTTTTTGTAATAAATGTCTATGTCATTTTTTACTGTGTTCACTATCGTAATTACTTATTTTAGGGAGAAATAGTCTCATTTGGTGGTCTATAAGGTGGCTAGGAAAATCGTTGTTGATTAGCGTTTGCTTAACATTATTAAGTTCTTTGAGGAAGAGTAATCGAGAGGATGAATTCTGGTGTGCCTGTTTTAGGAAGTTTTTTTTATTACTGCTATTTTGTACGTATATATATATATATATATATATATATATATATATATATATATATATATTGACTGACAAGACAATCGGAACTTTGCAGTTGATCTATCCTCTGGTTCATCTTGAAAAATTCTAAAACATCTTACCAATGAAATAAGGAAGTGAAGAATGAGAAGCTCCTGGTCAGATATGGCAGCAAGATTTCATTTCCGGTCTGATCTGACTATTGTTGTTTTCAAGTTCTTATTTCTGGAAATCCCTCGTCACAAGGGGAGTACATGGGGGGTTATGGATTTCGACTCCCTAATGTAATATGGTACGTCCTGGATATAAGTGTCTGAACTTGTGAAATTAAAGACTGAAATTACCAAGAGTAGTTGGGTTCACACTCCTCCGCAGTCTTTTGAACAGGAGTAGAGGTTTATCTCTGGTTTCCAGTTTAAGATTGGGTTTCCAGTTCCTTCTAAAGTGTTCTCATTCTCTTTCAATCAATGTAGCACATTGCGTCTTAGCGGCATTATTGCCTTGCTTGGTATAAATTGATTAAAAAAAACACACATCGGAATATTTGCCATGCCGACAGCGATAGAGTAGTGATAGGCTTGCAACATTGAGTCTATGGTTGGGGTGGGGAATAAATGATTTAGTTATATTACGAATACAACAACTAGGAAGAAAAACACAGGGGCTATATTAAATACGATAAAGTATTAAATATAAATGAATTTCTTTTTACAATAATGTTCACCCGAGACCCTCTAAGCCACTGATTCCCAACCGTGGGGTGCATGCCCCACCAGTGAAGCATAGTAATATTTTGGTGGGACATATGTGTAGAATGTGCTTACTATACAAACCGAATAAGCGAGCAATTTGAAAATGAGTTATTAACAGTGGATTGTTTTCTAGTGAGTCTAAGTGAGGGTGTTAATTGTTAATACGTGTTAGTACATACGATGCATATACATATATAGTATGCATATATAAAAGTATATGTCTACGTACATGTGTAATTGGCATACAGGGTATTTCCCGCCTCTCCACACTCGCGTGTCCCGGTCAACAAAGGAGAGGGTGTGTGATGCATCTCGCTGGAAGAGCCGATGCTTTGTCGGCCAGTCAGCACGTATGAGCATTCAGTTTGCTTTCTTCACTTGAATTTCAGTAAATTTGTCTCGGTCAACAAAGGAGAGGGGCGTGATGCATGTCGCTGGAAGATCCCATGTTTTGTGAGCCAATCAGTGCATGTGAGCATTCAGTTTGCTTCCTTCATGTGAATTGTAATAAAATTTTGAATATGTAAGAATTAAATATTATGAGAGGGGGGATCACTAGAATTTGGAGCATGGCCCAAAATCGGTGGGGAACCACTTCTCTAGAGGTAGAGGGTTACAGAGTAAGAGGCACAGTTTATGCAGCCATGTGGCGAAGATAACGGTTAACGCTAGGCATGAACAGGTTAAGATTGTAGCGATCTGGGAAGCATCCTCTTGGGAGTCGGTTCCACAGAGCAGCGGTTCGTGGAAAGATGTTGTTCGAGTGGAACTTACATTTCACAAATGGAATACGAAGGTAATGAAGGTGGTGCTCAATATCAGAGATAGAGCGTGTCTAAATATAAAAGTGAACATTGAAGTTAAAGCAGCGACAAGCTGTTTCATGCTAGATGCAATCGTCAGGCCATGCTACTAATTTTTTTTCAGAATCACACACACACACACACACACACACACACATATATATATATATATATATATATATATATATATGATTCTGAAAAATGATTTCGGTTGAGCTCTCTAGGAAGAAAGTGTGAGTTTGTAAACAATGACTGTTACTGCTACTAATGCAATACTCTTCGATAAAACAAATCGAGTTCTCTGGCGTGTTTATTTAAAAAATTTAATACGCCTAAATTCACCTTCATTCCTACCGTACGCCAACAGCTTAGGGGTTGATTCTCCGACTGATGACAATTCAGCTGGGTTTCGATCCTAGCTAAAAGCAACCAGACGTCCTAATACAGCGAAACAGTCTATCTGTGGATCACTATATATATATATATATATATATATATATATATGAGAAGGCTGTGGGGGAGTGACTGAAATCAAAATGCCAGGTCAGGGCCGATAACATAACAGATCTTGAGTCTTAATTTACGCTTCTCTGTCGTAAAAAAGTCGATCCACTACGCGTCTAAGTGTCGACATTTTGTAAACTACTACGAGTTTTATTTTTCTTATGTTTATTTTTCTTTATTTTCTTGGCTTTCCATTCTTCCTCCCTTATCCTTTGATTTCTTCCAAAATTTTGATGAATGGATTTTCGGTGAAGATTTAGCGAGAAACAACAGAAAAGTTCGAAGAGGAAAAAAAAAAAAATATAAAAGATGTCTTATGCTTAAATGAAGTCTGCATAGCAACGGTGTGAAATGCAATGGCGTCTGACGTGGCGCTGGCGGGATAGCGACGATTAATAGACTTGCGACAGAAAGCTAAATAAAAATAAATAAAAGACTGAAAAAAGAAAAAGAAAAAGAAAAAAAAAGAAAAGAAAACTTCCTTTCCAAACCGATATGTCGACGATAGAAGCAAGCACACCTGAAAACCAGACATTTATACTGAATAATATATATCCAGGTGAAATAAATAAAAGGTTGACAATATCTCAGTATCAGACAAGGTGTTTTTTAAAGCAATTTTCACTGCAGAAGGCAGACGACAAGTAATGTCGGTTCAATTAAATTAATGAATTCGCCGCCTATATTCGTGTATGAATTGATGATTTTTAGGGCTTCAGCTAAAAGATTTTCGTTTGGTTTCCTGTTCACAAATGAAAATTCCCAGTTAAAAAATTGAAGCAGATCAATATATATATATTCAAATGAGGGAATGAACAGATAGAGTAAAAGTTTACTGTTCGTCGCATTTACTTTTAAAAAAGTGCTCAATACAAAGTAGAGCAATACATTATTATTATTATTATTATTATTATTATAAAAAACATGTTGAAATCGCTACACGAAAGATTTCCTTTTTCAATACTATGATTCTATTTCTTCAGATGATGGTAAGTAACTGGTGATTGAATGATTTTAAGAAAATTTTAAAATGGCTATGTTTTGATCAACCAATTGGTTAATCAAGACATACGCACAAGCTGTTTTTAATTCTGACCTTATGCTCGTCCACCCCTTTAACTTACGGGAAAGAGGTAACACTTTCGACGGGGTTATGCACATATCACTCAGTATAACCTCAGTTCTATCAGGTGTGGGTAGCCTTGTGTTGAGTTATGTGTTGAGCTTGATGAGAATTTCCGAGCAAAGCATTCAGACTTATTAGCTGAGAACGTTGAGAACTTCGCATTGATTGAACAGAGGGGAGGGATTGGGGATGTGCTGTAGTTCAGCAATTTCTTGCAGAGCCGCCAATAATCTTTAGAACCAAGCCTACAAGATGTCATATGTTGTTTCATTCTATCAGCAAACAGTAACTTTGATTCATTGAGGACACGTTTGCACTCATTACGAGCTGAGACAAAGAGACGTCTGTTGCAATCAGCGATGTCGCTCCGGTACAGACGGAAGAAGTGATTCCTATGGGCTATAGCAGGTGAGGACGAAGGAGATGAGCGCGATTTAACTTGGAATTTTCTTACTGGGATGAAAGCCTCGATTTCGGCTTTTACCCAGGTGGAGACCTCAGACGGAGATTTTTGTACGGGAGGATTAAACACCACATTCCAAAGGAATGTCTCTAAGGAAAATCATGAAACGTGCCCCAGTCTGCGCGTAGACCACGGAAAGATATTCTGTTAGTAGGAGTTTCATGACTACAGTTACCAATAGGGCAGAGCTACTTTGCGTGAGTACCAGTGATAGAGGTAAAACAGAGATCGAGAAGGGAAGCGTTACCATCAGGGTTACTGGGGAAACGCGTAGGAACGTCAACCTCTTGCGTCAGGGATTGAGTGATTGAAAAGTTAAGGGTTTGGATGCCAGTGAGGTCAGTCAAAGACTGTTTAAGCCACATGTTTTGGTGGGCGTTAAAGTCACCAAACACGAATTTGTTTGGAAACAGATATAAAGACATGGCTTTGTCTATATTATCAGAAATGCTATCGAGTATACAACAGTCTTGAGAAGAACGGGAACGGTAGATAAAGAGATAACTTACTGAATTGAGGACAGATAGACGGAGACACATGTACGAATCGTCTGGAGATTCCAAAGCGAGTTATCCAGTCAGCAGGAAATGATCGTGGACATAAGCTCACAGACCATGCATGCGGATTTTAGAGTTCTTTCTAAGGAGAGGAAGGTAGCCAGGAATAAAAAAAACGGTATTGAGAAGTTAAGCTTAGTCTCGCAGTGAGCTAATATATCAGGAGACTTGTCAAAGAGGAACGATTCCACACTCCAGAAATTGGTGCGAATACCACGGATGTTAGAGAAGGAAATGTTTACGGGTTTAGGGGATTTTTTTTTAGTTGGTTTATGTTTATAGTTTTGGTTGCTTATAGTAATGTTGAGTTACATTGGTAAGGAGAAAGCCTAAATGTGGCATGAGCAG
This sequence comes from Acanthosepion lycidas, assembly GCA_963932145.1. Taxonomy (NCBI): domain Eukaryota; kingdom Metazoa; phylum Mollusca; class Cephalopoda; order Sepiida; family Sepiidae; genus Acanthosepion; species Acanthosepion lycidas. The sequence goes on from OZ010584.1 coordinate 19,315,677, forward strand.
ATAGGAACTGGGGCAGACTACAACATAATGTAGCCTCGGAGTTGCAGGGACAACCTTCCATGCGCGACATGGCACTAGAAGAACCCAATATTATGCAACTAACCCCAGCCTCTCAGACGCTACACAAGAGTTCGGGCTCCTAACTACAAGTCGGCAACAGCAACCAGAAAACTGTCAACCCGGCACCCTCAGTATGAAGAGACTTTGAAGCAAACCGCATACATCACAAGAGATTCACGACAGCAATACTTGTAAGGCCAGATAAAAGAAAAGGAGCCGGGAATCCCTTTCTAAAGAGTAAACAAAGGATGAGACTCTACTCCTGTTCACAAAAAGTGGAGTGTATTAAACGGGCGATAGGAAACCCTATCTGCTACTATTAAAGAAAAAAAACAAAAAACAGACACAAACAAAGACAACAATAAAAACGGCCACGGAAACACAACTGGAGAGGCAAGCTGGGCTGAAGGCCATCGGGAGATTCATGTATGTATAGATCACTCGTGGGATAGAGGTCTAAAAGTCACATTGGAAGATGATAGAGGGAAATGCTTCAGCATTCATTGCACCTGCGCATAGGAATAGATGGATTGAGGAGAAGCATACGAGTCGGTTGGGAGTGGGGGTATGAACAGGGAATCTGGAGTGTAAATATTTAAAATATAAAGTTTTAATTTGTTAGGGTCCCACTAATGGACAAATATTGAACCCCTCAAAATACCAAAACACGAGGAAAGTATAATGTCCATCAATGCATTTTTATAGCCAAATTGAAAACATGTCACACATTGTCAAAATAATTTTATAAAAATGTACTAATAATATATTTCAGAGTAAAATTCCAACTAAGACATTTTTATAGTAAAGTTATCAATAATACATTTGTATAGTAAAAGTACCAATATCAAATTTTATAGTAAAAGTATCAATAATACATTTTATAGTAAAATTATCACTAAGATATTTTATAGTAAAGTTATCAATAACACATTTGTATAGTAAAAGTACCAATATTACATTTTATAGTAAAAGTATCAATAATATATGTTATAGTAAAATCACCACTATGACATGTTTACAGTAAAGTTATCAATAATACATTTGCATAGTAAAAGTACCAATATTACATTTTATAGTAAAAGTATCATTAATACATTTTATATTAAAATTACCACTGAGACATTTTTATAGTAAAGTTATCAATAATATATTTGTATAGTAAAAGTACCAATATTACATTTTATAGTAAAAGTATCAATAATACATTTTATAGTAAAATTATCACTAAGTCATTTTTATAGTAATATTAACAATACTATATTTTTGGAGTGAAATGACCACTTATACATTTTTTAGTAAAATTACCAATGCTACATTTTTATAGTGAAACTACCTCTAATATATATTTATAGTAAAATGAACAATAATACATTTGTATAGTAAAGTGCAGCATTCACTTCTTTTAGAAGAGAACAAGTTGCTTATCTTTAGTGAGTTTACGGAAACCGGTGTTTCAATGTGATGTGTCTATAAGCCTAAAAAAAGAAAGAAAAAAGAAAACGTGTTCCGGCCGCTCGAAATCCTTGATATATATATATATATATATATATATATATATATATATATATATATATATCTTTAAATTCCTTGTGGAACATAGGTCCGCGAGATATCGTTACGGTTTCTATAACAAACCAGTTTTTAAGTGCACAACCCCAAACCTGTACGATCAGATTTTGAATTCAGAACTGTCCTTCCCCTAGACCAGTTGCCACGAAAGGCAATCTAGTTTGTCCTGCTATTTATCCATAGCTGGGGAGTGAAGAAGAGGATTCATATCTTTCCCAATGTTATTAGCACACAAGTGAATGAAATGGATCAACAGAAATTCGAACTCGGCTTACCGATTAACAATTCCGAGCCATTGTCCATTACATCACCCGCACTTCCAACCTCACAGCACCTTGTAGTTCCCAGCGGTCACCCATTCTAAGTACTGACTAGGCTGGTCGTTGGTTAACTTCGTTGATCGTACGAGAACCGGTGTTTCAACGTGATACAGTCATCAGCCCAGGAAAACGATATCTTTTTATACGCAGATATTGCACACCAGAATGTTTCCTCAGTTGGTCTATTCGTAATAATAATAATAATAATAATAATAATAATAATAATAATAATAATAAACTAACTGACCAGATTCGACATTGCTTAACTTTTGTGAGCGTACGGGAATCGGTGTTGCAACGTGATGTGGCCGTAAGCAGAAAGAAAGAAAGAAAGAAAGAGAAAGAAAGGGGGAAAGGGAAAAAAGAAAGAAAGAAGGAAAGAAAGACAAAGAGGAAGAAAGAGAAGAAGAAAGAAAGAAAGAAAGAAAGAAAGAACGGAAACAAAGAAAGAAAAAGAAAAGAAAGAAAGAATGAAAGAAAGAAAAGAAAAGAAAAAGAAAGAAAGAAAAAGAGAGAGAAAAATAAAAGGAAGAGGGGAAAGGAAAGAAAGAAAGAAAGAAAGAAAGAACGGAAACAAATAAAGAAAAAGAAAAGAAAGAAAGAATGAAAGAAAGAAAAGAAAAGAAAAAGAAAGAAAGAAAAAGAGAGAGAAAAATAAAAGGAAGAGGGGAAAGGAAAGAAAGAAAAAAGAAAGAAAGAACAGAAAGAAAGAAAGAAAAAACGAAAGAAAGAAACAAAGAAACAAAGAAACAAAGAAACAAAGACAAAAGAAAGAAGAAAGAAAAAGAAAAAGAAGGAAAAAAGACGGGAAAAGAGTTGTGTAATTATCCATCTTTTTTCATTTGTTTTCTTTTCTCTTTTTTTTTCTTAATTTTTTTGCTGCAACCAAAAATAGCTTTACGAAAGGTTACTGGATTCTTTTTCGGCCCGAACAAAAATACTAAACCAGAATAAAAAAAAAATGTAATAAATGTTACATATATTTGCTTATTTGACTAGATTTTTGGAAATGGATTCAGTCGAGAACTTTTCACTACATCCTTCTGAAAGTAATAAATTTTACGACCTCCACATTCGATACTCACAGAGTATTTGCATTTCATCAATACCGAGGTTCGCCGATAACTGTCTGTCTCTTTGTGACATTTAATCTAACGGTTGTTGCTAGGCGACAGGTGGCATAAACCTATCGCCCTGACCATCGGCTTCACTCTGTTATTCAAATCTCGTATGTCCATAAAATCTCACGGGAAGTCGAAGACAAAAGGGAATTCATGGATGAATTAGTTTTGGGGCTTGATTGGTATGGTAAGCTCACTAATGAGTGACAGATGAATTTTGTATATCCCAAAGTAATCGAATGTGTGTAAAAGTAACTACAATAACAATCATTAGTAATAAAATAGGTTTACTAACCAAGTGATGGTATATACTAGCGTGCAAAAAGTTTTATATAAAATTATTATACACCAGTAATTTATTAATTTTTTTCGACAGAATCTATCTTACATATTTATAAGTCTACCATTTGTCCATGATTTGAATATTGCTGCCACATCTTGTCTGATGCTTCTGCTATATATTTAGATATTCTAGATAAAATACAAAGAAGAATCTATCTTTTATATTTATAAGTCTACCATTCGTCCATGCTTTGAATATTGCTGCCACATCTAGTCTGGTGTTCTTGCTATATATTTAGAGATTCTTGATAAAATCCAAAGAATCTGCAATGTTATTGGTTCTGAGCTGGCATCTCGGCTTCAGTCACTTTCCCAAGCGCCGTAATGTAGCTTCCATGTGCCTGTTCTATAAATACTTTCATGGTAATTGTTCTGATGAAATTTTCTCTTTGGTATCTAGACTTTATGAATTTCAGCGCAGTACTAGTTTGGCGGCTAGGTCTCATCATTTTACAATTGAATTGGCTAGATGTTACAGTAAGTTCTATGCTAACAGTTTCTTCTATCACAATTTACACTTGTAAGACACTCTTTCAGTTTCTTGCTTCCCAGTCAATTTTGATCTTCAAAAATTTAAATTTATCTGCTCTTTCCTTAATTTCTTGTTGTTTTCTTGTTCTCTCTCCTTGATAGTGTTTTTTCTCATATTCTTTAACATTCAGTAACCCCTTTGCGTCTTAGTGGCTTTATTGCCTTGTTTGCGGTGAAATGATTTTAAAAGATTAAAATGAGTTTTTTTTTTTCTTTTTTAGTATGCTTTTATCTATGTTTCGAACCCTGAAGGTTGGAAAATAAGATGTTGCATTTCATCAGGATCTGTGTAACGGAAGATGTGTAAGAACGTTGGAGCTGAAAAAGAGGGTATGTAAAACTATTGGGTTAGTAAAAGATCTGAGATGATAAATTCATGCAAATTTCTGAGTAGGAATCGTTTCATCTTATTAGCATGTGCAAGATTCCTTGGCAAGTCATTGGAGTTAAACTTAAGCTTATATTTTAACACTAAAATCATGGCTAAATTTTCTGCTGAAACAAAGATGAAGGTTGTGACTCTGAAAGAAAATATAACTCGACAGGCGGCTTGGAATTTCCTAGAAAAAGTGTTCAAACCATGCTTACTACTACCGGAAGTGTTTTAAATGTAAAGAAAACCGGAAGAGCACAAAAGTTAAACAACAGAGATGAAAGAAAAATTGCAAGAGTCTTGTTAGGCAATCCAAAATTAACAGACAGACAAGTGATGGGTGAATGCAGGCTTAACAATGAGGTTTCAATTCATACAGGTATGGTATTACGAACGGCTTGAACGGGCGTATAGCAGAAAAGAAATCATTAACAAAAAAAATCGGAATTGAAGATTGAAATGGTCAAAAGAACATCTAACATGGGATGCCGGAAAGTGGCAAAAAGTAATTTTAGTGATGAATGCAAAATAAAGTTACATTTTAATAGTTTATAAGACTAGTGGGAGAGAAAAAACAACAACAATATAAGCTACTTCACAAAGACGAGAACATTAGATAGTGGACACGCGTCTAGAAAAAACAAAACAATTTTCATATAGAGATAAAAAATAAAAGCCAAATTTATACAGTTATTAGAAAACATATATATCTAACGATACACCAATTTTTGTCTAGTTAAGTCACACACACGCCACACTCTACTCAAAACAAATAAAAAAAAACAATATTATACCAGAGTGCTATCCATTATCGACGCGGCTCTTTCTTGCCACAGATCTTTACAACTACTTTCCTGCGTTTCCCTTTTTCTAGGCTATAAGAGAAGCCGGACGAGGCAGAGAGAACATAGAGCAGAGAGAGAGAGAGATACCATAGAGCAGAGAGAGAGAGACTTCACACACATACGCTACACGAGAACACGGCTGACTGCCCGTCCGGCCATTAGGCTGTGAAAATAACCTCCTGTCACCACAGAAAGAGAAGGAACTCCATTATCGACGCGACAAGCCCAAACCGATAGGCAAGAAGCAGTCAGCCGGATTATGCTCTCATTTCACATATCGTACACCGTACATTCGAACGCTATACTATACGATTTACCAGAGACGTTTTCATTGCTTGTAAATGAAAATAAATATTTTGTCATTTCTTCAAACCAGTGTCTAATTTGTCTCTTTACGTCAACCAACTTTCCCCCAGGATCACAGGTGCGGCTGCATCAAAAGCGACGGTAGAAGAAAATTGGTACAAGTTGATGGAAACAGCGAAAAGTATATTAGTTTAATACGGCTAATCTTATTTCCACTTTGGAAGATTGTATTCCGCCGATGGTTGTTTTTTTTTTCCAAGAATTGTCATGACTCCTTACAAAGTAACTTACTATTTTCTAATCCCTCTTTGTTTCTTTGTTTCTTTGTTTCTTTCCCTTTTGTTTTTCTTTCTTTCTTCCTTTCTTTCTTTCTTCCTTTCTTTCCTCCTTTCTTTCTTTTCAATCACACAATTTGCTTGCTTATTTCTTCTCAATGACTCAAATTTTTCTTTCTTTCTTTCTTTCTTTCTTTCTTACATTATTTTATTTGTTTTGTCTTTTCTTCTCTTTCTACAATTATTTCCACTCGCTCTTATTTTTGCTTCTTACTTTTTACCAGTCCCTCCTTCTTTCTTTCTTTCTTTCTTTCTTTCTTTCTTTATTTATTTTTCAAATTCATTTATTCTTGACATCCCCTGACTTCTTTCCGTTGTGTGCCGTAATGTCATCTGCACTTTCTTTCGTGTTCACTTCTGCATATTTTATTATCTTTTCTTTTTATCTTATATTTTCCTTTCCTTTTCCTTCTTTACCTTTTGTTGTCGCCGGGCAAAATCTCATTTACAATGACTTTTATTCTCACCGCATCACCTGTTGCCGTGGGTGGATGGCTGGTTGGTCGGCTCGGTGCTTGGTTGCAGAGACCTGGCAGGTGAGAAACGGCAAATCAACAGAGCTGGGTTGGAGAGAACATAACAGATGAGAGGCAATCTGGGAATATACATAGCGATAAGGCCACAGGACGGACGTTGTAATTCCCACAGCCGGCCAGAGGACCACGCGTTTTGTGGAAGAAGAAAAAAAAAAACTAGAAAGAAAAGATGACATTTCCACGTTTTCTGACCATTTCATAGACACACACACGCACATCTGTACAGTTTGTTCAGATCTATCTATCTACCTATCTAATTAACTATCTAACATAATTATATAGAGAGAGTTTAACAAAAATATGGTACTTTAATGTTTATATCTATTTTAGTTCATATCGACTTATTACGTTCTCTTGTCTATCTATCTATCTATCTATCTATCTATCTCAGTATGTTTAGATCTATCTGCTTCACTAATATAATTATATATACAGAGTTTTACAAAAATATTGTTTTAATCTATCTATCTATCTATCTATCTCAGTATGTTTAGATCTATCTGCTTCACTAATATAATTATATATACAGAGTTTTACAAAAATATTGTTTTAATCTATCTATCTATCTATCTATCTATCTATCTATCTATCTATCTCAGTATGTTTAGATCTATCTGCTTCACTAATATAATTATATATACAGAGTTTTACAAAAATATTGTTTTAATCTATCTATCTATCTATCTATCTCAGTATGTTTAGATCTATCTGCTTCACTAATATAATTATATATACAGAGTTTTACAAAAATATTGTTTTAATCTATCTATCTATCTATCTATCTATCTATCTATCTATCTTAGTTCATATCGACTTATTACATTCACTTGTCTGTCTGCCTATCTATCTATTTACCTATCTATCTCAGTCTTTTTAAATCTACCTAAATCCGTTCCTATCTACCTTTCTCTCTCTCTCTCTCTCTCTCTCTATATATATATATATATATATATATATATATATATATATATACACACATACATACATACATATATATATATATATATATATATATATATATACACATACATACATATATATATATATATATGTATATGTATGTATGTATGTATATATATATACATACATACATATATATATATATATATATATATATATATATATATATATTAGTTCATTTGTCTATCTATCTAATTATCTATCTATCTATCTGTTTTAGTCCTTATTGACTTTTTCAGCGCTCAGTTTTTCATATCTATCTATCTATCTGGAATTAGTATTAGTAGAAAATACGAAACGATCTGAAATGTGAGGTATCATATCAGTGACACCTGCAGAGCATTCATGTTGTTTGAAAATGTTAATTTCTCATCTCTAATCTCACCACCTTTCTTACTCCCTCTTTATATATATATATATATATATATATATATATATATATATATATATATATATATGTATGTATATATATATATATATATATATATATATATATATGTCTGTGTGTGTGTGTATGTGTGTGAAACAATGAGTGTATTTCGCCACAAAAACGTCGAACATGTTATTTCTGATTAACTTTACATTTCCAGAAATCTCAATGCAAAATAGAATTCACTTGCTTACACGTTCACCTGCAAAGTCTCGTAAATATCTAAATTCCGATTATATATAAAAAAAAAATATTTAACAAACATAGCCGAAAAATTTCAAATATGTTTCGGTCAAACAATAATGTCTTTACAAGCAGATCGAATTCAATCAAATTTGTATTATAAAATAAAGTTTCTTAAGAAAATAGGATTTCTGAGAATAAATAGAGTTTTACAAACTGAAAAAATAGAAATAGACAGAAAAGATGACCTTAGAAAAATACTAGAGGAACATGAAGACAAATGGATTTTGCGCCTCAAAATACTTCGTCCAGATGGGCTTACTAACAAATTTAACAACAACGATAGAATTAATATATAATCCCATAAATCCAGCCCTACCGACAGAAATGCTTGCAGATGTATTGAGGTTTCGCATTTATACACACACTCATGCTAATATATACACATCACACACACTCTCAGAGAACTATAAGATAACATACACTTAACACACACATTTCATTCCTAGCAACCAATAAAACTGTCAAAATGACCAAGGACGGTCTTCTGAATGTCAGGAATCTCCCATTGTCTATCTTAAAAACAATTTCAACACAAGGCCTAGCCAAAATTAACGATAAAAAAACAATTGAAAACTACAGATAATGTTCACTTTCTTCAGAGACAGTCATTCATTCCTGTAGTTCACTGCTACTAACAAGCAGGGATTTTTTTTCTCCTGACGATGGCCATTCTGGTCGAAACTAGTCGAGGAACCTAATTGAAATAAAAAAACAAAAAAAAATTAATACACAACCCAGTGTGTCTGAAAATTTAAAATTTTCGATATTTTTTATTGTTCAAAACAGATATACAGATGTACAAAATAATGGAAACACCTGAAAATTTCAAACAAATTTAATTTAATATGGTTTAGAACCGTCTTTGGCAGTAATTAACATTTTAATTCTACGAGATATGGACCCATACAAAAATTGGAATGGTTTCCAAAGGAATTTTTGTCTATTCTTCTGCCAAAGCAGTTCTTTCAATGATAATGGTGTAGGATATCGACTCCTTACTTGTTTTTTCTAAAATACACCATACATTTTTAATAATATTGAGATCTGGTGATTGTGGTGGCCAGATAAAGATGGTCTACTTTACTTGAATGTTCTTTATGCTACTCAGACACAATTTTAACTGTGTGAATTGGTGCATTATCATCCTGAAAGATTGTGTTTCCTTACGGAAACAGTTCCGCGACCATAGGATGAATTTGATCTGATGAAATTTTTAAATAGTCTTGACTTTTGATCCTGCCATGAAGAGAAATCATTGGGCCAGCTGATTTCCAAGATATAGAAGAATCATCACAAAGCCTCCTCCAGGTTTAACAGTTGGAAGAAGACAGTCTGGATCAAATGTTTCTTTAGGCTGTCTCCACACGTATACTCGACCAGATGTCAGAAATAAGGTAATTCTTCCATTGTTCTAGGGACCAGTTCTGTAGTGTTCTACTCCAATCTAAACGTTTTGCAATATTTCTTTGTGAAAAGAGTGGTTTTCAGATTGCAGATGAAATCCAGCTTTGTGTCAGCTTCCTTCTTACAGTTTTTTGAAGAAACTGGATTCTCGAGATGGTCAGTAAGCTCTGCTGTCATTTTCGGAGCGGTATTCTTGTGATCCTTCATAACAATCCGCGTAAGAACCCGACAGTCCCTATCAGACAGCTTTCGATTTCTTCCACAGTCTTGATTCAGTGACGAGGTTTATTCCTTCTTTCTCAAATGCTTTCATTACTTTCGAGGCAGTGCTCCTGGCTACACTAAATAATTAAACGGTTTTTGTTACACTAGCACCTGCCATACGAGCACGAACAATTTAACCGCTTCTAAAGTCTGATAGATCTGTCATTCTAATGAATTAATTTCCTCTGAGGATATCTGTAAAAAGACAACAATTTTAGTAAAATAAGACAAAACAAATTAATAATAAATCAAAAAAACAAAAATAACAAACTTTTGATGGTTTATATGTTTCATTATATATATATATATATATATATATATATATATATATATATATATATATATATATATATAGAGAGAGAGAGAGAGAGAGAGAGAAACAAACAAACAAACAAACAAACAAACAAACAAACAAACAAACAAACAAACAAACAAACAAACAAACAAACAAACAAACAAACAAACAAACAAACAAAGGCACGGTGGAGTAGTGGATAGCGGCTTGAATTGAGGAATCGGAGAGCTGAGTTCGAATTCCAGTCAAATCCATTACATCCACTTACTTGCTAATAGTCTTGGGAAAGGTATTAATCCTCTTCTTGTCCCTCCAGCTATGGATACATAGCAGGGCAGACTGAGTTCTATAGCCATGGACGGCAACTGGTTTAGGAGAAGGACAACTCTGAATTCAAAAACCTGTGGAGGGTCATTTAGGGACCTTGTGGCACGTAGTGCACCAGGTCTCTGTATTCGGCCCTTTAAAAAGTGTGGCTGGTTCTGCACAAAGCCTTTACCACGATAATCAAATCACGTGTTGGTTCTTAGGAATTAAGGAGCTGCTGGACGGGAGAGCCCACCATATATATATATATATATATAGATAGATAGATAGATAGATAGATAGATAGATAGATAGATAGATAATATTAGTGGTAAATATACACATATATATGCAATCATATATCTGAAATATCTGATGAATTGGATCGTATTTACGCTTCCAATGGAATAAATTATGACCATGGAATATTAGAGTTTAAGCCGTTTTATTATATATATATATATATATATATATATATATATATATATATATATATATGTATGAAGAAATATAGTTTTAAAGTGTGCTATATTTATGGGATAAATTGCTCAATATCAGAGAAAGAGCGTATGTAAATATAAATAAAAACGTGAACATTGAAGTCATCACTCAGAGGCGTCAGTCTGACGATTGCGTCCAGCATGAAACAGCCTGTTGCCTCTGAGTGTTGACTTCAGTGTTCACTTTTTTATATATATATATATATATATATATATATATATATATATATATATATATATGAATGACATAACTATATATTTTTTTTATATATCAAGAACAATATTGGGGAAAATGTATCAAAATTGGAAAAAGTTTTCTTGTGACGTGTTTCATCCTTTAGAAATTTTATCAGACTACATTTTTTGATGCGACTACGCATGCGCACGAACGAGGGGTGCTGGGAATTTTTTTATATTTCTTTAACCTAGCTAATTTCATTTAGATTCTTTTTCTTTTTCTTTCCATCACTTTTGTTAATAGAAATTCTCCTCCCACACTGTGATAATAGAAGTTCTGCCATAATGATGAAATATTGTAAAAGCCCGGGCACAAATTTACTGTGAATCACCTTGCGATCAAGGCACTCTCCAGACATTTACGTTGTAGTGAATTATTTGAAGTATTAGTATTAAATATAAGTATAATATATTAAGTATTAGTATTAGATAGCATTATAGATATATAATTATTTACCGGCTGACCCAAGCAGTGAGATGTGTCACAAGGCCGAGTTTAAAGTGGGGTATCCGAGCACGTAGGCACGAGCAAAAAATCCTTGTAGACCACGTAAACGGAGTCAGTTTCCCGACAAGAGACTCTGCCCTTCGGCAGTGCCACGTCAGCGGGCTACCCTCTGACATAAGCCAGGTAAGTATAATTATTTACCCGCTGGCCCACGCAGCAAGATGTGGCACAAGGCCGAGTTTTAAAGTGCGGTATCCGAGCCTGTAGTCTCGGGCAAAAATTCCCTATAGACCACGTAAAAACGACCTCAGTTTCCTGAGACGAGACTCTGCCCTTCGGCAGACCCTCATCTGAGGGATACCCTCTGACATAAGCCAGGTAAGTATATATATATATATATAATGTGCACTTTCGTCGATTAACGAGATTTACCCAAAGCTTGTAGGAGGAGGAATGTTGGAGAAAGTTTTGAATATGCCACGAGAATACACCGGGATATCGGATGAATAAACCAGTTTTATAACCTATTCGCCAACCGATCCCAATAGGAAGGTACGTGTAAAATAAGAAACTTCTCGATTCTTCGACATTTCTATGAGAAATCTGAATGGAGGGAGGTTGTGCGAATTGGTGGGGATTTACTTGTTAGCCAAACGAAGTAATATTATAGTTCAAAATTTGAGCACTTATAGGACTGATAGTCTTCTTCTTACAGATAAAAAGGGAGGTCTGCTGATACCATAAGGAAAAAGATGATCAATTTCTTTAAAGAATCGTGTTTCTCGCTAGATGTTTGTTTGTTTGTTTGGGTTTTATGGCATATCAACCACTGTGGGTTATTCAATGCAAAATCCAGTTTATATGAATTTTAAATGCCTATTTTGTATGGAATAAAAAGGTATAGCTGGCAACATTATAGTTCCAAAAACGCATAGCTGTCAACATAATTGTTTCAAAAACGTACAGCTGGCAATATTATTTTTTACAAAAAACATATAGCTGGCAACATTATGGTTTCAAAAACGGATAGCTGGCAACTTTATGGTTTCAAAAACAGATAACTAGCAACATTATGCTTTCAAAAACTTATAGCTGGCAACATTATTGTTTCAAAAACTTATAGCTGGCAACATTATGGGTTCAAAAACGCATAGCTTGCAACATTATTGTTTCAAAAAAGTATAGCTGGCAACATTATTGTTTCGAAAACGTATAGATGGCAACATTATTTTTCCGAAAACATTATCTGAGGCCTTGCTGTTGGATGTAGTTTATCGCCATACCCAGGACGCGGATGTAGTTTATCGCCATACCCAGGACGTGGATGTAGTTTACCGTTATACCCAGGACGCGGATGTAGTTTATCGTCATACCCAGGACGTGTTTCTCGCTTGAAGTGATAACCTATCGAACGAAAGTTATTTAGAGTGACATCCCTTATCTCGGTGTCTGGAACATCAGCTTGAAAGGCCCTCAGGCCTTGTATTGGGTGGAAGAATTTTTTTTTAAAGTGCCCAAATCAGTAAACTCTAGTGGCAGCACAATTTTCAATTCTTCAAAAACGGATTATGAAAGGGGACTAAAAAGTAGTGGATACCATTTCAAGATATCCTTTATAAGAGAGAAAGAAAAATACTTCCCTAAAGCGAAGAAAAGGAAGAGATACACCCTGGTCCAGAAAATATTAAAAGAAAGAGGGAAGAAAAGACTAACTGTCAATCGAAATGTATACTTTTGATCAAAAGGAACAGTTCAAAATGCGAACAACGAACTAAAAATGTCGAAATCAAGCAAATATAGAAATTGAAATAACTGCGAAATATTTTATCAGAGAACAGATAATGTGATATCGAAATCCGAAGGCGTATTGAAATAGCGAAAATGCCTTCCAAAAGCTAAGCAAAGTATTAAGAAACAGGACAATTTCGTTAGAAACAAAGAAAAGAGTTAAAAAGGTTATGTAATATCACACCTCCTATACTGCAGAGACAGGTGAACAATATCTTCACAGATGAAGAAGAAACTTGAGGGAAGAGAAATATGGTCCTACAGAAGAATGATGAGAATAATATGGACTGGACAATGACAAAGTCTTAGTGAAAATGGAAACAAAAAATTTTCGCTTATATAAGAAATAGACGGTTGAAAGTTCTACGGCACATAAGGGGAAAAGAGGGCTTGGATAATCTGAGACTCACAGGACATACTGAAAGAAAGAGGGACGGAGGAAATCAGCGAGGGACTTGCATAACGTGCTTGAATGTCAGAATAGAGACTGGGTGAGATAACGATAAAATAAACCTTACTAAAGAGCTGGAAAGGATAAGAATTTGGGGAGAACCATGATCGCCCACGTCCTGAACGGACATGTCAAACAGAAGAAGAAGAAGAGTTCAGTCAAGCAGAGTTTAAACTGCATGGAAAATAATATGTAGTTAATTAGAACCGTTATTATAAAGTGTTGTGTAACATCAGTACCCAGCACTTATAACTGCCGACCCAAATAGGATTGTCCCGCGAGGGGCGGCTGTCTACACAAAAATGTAATGCACAACGCTACTGTAAATGCGGGCAGTGAACTCGATAAGATTTATTCAGGACCGGCCGAATATCTTTGGGAAAATTTTTTAACAATTATAAAACCTATTTCCGTAATAAACAAAACGAAAATAGCACAACACTGTTAAAATACATATGGGGATAGAAAAATAAAAAAAACATTATCTTCGGGTGGAAGATTATAAAGACGACTAAAACTCGAAAGGTTACCTCTAAATCTTTCAGAATTCGCTTCTTAGAAAAATTCCGAATTATAATGCTTTTATTTTACTTAATTCAAGGAATATTAAAGATCGTGTTTTTGCTTCTTGAGTGGCAAGTGCTTCATTCTACACTTTTTGAGGAGGGGGCCGTTCTTCTCGCCACTCACAAGTATAAAGACAGACAATAAAAGAAGCTGTCTTAATTTTATGTATGTGACGATTAGTTTTCTCACCACAAAACACTTTAATACACGTATACATATCATGTTTTTAATAAGATGCATTTGATCACGATATCCACGAAATTAACGATTACTGGAACCAGACCGAAAATACAGTATCACCGCCTTAAATGGGCAGGAGCTGCGCAGTCTTTATTTTCTACGACTGAATAGTGAGTTCGATCCTCATAGGCTGCCCCATAATTTCGACCTTACCATATCTAATCTACGCTTATAAAAGCACCATCAAACATTCTCTTTCTAGAAACGGTGGATTAAACTCAGTACAATGTAGATCTATTTTTTTCCGTGTACATGATATTAGCGTTGCTACTATAGCGTGAAGTCTACCTCTCGCTTCACATGTTTAGAAAATGTGAGACTGCTATAAATATTCATATAGTATTGACCTGATCGCCACATGAGGGGAGGGGCACAGCTTCTTGAGGTAGACTTCACACTATAGTAGCACCATATTAGCGGATACCAGATTTCGTCTTTTGTCAACAATATTCATTTTTTCAAAGATTTTTTAATGGCAGAAATGGCCTAGAAGAAATATTAAGAAAAGAAACTTTACTTACCAAGTATGTGAAGTTGTGGAGATCTATAACGACCCAGTTCCTGAAAGAACACTACAGAAAGAAAAAGAAGTCGCCCAGATATACTTCTGCTGTTTTATCTGTTTTTTGTCGGTGTTAATTAGCATTCTTTTGTCTAAAATACTCGCATGCCACACGACACGGAAAGACAGTCATCAGCTTCATTTTTTTTTTATCATTCTTGAGACAGACGCCAACAAAGGCAGTTCCAAAGTTTTTCAAAGATTTATTCAAAGATTGTCTTTGTGTGTTTAGTCATTCACACAGCTGTATATTTTGTGACTTTTATACTACGAACCGCTGTTCTTACCAGCACTCTTCATAAATAAACACTGTCACGGCTAATTAGTTTTGCTAGTTACAATGCTTAGCTTTTGTTGGGCACAAGGTCGCAGATATGTGGTACACAGTGAGAATCGAAATCATTATGCATTCTCTGCAGCTTGTTAGCTACTATACAACATTTGGTGATGATTTTTTTATTTTATTAAAGATGACTGTTTCCCTGTAGAACCACACTTTCATATTTACGACTTTGTTTCAGGATACAAAGTAATAATAACGGAACTTTATTAGGCAGTACAGTTTTTGTTACCTTATTAATGTTGACGTATTGGCACGTGGCAGTGTAGTTAGAACGTTCGCATTCTAACCATGAGACCCGGGTTCGAATTTCACCATGGTCGATTTGTCCAAAAAGGAGACTTCCTGATATTATCAGTATTTGGAAAGTGAAAAACCATACCGCGGGTTGACCCAAGACTTGTGAGTAAAATTGGGTAGACAGAACTACTAGCACGAAGTCACAAATCATCTTGGAGCGTGATGGCCTTATTCAAAGATAAACACGTAACTAAAGTCTGCTCAGCATATGCAGTATAAACCACAGGTGGGCTCTGGGTGTTGAATAAACACAAATGTGCCTGAGCAAGCGTCTGCAATAAGGATTAGCTAGCCGCCCTAGTAGACGGCTATCCTTGAATACGAGTGGCCAGCTAAATATATATTTCGAGTATCCTGTATCCGAATTTCCCAAATCCGAAAACTTCCAAAAGATTTTAGGTGCTGACGTGACTTGCCATAAGTGTAAAATTTAAGAAAGTACTGTGGAGTTTCCTAGGTGATGTTCAGCTGTTGTAAATGACCTCATCTGCTCTGGGTGGTGGTTCCCCAACCCAGCTAAGCAGCCTTAGTATAGATATTCAAAATGTCAAAAAGTCTTACAGATACTATATGGGTGGCGAAAAGAAAAAAAAAGAAAGCATTTATGTTTATCACTATCACAGAAAGTCAAACTGTTGTTAAAAAATTAGACAGTGGTCTAAGTGTGAAGCAGCTGACCAAGGACTTTGGCATTGGAACAGTGGCTATATATGAGCCAAAGAAACATGGAGAAGTTGTTAAAGTGATGAGCAGAAATTAATGAAAAAATAGAAAAACACTGCACAGAGCGAGGAATGATCTTGATTGTATATTGATGGAGTGGATTCGTCAGCGTGAACATATGCTGCTTATATAAAACTACCATCAGGATCTCTATCTATAAAAGGCAGGGTGTGCGTGCGTGTGTGTGTGTGTGTGTAACGAATGCAGGGCCGCAATTTTCGACGGATTTGCACCAAAATTTACATGCACATGCTCCAAGTTAGTGGGAAGGCCAATACCGACTTTGCATTTCCCAACTCCCATCGATAGTGGAAATAATCGATTTTTTCATGCTTCTACGGCAGTTTTCATGTAGTTTGCGGCCATTTTCTACTGGCCAGAGGGAGAGCCTATAGCTGGCTGCCACGAATAGGCAAGAAGATTCTATTGGCCAGCGTGAGAACCAACAGCTGACTGACACGAATGTTAACTAGCATGCTACATGCAAAAAAAAAAAAAAATCGATAGCTGCATTCGTCACAAGTGGTAAAAATTTAAATCTGCATGGCACTTTATTCCAATTGGCTCATTTGCTTGCTTAAACTCAACGTTGATTCTGATTCTGCAGAACTGGGTTGGATGTGAAAAAGTATTTGTTGTTAACATTCTTTTTTCATTCGGTTTTTCCAGTTACAAGTCCTTTTTTAAAGCTGTTCGTTTTGTGTTCGTTTTGTTTAGTTCTTTTTTCGTAACAGATTTAATGTTTAGTATAGAGCTTAGAAAAAATTCGCAGTGTGAAATAAGCAAGAAGTAAGGCACCTGGCAACATCACTACGGCAAAGGACACTCCTTTAAAGGCAAGGGAGGGCAAAAAAAATTTAAGTCAAGTGATAGCGATTGCTGTATGAGTCGTACGATTTTTGAATCAAGCACGGACAACGCCGGGCCATGCTACTAGTATATATATAAGCTGTATTAGGAAATAAAAGGATATCCTGTTTATGCTTGGGTCCCATTCCCAAACTGCCCCATTTCATCGATGTTATATAGAAATTAAATAGCCTGAATTTGAAAACCGAAGCATTTCCGGTCCCAAGATTTTCGGATGATGGTTTCTCAATTTGCAGTTATAAAGAAAGTGTGTGTGTGTGTGTGCAAGACTTTTCTACATCACCACAAGAGTCATTTTGCCTATCAAAGTAGCAGATTCTTTTGGTAATGAAGAAATGTTTCTTCTGTTTATATAGAAGTTATATTTATTCAGTGGTGAATATAATGGTAATATTCAGGAAATGTTGAATTTAAACAAAATAACGCAGAGCCTTTTCATTTTTTTTAATTTTAACCTTTACCACACTGCATGCAACAATAGTCACTACAGAATTATCTCCCTTTGCTACTCTAGGCACATTCTGTCGCCTCAAGACAGTTGCTATAAATAAACACTTGTCAACCGTTATTTCCTATATTTTAAGCTTCTGATCAAGGACTTTGGCATTGGAACAGTCGCTATATACGATCCAGAGAAACAAGGAGAAATTGTTAAAGTGATGAACAGAAATTAATGAAAAATAGAAAAAAAAAATTAAAAAATACAGAGCAAAGAACAATGATCTCGATCGTATACTGATGGAGTGGATTCGTCAGCGTCGAAGTGAACATATGCCGCCAAGATATATGTATATGTTGTGTTATGAAATGTAACGTGATATCGTGTTTATGCTTGGATCCTATTCCCAAACTGTCCCATTTTATAGATGCTATATACAAAAATTAAATAGCCTGTATTCTAAACTCCGAAAAAAATAAAGTAATTCAGGATTACTACTATCATTGTCGTCGTGGTTAATTTACACATGATATATGTATAAGCTGTGTTTGGGCACCCCGACGTTAGCAAGCTAGTCTTGCTAGAACAATTACAACTGATTAGTGAGTTCGATCCTCACTGGGTACCCCACACATTCGGTCTTGTGCTGCATCTAAACTACGCTTGGAAAATCTCTGGGCATCTCGAGGCGGTGTAATGGTTAGCAAGCTAGTCTTTCCAGAACAATTACGACTGAGTAGTGAGTTCGATGCTCACTGGGTGCCCCATACTTTCCGCCTTATGCCACATCTAAGGTACGCTCGGAAAACAGCCTGTATTCCAAACTCATAAAAAATAAAATAATTCAGGATTACTACTATCATTGTCGTGTTGGTTATATTACAGTAGATTTATAAGCTGTGTTATGAAATGTAAAGGGATATCGTGTTTATGATTGGGTTTCATTCCAAAGCAGCTCCATTTTATACATGCTATATACAGTGTAACCCGGATATAAGAGAGTTGTCGGGACCGGTGACGAAGTCTCTTATATCCGGGTTTGGTCTATTTTGTTTAGGTAAGTATGGCTCTAATTTGGGACCAGAGAAAACCTATCTTATATCCGGGTTTCTCTTATATCCGGTTCTCTTATATCCGGGTTACACTATACAAATTAAATAGCCCGTATTCCAAACTCCGAAAAAAAAATCTGAAAACCGAAGCACTTCCGATCTCAAGGATTTCGGCTTATCAGTCAGTACGTGCTTTATTATTTCACTTTTCTTGTTTAAAGATTATCGTTTTTTACTTGCTTCTTCTCCTTCATAATTTCCTTTTGCTTCTTCTCATCATCATCATCATCATTATTATTATTATTAGTAGTAGTAGTAGTAGTAGTTGTAGTAGTAGTAGTAGTAAGTGGTAGTAGCAGTAATAATAATAAGTGTTGTCTCTTCTCTTCTTTCTTGGTCATTTCTTCCAATTTTTCTTCTTGCTGCTCTTCCTATTTCATTCCTGGTTTGTTTTTTCCTGACATAACGATTTACTCTTTGTTCTTTAATGTTATTGATTTTTAATTACACTTTTTCGTGCCTTTATTACTTAAACGCTATTTTTAGTGGATACCCATATTTGAGTAGACGTTTCGTTTATTTATTAAACAGGATAGTTATTTATTTTCGTCTACCGGCCTGAATATTTGAAGAGTCTGATTAAAGATAAATATGCGCTCTCCATCAGCATTCGAACCTGCATCACCCTTGGCAGAGAAAACCGCCGTAACCTAGAAAAGGTTATGAGGAATAACCTAAATGGAGGTTGGAAATGAAAATGGTAATCTTTATAGCATTAACAAAATACAATACTCGCCAGCGGCATAAAGTAGGTAAACCACTGCTAGTGGTGGACTACTTAGACAGCATATCACCCCCACTAACAGTAGTGTCAAATGTATTTATGTGGATTGCGATATACCCATTAGTATTCATAGGTAGAGTATATAACAACGAATATGCTTGGTATCTTATGCTAAGATAAACAAAGCAACTTCTAAAGAACTGATGGATATTTATTTATTAAACCGACAGATTTTTATAAACTTGGACATCACCCCCTTCCAATGTGGATGCGGGTTCGAATCTTATTGTAGGGTGCACATTTTTCTATAATAATATTTCTCGAATATTCGCGCCGGTAGATGAAAATGGATAAATATACTGTTTAATAATTAAACGGGACGTCTATTCAAATATGAATATTTTCTTTTTTTTTTTTTTCGCTTTTATTTCTTGTCATTTTTTTCTTCCTCCTTCTCACCTTGTCGTAGTTTTATTATTTATCTTTCCTCTCTCATCTTCTTTTTGGAAGTTCTTCTTCTTCTTCTTCTTCTTCTTCTTCTTCTTCTTCTTCTTCTTCTTCTTCTTCAAACATTATCCTTTCTTATTATTTCACTTTTCTTGTTTTAACGTTATCGTTTTTTACTTGCTGCTTCTTTTTTAATCTTTTCCCTTTTCTTCTTCTCAATATTATTATTATTATTTGTAGTAGTAGTAGTCGTAAGTGGTAGTAGTCGTAATAATAATAATAGTTTTAATTTCTTCTTTTTCATCTTTTCCCTTTTCTTCTCAATATTATTATTATTATTTGTAGTAGTAGTAATAGTAGTAGTAGTCGTAAGTGGTAGTAGTAGTAATAATAATAGTTTACAGTTTTTGTTTTGTCATTAATTCGCGTACTAGTCACGTGACCAAGTGGTGAGAATATTAACGTTACGACTATGCGGTCCGAGTTCGAATCTTACTATGGTAGATTTTTCAAGAGATGTTTTCTTGATAATAAAATTGGGAAGTGTCTGTAAACCATAGCAGGGCTCGGCCCACGGCTTGTGGCTAAAATTGCGTTGACCAATCTATTCTGAAGCCTTCAGTGGTTGTGCTCGCACGAAGCAACAAGTCATCGTGATCGAGGCTTTTAGCGTATGGGGCTTGTTCAGCTATTTCTCCCGCCAGATTATGTGCCCCTTTTTCAGAAACAGTAACTAATGTCCGCCCAGTATAATTTTGCAATAAAACCACAAAAGGAGGGGGGGTAAGAAATGGGGGGGAGGGGTTCTCAAGAAATACAATCATGAATCTGCAACAGGAACTAAACCAGTCAGACTTGGAGAAGTGTGTATACTCGAAAATATGCGGCCATTATTATTATTATTATTATTAGTAGTAGTAGTAGTAGTATTCCTTATTTTTTAATTATTACTATTATTACTAGTAAGAATAGTTTTCTTCTGATTATTAGTAATTTATTCATTTCATCTTTTTCTTCTTTTTTCTTCTTTTTCTTCTTATATTATTATTATTTATTATTTTCTTCTTTTTCTCCTTTTATTATTACTATTACTACTTGTTCATTCTTTTCCTTTTCTTCTTCTTCTTCTTCTTCTTCTTCTTCTTCTTCTTATTATTATTATTAGTAGTAGTAGTAGTAGTCCTTATTTTTTAATTATTACTATTATTACTAGTAAGAATAGTTTTCTCATTATTAGTAATTTATTCTTTTCATTCTTCTTCTTATTATTATTATTAGTAGTAGTAGTAGTATTAGCATTAGTAGTAGTAGTAATAATAGCAATTTATTCTTTTTCTACTTATGAGTATAATTATTATCAACAGTAGTGATAGTCTTATTACTATTATAACTACTACTACATTATTGTTTTACTTTTTCTTCTTATTAGAAATAGTTTATTCTTTTTCTTCTTTTTTCCGCTTATAATTACTGGTAGTAGTTTCTTATCATTATTATTAATAATATTGAAATGTTCGTCTTATTATTATTATTAGTTCATTCCTTTCCTTCTTTATTATTATTATTAGTAGTATTAGTATTAGTAGCAGTAGTAGTAGCAGTATTAATAGTACGATATTAGTATTAGTAGTAGTGGTAGCACTGTTAATGCTATTGTTATTGTCTAACTTCTTCGTATTTTCCCTTCTCTACTTCTCCCTCTACTTCTCCGTTGCTCTGAAATTCTTGCTTTCCAGTTTCTTTTGTCCCGTTGCTTTCCTTCCCTTTTCACCTCATTTGCTCCCTTCCGTTTGTCGTTTGTCTCTATTCGCCTCCTCTCCCTTCTACTCCTCAGCTGATTACCTCCCACTCCTTTCTTTTTTTCGTTTTAGTTTCAAATATTGACCTTGTTGGCGCTTCTGAGTCAGTTTGCAGACACAAACGGGGCGATAACGACCCAATAATTGATATCAGTTCGAAACGGGAGTGGCCGGCCTGTATCGACCGGTATTGAACAAACGCAAAGATGGACCCACACTTGCTCGCTCTCTCTCTCTCTTTCTCTTTGCATTTACACACTCTCTCTCTCTATTTGTCGTATTTTCCACTCACTCTATCTATCTCTGACGATTCATTTTATTTAATCTCTCTTTTTATTTTCCCTCTTTCTCTTACATCTTTTTTTCTTCCTATCTTTTTCCATTTACTTTATCTATTCTCTGTTTATCTCTCTCTCTCTTTCTCTCTCTCTCTTTTTCTCCTCTCTTCCTGTCTCTCTATTTCGCACTTTTTCTCCTTTCTTCGATTTCTGACACGCTCTAGAGTGTTTTTTTTTCTTTATTATTTTTCTTGTCCTTCGTCCAGTTCTCTCCCGTGCGCAGGCGCATTCGATTCCACTACTTTTTGCTCTGTCTGGCTCTCGTTTTTTTTCTCTCTTTGTCTCTTTCCCGCTTTCACTCATTTTCTATCCCTATCTTTTTCTTTCTTTCGATTTTGTATTCATCACTAACTAACTTTCTGACATACTTCTCTGCTCCCTCTCTCTTTGTTTCTCTATCTCTTTCTCTCTCTCAAACACACTCATTTTCATAATTTCTCGCTTTCTTTCCATTATCCGCTCACACTTTTCCTCTCTTTTTTTCTTCTTTTTTTTTTTTGGCATTTTTTTCGTTTGTTTTTCAATTTATCGCCATAATTTTTCTTTTTAAATGAAATTTGCTTTCCCGCGTTTTCCTTTAAACTTTCGTTTCTTCTCGGCTTTTAATGTTTATTTGCTTTGTAATTCGCCATCTTGTTCTGATGTTTGGATATTGCCCAACTTGGTCTCTCTCGCTCTCACACTCGTCTCCTTTTTTCGCTCTCTCTAGCCATCTTGCTTTTCTCTCTCTTTTACCCTCTCGCTTTCCCCGCTTTCTTTTGCTTTCGCTCTCGTATTTTCTCCCTCTTTCTCTTTATCGCATTCTGTTCCTGACTTACCCGCTTCCTCTCTTCGACTTTCTATTTCTCTCTTTCTCCACCAACCCTTCTTCTCTCTCTTTCTCACTCTCTTTCTGACCGCCTTTCTTTTTCTCCTTTTCTCTTTCACTTTCCTCTCACTTTCTAACTACTCCTCTCTTTTGCTTTTTCTATCTTTCTAAACTCTCTTTCTTTATTTCTCTCGCTTCTCTGTTCATGTCCCTATCAGTCTTTCGTTTTCAGTTTCTTTCTCTACACTTTTGACTCTGTTCGTTTCTCTCTCTCTCTCTCTCTCTCTCTCTTTCTCTATCTTTCATTTCTTTTTTTTTTCGCTTTTATTTCTTGTCATTTTTTTCTTCCTCATTCTCACCTTGTCGTAGTTTTATTATTTATCTTTCCTCTCTCATCTTCTTCTTCTTCTTCTTCTTCTTCTTCTTCTTCTTCTTCTTCATTTTCTCTCACCTTCTTTTTTCTCCCTCTCTATTTTGATTTTCACTCACTTTTCCACTTCCGCTGTTTTTGACATTCTCTGTTTATTTTATCTCATTTTGTCCGAGTCCCACTCTCTATTTCATTCTCTTTCTCTCCCAACGTCTAACTCTGTCTCTTTATTGCTTTCTTTCTCTTTTTAACTCTCCCGCATTGTCATTTCCACTCGAGCCATCATCCTCTTTTTTCTTCCATACATTTTCTGCGGTACAGTTCCCATTTTGTATTAACGAATAAATTCCAAATAATTTGCATTACAGCCGAATCCTCGCCACGGCAAGGGTTACCACAACACGAACTCGGGAAGAGCGCAAAAAAAAAAATCTCAACAGTTTTCATTTGTTTCAAGCAAAAAATAAATAACCGCATCTAATATATAAAACTACAGGTTTGTACGGGTGTTCGTCTTTATCACTTAAAACGTTATTTTTAGTGGATACCTGTTATATAGGAAGAAAATGAGTAACTACCGACACCGAGGTTCGATCATGACTATCTGGACTTATGAAAATATGTTTTCCGCCAGATGTGCAAATAGCCGTGTCAGGCTACTGACTGCAGTGATTATTGAGAGGAACAATCCAGTTGAATTAACATGAAAAAAAAGTGGTAGCAAGCCGGAGCTCTCCCTTCCTTAATCCTAACCCTTTGTCGTCTAGTGGTATGTCCCAGAATTCTTATGTCATGTTTAAGAAAAACGTACCGGTCTTAAAATAGGCGAATTCAATCACTTTCGACCTGTTATTTAATCTACCTCCCATTCTTACTGAACCTACCGCCTTGTCTAATTAAACCATCGACTGTCAGTGGTTATAATTGAGCGACTACTCTAGCGGGATGGTTAGCAAGCTGGTGTCGAATTCGCCAGGAGGCCTTCATTATTATATGTCTTTGACAGACTAAGTGCCGAAATGTATATAACTGGATATCTACCATGGTGTTAGTATTAACAAACTCACCGCTCAGATATTAGACAAGCAAGACGTACTTCTACAAATGAATATTGAAAATAACATGGACAGCGCATGCGACAAATATGGAAGTTCTAAAGAGAACAGGAACTGTAAAGAGATTGTTGCTAGCAATCAGAAAGTAGGAGCTGAAATTCTGGGAACTGATCATCAGGAAAGAAAGTTTGAAGAACTTAACACTCATAGGACGCTTCAAAAGGAAGAGGGGCAGGGGAAAGTTATAAATAACTTTGTACAAATGGATAAAGACAGTCCATAAAAAATAAGCATTGCTGAGAGCAACAAAAGAAAAGGAAGACGTAGAGAAACATGATTGCTCCTTTCTGAAGGGACAGGATACAGAGACAGGGAGAGAGGCGGAATTGAGAGTCAGTTCGATCGTCAAGGACGCCTCACTATTAGGGCCTTCTTGCACATAGTTCTTTTTTCTTAAAAAAAAAAGAAATAAAGATATAAAATGTAGGACCGACAAGACCCCCCCCCCACCGAAAAAAAAGAAGAAGTAGAAAGTCGGGACTGCCCACCCCCTCCTCTATAATCCCAACCCTTTGTCGTCTAGTGGCATATTCCAGAATTCTTACTTTTAGTCAAATGTCAATTAAGAACATGCCGATCTTAAAAATGGACGAATTCAATCATTTTCGAATGAAATGTAATGTTTTTTTTTCTTTCCATTTAATATATTTTTCTCTTCTCTTGATTCTCTGAAATGTCTAACTAAACTTTTCTTGAACGTTTATTTATGTTCATGTCAATATTGGAAGAAAATGAGTAACTACCGACACCGAGGTTCGAACGTGACACTCTGGACTTATGAATATATATGTTTTCCGCTAGATGTATAAATCGCGATATCAGGCTACTGACTGGAGTGATTATTGGATGACTATTGAGTGGAACTATCCAGTCGAATTAGTGTGAATTATTGTGCGTCGATGATTTGGGTTTTGATTTAAGATTTACCGAACGTTAAGCCAAGCTGCGCTACTAACAAGGTATTCATTGAAATGGTTAAAATTATCTTTGGTTGACTTTTAGTTCTTTGTTCTTGTTAAGTATTTATTTTCGGTTGTAATTAAATGCTGTTTTATCTTATCCATTGAAGCGGTAATACTTAATGAATAACTGCCACCGTACGTCAGAAAAAATGAAAAGATTTTGAAACTGAAAACCTTTTCCATTGTGCTCAAACAGACGTCAAACACTTTCTATCTTTCATTTTCTCATTGAAACCTTGTAACTTCGCTGTTATGTTTTTCCATGCGATCCAAACGAAATAGTCCATAATTTATGGAGTACTGGAAGGACTTCTATTTCCCCTTCTGTATATCTGTCTTTCTTTTATTCATTTTCTCAGTGAAACCAAGTAGTGTCTTTCCCCCTCATTCCACTATCATTCCGGGGTTAATCTCTATCTATAAAAGGCAGGATGTGTGTGTGTAACGATTGCACGGCCGCAATTTTCGACGGATTTGCACCATAATTTACATGCACATGCTCCAAGTTAGTGGGAAGGACAATACCGACTTTGCATTTCCCAACTCCCATAGATAATGGAAATAATAGATTTTTTCATGCTCCTACGGCAATTTTCATGTAGTTTGCGGCCATTTTCTACTGGCCAGAGTGAGAGCCTATAGTTAACTGCCACGAACAGACAGGAAGATTCTATTGGCCAGTGTGAAAGCCAACAGCTGACTGACACAAATGTTAGCTAGCATGCAAAAAAAAAAAAAAAAAAGATAGCTGCATTCGTCACACGTGGGAAAAATTTAAATCTGCATGGCACTTTACTCCAATTGGTTCATTCGCTTGCTTAAACTCAACGTTGATTCTGATTCCGCAGAACTTGGTTGGGTGTGAAAAAGTATTTGTTGTTAACATTCTTTTTCCATTCGGTTTTTCCAGTTACGAGTCCTTTTTTAAAGCTGATCGTTTTGTGTTCATTTAAGTCAAGTGATAGCGATTGCTGTTTTTGTCGTACGATTTTTGAATCAAGCATGGGCAACGCCGGGCCTTCCTGCTAGTACAAGACAAATTCGGAACGAGCGCGAAAAGCATCCTCATAGTCTTCATTTAATTCAAACAAAAATAAATAACCTAATATATAAAGCTCAAGGCATGTACGAGTGTTCGTCTTTATCTCTTAAAAAGGTTATTTTTAGTGGATGCACATATTTAAAAAGACGTTCTGTTTATTTATTAAACCTTCGTCGTTCGAATAAAAAATGAAGTTATGAACTTTCGATAATCTGAAAAGGACTTGCGTTTATATGGCATGATTCGACCTTGCCTGATCGGCGACGCTTTTCGTGGCCCAGTCAGTCTTAAGCACGTCAGATCTAGCAATGATTTCTCCTGCTAAAGGTGGGGCGCCAGTTCGAATCCTGCTGAAGATCGGATATTTTTCTTTAACAAGATTATTCAAATATTCAAGCCGGCAGACAAAAATAAATGAATATTCTTTTTAACAAATAAACAGAGTCATTAATAACCTTCCTGATGGCATTATCTCTCAACTTGGAAGCTATACATTTACTCCTGTTTCGATGTTAAGTCTGATCGGACAGGGAGGTCAAATTGGAGGATGGTGTCAAAAATAACAATCAATCTGTTGTTAACTGATGCTGAGATATTTATTTTAACGCATGCAGAAGTAAACTGCTCTGAGATCTGAGAGACCCCTCTCTGCCTTCCAGCAGCATGGCTGATGCTAACCTCCACGAGATTTACACGTTGTACCTCCTCCGGCTAATGTTCTCATCTGACATGAAATGGAAAGACTACATTAAATCTATTGCTAGCTCAGCTGCTAAGAAAGTTGGTTCACAGTGTCATACTAGACAATTTTTTCTCTTCAGAATCTATCTTACATATCTATGTCTACCATTTACCCATTTTTTCTTTCATTCCACTGTGCTTTCGGGTTTCGCTGTCTCATTTTCCATCCCTTGTTAAAACACCTTTGTGTAACCTCAAGGAGACTGACTCATTTCACCTTCTCAAGCTAACATTCTCTTCTGACATGAAGTGGAAAGACTACATTGAATCAACTGCCAGGTCAGCTACTAAGAAAGTTGGTTCATTGTGACATGCTAGACAATTTTTCTCTCCATAATCTATCTTATATCTATCTTATATATTTATAAGTCTACCACTCATCCATGGTTAGAATATAGCTGACACATATGGTCTAGTGCCCCTGCTATATATCTGGAGACCCTTGATAAAATCAAAAGAAGAATCCGCAATATCATTGGTCCTGACCTGGCATCTCGGCTTCAATCTCTTTCCTAGCACCGTTAATTTGCTTTTCTTTGCCTTTTCTAAAAGTATTTTCATGGCAATTGTTTCCATGAGCTCTTCGCTATGGTACTAAGAGTTTATGAATTTAAGCGCCGTACTAGACTAGCGACGAGGTCTCACGAATTTACAGTTGAGTTGGCTAGATGTAACCGTAAGTTCTATACTAACAGTTTCTTTTCTCGCACTCCTTGCTTGTGGAACACTTTTCCGGTTCCATGGTTTCCGGCCAACTTTAATCTTTGAAAAATTTAAATACAATGTCAATCCCTTTTTACTGTCTAACTGATTACTCTTCTTTTGTTCTTGCTCCTTAGAAACTCTTCTGTTTTCTAATTCAGTAACTCCTTGTGTTTTAATAGCTTTTCTGCGTTGCTTGGGGTGAAAACGATTTTAAAAAAATATGACTATCAACTAAAAATAACGTGTAATTTCTGTCAGATTCAGAAATAAAAAAATCCTGAGACAATGTATTATGATTACTTACATTATTTACATTATTCGGACTGTTATCCTCATCTTCATTGCCATATTCCCAACGTTTCGGTCACTGTACGCTCCGGCCTCCTTCAGGTGATTGAAATTTCGAATCGAACCCTTTATTGCGTCCACCGAGGTAGATTGTTCTAGTTCCACGTACCATGCCTCTTCTGGATGCCTCAGTTTTTTTCTCTTTAACTCAACTCTCCAAGTTTGGTCCACCACTGCTGTGGTCTGCTATTGAAGTCAGAACCCTTTGGGTCTACTCACTAGATCTAACCAACGCCTTTATCCACTGGGACATGCGTGCTTGAGACATCCGGAAAAGGCGTGGCACGTGGAACCTCGCTTTAAAGCGAGAAAAAAAAGTTTAACTGACGAATTCTGATATGGTCAATATCACGTAAGATGATCCGAACAACATCACGAAAGTTGATCTGGTCAACATCACGAAAGTTGATCTGGTCAACATCACAAAAGTTGATCTAGTCAACATCACGAAAGCTGATCTGGTCAAAATCACGCACGGAAGAACGCATCCCATTGACATGTCTCTTTCTTTCTCTCTCTCTCTCACTCTCTCTCTCTCTCTCTCTCTCTATATATATATATATATATATATATATACGTATGTATGTGTGTGTGTGTGTGTGTGCGTGTGGTTCTGAAAATTTATTAGCGTGGCCTGACGATTGCATCTAGCATGAAACAGCTTGTCGCCGCTTTAACTTCAATGTTCACTTTTATATTTACACACGCTCTATCTCTGATATTGAGCACCGCCTTCATTACCTTCGTATTCCACTCGAACAGCATCTTTCCACGAACCGCTGCTCTGTGGAACCGACTCCCAAGAGGATGCTTCCCAGATTGCTACAATCTTAACCTGTTCATGCCTAGCGTTAACTGTTATCTTCGCCACATATCTGCATAAACTGTGCCTCTTACTCTGTAACCCTCTACCTCTAGAGCAGTGGTTCCCAACCGATTTTGGGCCATGCCCCACTTTGGTTTTTCTAAAATTCTAGTGATCCCCCCAAACCGTAATATTTAATTCTTACATATTCAAAAAGCTGTACATTTGTTAATAATATTCATTATATCAATAAGTTTTTTATGTGCGATAACTATACTCATGGTTTAATCTAAAAATACAATATTTTCTGAAAATCTAAAATAAAATTAAAAAATAAATTGAATCTATAATTAATCAAGTAATTTAAAAATAAATAATCGATACGTTTACATATTACAATTTATATGATAATTAATTTGCAATAATGACGAAATTATACAAAAAAAATAAATAAATTAAAGTAAAAATGGAATAAAACAAACTCATAAATATTTAACTTCTGTCTTCTGAATTCTTGTTCTTTTATTGTTACTTAATAGTATTTTCCTCTCATATTCTTTAAAAATCTCGCGTCTCAGTGACTTTATTGCCTTGCTTAGGGTGAAATGATTAAAAATGAATAAATTAAAACATGTATATATGCACATATCTGGGTATGTGTTAGTATTTATATATAATGATATTATTAAAAATTTAACTTTTTTCAAAATTTAAATCTTGTGACCTTTCCAATAAAACTCTAGCGTATTATAAATTTGAAATTTGAAAGTTAGAATTAGCCTTCCGTTCGTTGTGAATGAATATAAACATGAGAACTGATAATAGATTTCGGAGTTACAGAATAAGAGATACAGTTTATGGTGATATGCTTGGACGGTAGACATGAACATTTAAAGGTTGTAATCGGGGAAGCATCCTCTTGGGAGTCGGTTTCACCGAACATCGGTTTGCTAGAAGAAACTCCACGAGTGGAACTTACAATGAAATACGAAGGGCGTGGCATAGTGGGTCTTAATCGTCTGGATTACAACTGATGGAATCAAGGAATTTAGTTAATCTGAACAGATATGGCAACGAGAAGCTTGGCATGTTTCGTCTGTAAGAAATTGAGTTTTTTAATTATTTCACCCCAATCAAGGTGAGAATGCCTCTGGTACGCAGGCTGTTACAGCGAGTGAAGGAGGGAGAAATGAATGGGTTTAGGGGGGGGGGTCGAGGAAATGATGAAAGACAAACGGGTTTCAAGAAGGTAGAAGATGACGATTGGCGCTGCAATAAAAGATTGTAGTTATCAGGGAAGCAAGTATAAAAAAGGGCGTTCCACAGGCTCTTGTAAAAATAGAATATAGCAGGGGGAGTGAGATACTTACTGGAACGCCACAGGGAGCCATTTTCGGCCTGATCTGGCTCTTGTAAAGATAGAATATAGCAGAAAGAGTCAGATACTGACTGGTGGGTCAGATACTTACTAGAACGGCACGTGGATCATTTTTGGCCTGATCTGGTTCTTGTAAAGATAGAATATAGCAGAGGGGTCTGATACTTACTAGAATAGCAGAGGGAATCATTTTCGGCCTGATCTGGCTCTTGTAAAGACAGAATATAGCAGGAGGGGGTCAGATATTTACTGGAACGGCACGTGGATCATTTTCGGCCTGATCTGGCTCTTGTAGAGATAGAATATAGCAGAAGGAGTCAGATACTTACTGGAACGGCACAGGGAACCATTTTCGGTCTGATCTGGCTCTTGTGAAGATAGAATATAGCAGGGGGTCTGATACTTGCTAGAACAGTACGGGGAACCATTTTCGGCCTGATCTATCTCTGGTAAAGATAGAATATAGTAGGGAGGTCAGATACTTAATGGAACGGCACGAGGACTATTTTCGGCCTGATCTGGCTCTTGTAGAGATAGAATATAGCAGAAGGAGTCAGATACTGACTGGAACGGCACAGGGAACCATTTTCGGCCTGATCTGGCTCTTGTAGAGATAGAATATAGCAGGGGGGTTGATACTTACTAGGACAGCACGGGTTACCATTTTCGGCCTGATCTGGCTCTTGTAAATATAGAATATAGCAGGTGTGGTCAGATACTCACTGGAACGGTACGGGATCATTTTCGGCCTGATCTGGCTCTTGTAAAGATAGAATATAGCAGGGGGTTTGATACTTACTAGAACAGCACGGGTAACCATTTTCGTCCTGATCTACCTCTTGTAGAGATAGAATATAGTAGAAGGAGTCAGATACTTACTGGAACGGCACACGGAACCATTTTCGGTCTGATCTGGCTCTTGAGAAGATGCAATATAGCAGGGGGCTCAGATACTTACTGGAACGGTACAGGGAACCATTTTCGGTCTGATCTGGCTCTTGTAAAGATAGAATATAGCAGGGGGTCTGATACTTACTAGAACAGCACGGGGAACCATTTTCGGTCTGATCTGGCTCTTGTAAAGATAGAATATAGCAGGGGGTGAGATACTCACTGGAACGGCACGGGGATCTTATTCGGCCTGATCTGGCTCTGTAGAGACAGAATATAGAAGGGGGGTTCTGATACTTACTAGAAAAGCACGGGTTACCATTTTCGGTCGGATCTGGCTCTTGTAAAGATACAATATAGCAGGTGAGTCAGATACTCACTGGACCGGCACGGGGATCATTTTCGGCCTGATCTGGCTCTTGTAAAGAAAGAATATAGTAGGGGGGTCTGATACTTACTAGTATTGGACGGGGAACCATTTTCGGCCTGATCAGTCTCTTGTAAAGATAGAGTTTCTCAGAGTCAGATACTTACTGTAACGACACCGATAACCGTCCATTTTACAGCGTCGTCCATAATAAAACAAAAATACCTTTTATACACTAAACTCAACTATACACTAGACGAAACCAACTTTATCTGAATCTGTAATTAAGAGGGCGCCAATCGGAAAAAATAGTTTTAAAATGTTTGCGTTAATGCTATGCAAACTACTTCACTAAGGGAAGATCTCCAAGCATTTGTGTATACATGATAAATGAATTATAAAACGTTCCGAATAAATTGTAGTCGATATGTGGAGTTTAGAGCCTTGTAAATTTTTTAAGTTTGGTCATCTGGTTTGGTGACAGTAGAGAGTTTTGAAATACTAACTCAAGTTCCATATATCATATCACAGACACGCAAAACTTCGTCTGGTTCCCAGTAAGAAATGATTCATCTGATTTGCGTCTCAAGAAAGCAGAACATGTCTAGACAAGCTTAGTTAAAAATGTTTGGCTGATTCATTACCGCAGCGACATGCTGTGGTCATCTGGGGAATTAAAATATCTCACCTCTTACTTGAAAAATAATAAAAACAATACACTTGACGGAGTAGGTGTTACTGAAAAAATATTCTGGTGTTTAAAACAAAAAGTGGGATAGAGTTTTCTTTTTTTTTACTTAATGGTCAACCATATAATAAAAATCTTTGTTTTTTAAAAAGCTTGAGATTATAGTAAGCAAAACCTTCCTTATTGGATCTAGGTAAATATAATCTGATAATATGCAAAAACATAGGGACTCTCAAATTCCTGAACAAGCCGAAGGCCTAATCAAGAGCCCCCCTCAGGAGCTAGCTTAAATACCGTATCCAGTAAATTGCTCGAAACCAATTGCTCGACAGTAAATTGCTCGACAGTAAATTGCTCGAAAAATAATTTCTCGAACTAAATTGCTCGAAAAATAATTTCTCGAACTAAATTGCTCGAAAGGCAGATTGCTCGAAGTAATTTAAAATCTCAAAGTACCACGTAAACTGCGCCGTCTCACGACACGACAACGGAGCTGGATATAAAAGGAACCACAACACTCAACTTTAGCAGTCCTGATTTTTTTTTTGTTCTATTACGTTTGTATTTCTAGTTCGGACTATGACACAAACAAATGTTGAAGAATATTTAAGAAGTGTTACATATAATATTTCATACTAATAGAGTAAATATTAGCAATAATAGTTTGTTTTTTTTTTTAAATCACGAAGAATAACAGTAATAATAAAAATGTACCATTTATTTTAAACTATGACAAAAAAGCAATGTAGAAAAAAAAAAGTCTTGCTATATAAATGTACACGTTCGTTAATTTTAACTGTACAGTTAACAACGATAAAGTTGTATTATTAGGTTGGTGCAAAAATAATGACGCAATAATGTCGTTTTTTGACGTTAAAAATACATCAAAAAACGACATTATTACGTCATTATTTTTGCAACAACTTACTATTTTATCTTATAGTAAATATTAGAAAAAATCTAGTTTTATTTTCTTTTTTAACCACAGGTTTCGAGCAATCTGTCTTTCGAGCAATTGATAGTTCGAGAAATTATTTTTCGAGTAATTGATTTTGAGCAATTTACCTTTCTCATTACATGCGCCAGAAATTCTGCTTCTTCGTGATGTTAAGTATGTTTCCTTATTTCTATTTTCTCTAAAACCTCGGCGTTGCTCACATGTTTAGTCCATAGTATCCTCAGCATCTTTCTGTAGAGCCACATTTCTAATGCTTCATGACCATTTTTGAGGTGATTGTCCAGCATTTGCTGCCATACAAAAGGATAGATATTATGTAACAGTTCAATATTCTTTTCTTTGTTTCCACCGAAATTTGTATATCTTTTAAATTATTTACCAACCTTCCCACAAGGTCACTATTTAGCGTGGAGCGTTCCGATCCCGTAGTCCTGGGCAAAATTTGCCCGTAGACCCATATGTACACGGAATCGGGTTTGTCTAACTCTCCAAATGAGATTTGCCTTTCGGCAAAGCCTTGTCTAGGTTCCTCTCCGCCCGGAGGCAGAGAATTCGACAAGGGTAGAAGAGGAAGAGAAATCTCTTTTAGGTTCTGGAATGCATCTTTGGTCATCCCAATACGTCTTCGGATCTCAGGGTCGCACTTTCCATCCTCTGTTAAAAAAACTTCCCAGATATTTAAATTTCTGTACTTGTTTGATTTTAGTATCCTCGATTTGTAATTTCTCTTTTAGGCTCACCCTTTTGCTGATAACATGCATTCTGTCTTCTTGTAGTGTATAGTTAGTCCTTTCTTCTGGCTTTCCTTCGATATCTTCTGTAGGTAATTTCGAAGCTTTCTTTTCGTGTCTGCTATCAACATCAATATCATCTGCATATCATATGTTTAAAATGTGTCCACCAGTAATGCATCCTGGTAGTACTTATAATTCTCTCAGAAATGCCTAGCTGTATACGTTGGTTAAATCCAGTGAGAAGACACACACTTGTCTTACACCTCTTTTTAATTTTGTATATCTACTGAAATGAGTTTTCAATCAGAGGGCCGCGTTTGAAATCCAGTCGGGTACATTACAAGCACTTACGCGCAAATAACATTGGAAAAGGTATGAATCCACATTATCCCGCCAACTATGGGTTAAATAATATGACTTGCATCTGGAAAATCAGTGGTATTCTAAAAGAAAAAAAAACTGTTAATGAAATATCCACTCGAAATAAAAAAGAAAAATTCTTACAATCCAAAATATGTTTAGGCTTTAAATAACCTCTAAAGGGTTGATAAGCCGTAAAAAAGAAATTATTCTTCCAATCCAAAATACGTTTCGGCTTTAAATAACCTCTAAAGGGCTGATAAGCCGTAAAAAAGAAGAAATTATTCTTACAATCCAAAATATGTTTCGACTTTAAATAACCCCTAAACTGTTGATAACCCATAAAAAAAAAGAAATTATTCTCACACTCCAAAATATATTTCAGCTTTAAATAACCCCTAAAGTGTTGCTAAGCCATAAGATAGAAGAAGAAATTATCTTACAATTCAAAATATGTTTCGGCTTTAAATAATGCCTAAAGGCTTGATAAGCCGTAAAAAAGAAACAAAATTATAATCCAAGATGTTTCGGCTTTCAGTATCACACAAAAAATGGTTGATAAAACGTAAAAAAATATCAACTAATCAACCATAAGTAGCAATGTTGGGCCCTCTGACGTGGTTTAATGGTTAGCGAGCTTGGCTTGCTAGAACAACTGCGATTGAATAGTAAGTTCGTTCCTCGGTGGGTGCCTCATACGGTTGTCGTTGTGCCACATCTAGGCTGTGTTTAAAAAATCTCTATAAGGGGCCACGGAGACAAAATCCTCTTGAGTCCACATGAACTTTTCATTTTTCATCTCGTTATGTGTCGTGTCCTTTCAGAACGTGGGCGGACATTGCTCTTTTTTTTGTTGCTATCTCTCTTAATCCCTGCTCTGCCAACCATTTGCACAAGCTCCTTCTTCTTCTATGTGCTGTGTCCCTTCAGGATGTAGACAGTCATGGCTCTCCACTATTTCCTGTCCTTTGGAACTATTAGTAAAGCTTGTCTCTCCACTAAATCTCCTAATCCCTGTACTGCCAACCATTTACACAAGCACTTTTTTCTTCTATATGCTGTGTCCCTTCAGGATGTAGACAGTCATGGCTCTCCACTATTTCCTGTCCTTTGGAACTATTAGTAAAGCTTGTCTCTCCACTAAATCTCCTAATCCCTGTACTGCCAACCATTTACACAAGCTCTTTCTTCTTCTATGTGCTGTGTTCCTTCAGGATGTAGACAGTCATGGCTCTCCACTATTTCCTGTCCTTTGGAACTATTAGTAAAGCTTGTCTCTCCACTAACTTTCCTAATCCCTGTTCTGCCAACCATTTACACAAGCTCGTTAGGTAGGTTTTTCACTGCTTTCCTCCGTCCCTCTTGCCTTCTGTATGTCCTGTGAGTGTCATATTCTCCAGACATCTTTCCTTGTTATGCTTTCGAGAAATTTCAACTCTCTTTCTGTTTCGAAATATAATTCTGCTTTTTATTACCATTTTCGAAAACGGAAACAAGACAAAAAAGTCACATTACATTTCAAATTCACTATCACCAATCATCACGGTCTGGTTGGCGCCCTAGATCTTCTTTCTTGGTAACTCCGGCTAAACCTTTTCCCCTTGTGGTGAGGGAGACGCAAGATGCCGATTGTGCAGCGAAGATCGTCGGTGGAGGCGATGGCAGGACAAGAATCGTCGAGCAGAACCGTGAAGAGGATTCAAGAAAGCTATTGCACCGAGTAACCTCGCAGTGAAATGACGTGGAGAGGGTGGAGTCGGATAATGGTCTGCAAGATTGAGTCAATAGGGGGGTGGTGATGGCAGGAGAGCTGTGAATGTTTTTTTTTTTTTAATGCGTTATTGAATTTGTCTTTTGAAGCTTACCAGATGCAGAAAATAGGCACACGTCCTTACGCACAAACACACACACACATGCGAAAGCTTTACACTGACAAACGCATAGACACACACGCGCGCATGCGCATAAACCACACACACACAAGCAAACACGCAAACGCACACTCACACACATAGACAGACAGGCAAACACAGACACCCACACACACACCCAGACAAACAGGCAAACACGCACTCAGAGACACTTTCCCACACACTCAGACAAGCAAACACACATAGACACACAGATACAGACAGACAGGCAAACATACAGACGCGTACAAAAGCATACTCACACTCACAGAAATACAGGCAAACACAGACACCCACACATAACCAGACAGACAGGTAAACACACACATAGACACACATAGAGCCAGAAAGGCAAACACACAGACTCATACAAACGCACATGCAGACACACAATCAGGCAAACACAGAAACACACACACACACACACACACAGACAGACAAGCAAAAAGGGCAAACAGACACTCACAGACACACACGCACTGACACAGAAAGACAGTCAAACACACACACGCACACACAGACAAAGACAAACACACACACACATGCATACACAAATGTAATTACAAGAAATAATTCTTAATTTTATTTTCATCTCTATTTAAGTGCTTCGACGTGTTGCAATGTTTAGCATTCTTTTTTGGCCATATCAATGCAGTTGTGAGTTCAATTCTCACTAGGATCTCTATATTTTTGTCCTTGTGCCACGTTTAAACTTTACTTATTAAGTCGCTATATTTCTATATTTTGGTGTGTTTTTTTCTTGCAATCCTTATGTCGATTTTACATTTGGAACCATTCAGTGGGCAGAATGAATAGTATTAAAATAAGACTGCACTCGATTAAAAGAGGTGTTTACATTAATAAGTCACAAGGTCAAAATGACAATATTCTTAGCATTGCGGTTTAAAAGCAAGAGACATAGCATTAAAGAAATCCTAATCAAAAATTAATAATAGTAGACAATACTTCGTCAAAGAAATCCAGACGACTTAAGACTAATACCTGGTAGAAAATAAGGAGAAACAAAATGAAACATTAATAATACTTGATAAATCTTCGTCTAAGTCAGCCAGACAACTTAACACGACAATCTGTAAAAGCGAGAGAAATAATATGAAAGTAGGTATGTTTAATACTTCGCTAAAAAATAGCATACCCTGATGAAAAAAGGCCCCAAACTTGATTAAACAATTTTTTAACGTCTAAATGTTTATGTTATTATTAAGAGAAAAAACGAAAGTATTTTTTGAATATTTTTAAAAATATTTTAATCCTTTCTCGCACGTCCGAAATTTTAGTTAAAAATCTTGTTTTTTTGAGTCAACAAAAATCGATCATGTCAGCCATTTTTGCCAGCTTTGTAAACCCGTCCTCGGTATGACGATAAACTACGTCCAACAGCAAGGCCTCAGATCATGAGGTTTTGAGGAGCGTGGAACCATCTCTTAATTGCTGGTGTTCCCAGGTTCACCCTGACCCGGGGTGGCACCTGTTAGCTATGGAAAATAGTTAACATCCAAACTGGGGTCAAAATACTATTAAAGTGTAAAAATAGGTTT
The DNA here is from genome assembly GCA_963932145.1 of Acanthosepion lycidas. NCBI lineage: Eukaryota > Metazoa > Mollusca > Cephalopoda > Sepiida > Sepiidae > Acanthosepion > Acanthosepion lycidas. Next base: position 19,353,546 of record OZ010584.1, read on the forward strand.
TGATACTAGAAATACTTTGTAAAAAATTATTACCAGCAATAATTTTTTGAAGGAAAAATTATTATCAACAATATGTTAAAAAATAATATTACCAACAATACATTCTTGAAAAAAAAATTCCAACTATACATTTTTTGAAAAAAATATTACCAGAAATATATTTTAGAAGAAAAAAAATATTACCAGTAATACATTTTTGAAAAAAATATATTACCAACAATAAAAATGTTGTCAGCATTAAATAATCCATTGAGGTTGATATGCCGTAAAACAAATCAAACCAAACCAACTTCGTAAACAAAAGTGAAATTCTCCGTTTTCAAAAGTTATTTTAGGAAAATCAGAAAATTTAAAGTATACTTAATGTAATTGGAAATAAACTTAATTTTTTAGCAGAAAAATTTAGTTGGAAATAAGAGATTCCTGTCTGATCGTAGTGATTGGTTTTGGAGGTGTGAATTGACGTTTACTAACGTCAGGGCAATTTATTGAACGGAAGGGCAGAAGTGACAGTATTTTCGAATTTTAAGTGAACCAGCTTATTTAACTATAAAACAATTCTTAAAAATTAAATACGTTCAAACGTCTAATACTTTGTTGATTTTTTTAGGTACCTTTTTAACGAAAATAAGTCCAAAGCCTACACTGTTTCCGTCCTTAAAACTGAATCTAAAAAAGACATAGCTAAAATAACTGCAGTATGTCTCTCAATGTAAAAGAAAATAAATGAAAGAAATTCTAATCAAGATGAATAATAATAGACAGTGCTTCATCTAAGAAATTCAATCAACTTAAGACTATTACGACTTAATGAAAATGCAAGGAAAATAAGATGAAAGAAATACTAATAAAAAAATTAATAATGTTTATCGTCTTAGAAATCAAGAGCATTACTATTGGTGTAAAAGCAAGAAAAATAAAATGAAAGAAATACTAATAAAGTTTAATAAATAAATTCTAAGAAATTCGCATATTTTATGACCAGACTTTAAAAAATTTAAAATAACTGATAACGCTTCATCGAAGTATTCAAATTTTAGTTTGTTTACTACAAGGTGTAAAAATCAAAAGAAATAATATAATTCTTTTTTACTAATTTTCATTCAGTACAAGGCCCAAGAGTTACTCAAGGTAGAGGGATACTGGATAAGGTTGCAAGTGAGCGAGAAAAAAGATAAGAATTACAGTTTATATGTCGGAAAGATAACCGTTAATTCTATACAGTCGTCCCTCGTTTATCGCGGTTAAACAGTTCACGACCCTACCGCGATAAGGGATTTTCGAGAAGTAGGATTCTTTATTTATAAATCGAATATTTTCGTAGTTAGATTATAGTAAACCTGTTTACGACCTTTTAAATGGGGTTCTTGACATTATAAAAGCTCACTAGACATGAAATAAGCCCCGCTGTAGTCACCTTTACACTTATATTACCCAATATATTCGACAAAATCAGAGAAAATAAGACATAATAGACATCACAAATATCATAATATTATAGTTCTGCATGAAAATCACACACACAGTTCTTACGTGAACACCGTTTCATCATCAAACAAGTTGCATTATTTTTCTAGTTTAGTGCGAACCTAGGAAAATAATACTGATGATGAAGCGATGAAGAGATGTACTGCACAACAAAGGTTACTGCCTCTCTAAATCATTTACATAAACATTCTTTAGACCTTGGAAGAACTAATAAGCATAATTTTATATACATACATACATATATATATATATATATATATATATATATATATATATATATATGACATCTTTCCTTGCAGACTGATCATAGATTCTTGATTGGATTTAAATCAGCAGAGTTTCTTTCCGGGCCAAACTACAGTACTTTGATTTGCTCACTGGTAAGGCTTGGCAGTGTGTTCGTACAGCGTTACAATTTCCGTACGCTTCCTTGGAGTATCGTCCAACGCAGACAATGGCCGTACAATGGCTCGACGGTCGAGACAGTAGTGCCTGGGCGTGATAAAAATCTGATGCAATGACGGATGACGCACTATTTTTCATTTTTCCATTTGTTTATTATTTGCTTGGGATAATTTATTTTACTTGTTTTTATATCATTTTGTTTATTTTTATTTATACTTTTCAGTTTTCGATTTTTAAGTAACGTAGTAAAAATTTGTTTACATGTCTGTATTTTGAGATGTGCTCAGATCATTTATTTAGTAATTTATTTTTGTCTGGGAAGATAATAATAGCTATTTTTTTCCTCCAGGCAAATTTTGCAGGTTGTGGATTGATTGTTGTAGGCTGATGATCTTTTCCTTATTTTCCGTGCTATTTTTGGTGTGATTTGCGTTTTGTTTTTAATTTCCAAGATATAATTTCAAAGTATTGTGCTTTTCGCGTATTTACTATTTGTGAAAGATGTTTTCTGTGCATAGTTTCTTTGTTTCTAGATTCCTTCAGTTACTCCTATATATACTTTTACTTCATTATCTGGAGATTTTTCCGTGGCTTGGTATATCACGTTGTTTTGTAAACAATTACCGTTTAAGTGAAATTCATTCTTTATTCTACAGTTACACGCGGGTTTAATTTCTTCGGGTGGTTTTTTGATAGTTTTCCTGATGTGCTATTTTTATTATTTGTACCATGTTCTCAGTGCAACGGCAGCTGATTTTTACAGCGTTTTTAGTGAATATTTTGTGTAGAGTGCCTGATTCTGGGATTTGATTAAGAGTTTGAAGAATATTTTACCTGCGTTTGTTTTTACGTTTTTGCTGTACGGTGGGTTGAACCATATGATATTTCTTCTCCTGTTGGCCTTTTTTTGTGCTCTGTGGTGAGTATGTGAGTGTTGCTGGGAATTCACTATATTTTAGGGCTGTTTCATAGTCTTTCTTAGCTTCGTTAAATATGGTTTCATTGCAAGAATTGTCGGAAAGCCTGCGGTTAATCGATTTTGGTATCTGTTTGATTATAGAAGGCGGGTGATTGGAACATGTGTGTATGTACAGTGGTTTATCATTGGGTTTTTTGTATGGTTTATATGTGCCTTTACTTAGGTTGAAGATAACATCTAGAAAATCTACATCGTTTAGGTTAGTTTTTATATCTATGTCAAATACTTTATTTTTGAAAATCTTTATGAAAATTGCTTTTCTAGTTTTGTCTGTGTTTTGTTTGTAATAGTTTCATAAGATTATGAGACCGTCGTCCCTGTAGAGTCCTGTATCATTGTTATCTTTCATTTTATTTAGTTTCGTATAAGGAATATATATAAAAAAATTCACGTACCATCAAAACTTCCCTTTGTAGTGTCAAAGATCCCTTCTTTCTTTATCCATGCGTCTTCATTGTGGAATAGTAGTGATTTACGGGAGTGTTTAATGATATCGATTTCGATCGTGTTTATTCTTATTTGTTCATGGGCTAACGTGAAGGCCTTATTTAGCATGGCTTCTGTTATGGATGGGTAAAATTCTTTTATGTTTTTTATATCAAATTGTATAAATTGGGAATTATATTTCTTATTTATGTTGTGGAACCAGTCAATAGTTGATTTTGTGTTTTTCCACTGGTTTACTCCTAACTTATTCCTTAGTTCAAAATTAATTATTTTAAGTATCGTTTTACTTATTTTACCTAGTTCAGTTTTAGTTGGGTTTATGAGCATGCATGCAGGTTTGGTTTTGAAATTTTTTGTGGTCTTTTAGTGTGATAAAGGCTTGCGCCTTACTGATGCAACTTATTCGGCCATCTAGGTCTAATTTTTGGGCGATTGCTTTAGCTTCTTTATTGATATCGTGTTCTATTGTTTCCAGTGCTTTTTTGTATGTTTTGGTTATGTTGCCCATGAGTAATTTGTTGTGTGTAGGAGGGCTTAGTTCGTATAAATTTCTTGTTTTGTCCGCTGTGATAAATACATTTGCTGAATTGTTTATTTTAGTTATATCTTCTTTTAGTTTTTTTGGGATGCATCTTGTTTTTGTTTTCTCGAAGTCGTCTAATTCTTTTTGTTGCGGGGGGGGGGCATTTTATGGAGAAAAAGATAGCTATTATTACCTTCCCGAACTAAAATAAATTACTAATTCTCTAAAACTCCTCTGTTAAGTTTTAATCTCCCACCTTCTCTCGTCTGTTACCCCTCTCTTTAGCTCTAACATTCGTCCCACACTCTCATACTTACACTCTAAATTCTTTTTTTTATTTCCGGAGTTGTTTTTTCTGTTTTCTTTTTGAATTTGTAGGTCTGATGAATTGCATCGTATTTACGATTCCAATGGAATAAATTATGACCATTGAATATTAGTGTTTAAGCCTTTTTATTATATCCTTACTTTGTCCTGGACATTGAGTTCTACCTGGATTCTATCCTCTTGGAAATTTTTTATTAAAAAAATATATATGTATGTGTATGCATCTATGTATATATATTTATATATTTTGCATATGTATATATATTTTGCATCCGGATGCCTAGCCACACTGATGAGCTGTGAAACAGCGAAACAGTCTGTCTGTGGATGACGTTATATTGGCTCCTGAAATAAATATTAATTTCAGTTGAGCTCTCTAGGGAGTAGGTTTGGGTTTGTAAACAGTGACTATTATAGCTTATATATAACGAGACTCTTCGCATAGCGAATCAAGTCACTGTCAGTCACTGGGCGTGTTTCTAAATATAAATACGCTAAAAATCCACCTGCTTCCCTGCCGTGTGCCGAATCTCCGGCTGATACCAATTCAGTCGGGTTTCGATCCGGGCTAGAGGCAACCGGATGTCTAGTCACACTGATGAGCTGTGAAACAGCGAAACAGTCTGTCTGTGGATGACGTTATATATATATATATATATATATATATATATATATATATATATATATGAATATAAGCTTAAAAATATATATAGGATTAAAAAATATTTATCAATATTGTGATTTTCTTTCTTTGTTTAATGATAATGTTATTAAGCTTATCAGACGATATGAAAATAATTTACACAAAATAAATAGACAACACTTGTCGATATTATTTAATGAAATATGTACCAATATATATATATATATATATATATATATATATATATATATATATATATATATAAATATATATAAAACAATAAACATTCCAAAATCCTTGGTTGTTTGAGGGTCTCAAATAGATGATAATCTGAATGTATCAACGTTGATTCGATGATCTGAAATCCCCCATCATCACCGACTAATCTTCTAAAGAAAACAAGATGTCAGCAGTTTTGAGAAGAAATTGAAGCCAAAAGTGTACTTTACTAAACTCCATTCTGTTTTTTTTTTTATCATTTCACCTCAAGCAAGGCAATAAAACCACTAAGACACAATGAGTAAAAAATACTGAGAGAGGACAATAAAAGAACAAGGTTCATGGAGACAGAAGTTGATTCAAATCTTTGAAAGCCATAAACCAGAAGAGATTTCCACAAGTGAAAAAAAAGAGAGATGAAACTGTCAGCAATAGAACTTATGGCGGCATCTAGTAATTTCAATAGCAAAATGATGAGACCTAGCTGCCAATCTAGCACTACATTGAAATTCATGAAGTCAAATAGAGGAAAGCTTATCAGAAAAAAAATTATCATGAGAATATTTATAGGGAAGCTACGTTACGGCGGCGAGGAAAAGTCTGAAGCCGATATGCCAGATCAGGACCAATAACATTGCAGAATCTTAATGGAATTTTGTCACAAATCTCTAGATACATAGCAAAAGCATCGGGCCGAATGTGGCAGCAATAACCAGGCAGTTAATACAATCAGATACCGTGAAACACTGGACAGACTAAGGAATTTCTTTTAATATTAACGCTCAACCAATACTAGATGCGTGAACCACGCTGGCTAGAATGTTACTGTTAAAATAGTAATAGTGAATGGGGTGTGGGGTGAATAAAAAAGATTTGGCAGGAAGATTAGATAATGAGGTTAAAAGAAGATAGATAACGACTGGCCTCTGACTAGTAGAGATTAGGGTTGTAGATTTCAGGGAAGAATCCTCTCTGATTGAATCTTTCTCTTTATATTTAGAATACGGGGGAAATGAGGGTGATTCGGCTCCGTGAGTGCGGCACGGCATGGTCAAGTTTTAAATATCTGTGGAAAAAGAGGCTACTTTAAAATATTGCTAAAATAAGGGGGAACCGTGATATGTGTAATACTCGGTTTGATGGTGGGTATTCCATAGATTTCAGAACTGGTCTAACTTTGTCCTGAATCAAAGTTAGTCAAATTATGACCGTTTGAAATTGATCAAACCTCACACTTGTTGTGGAAAATTTAAAGAATACCCAACGTGAGTCGTGAGTTGATGGACAAGGATGAGACTATTTAACGGTTTAAAAACATTCTTTATATAAGAGAGACCCAACGGGAAGAGAATAGAGTATTGCCAAAAAAAAAAGTATTCTTTTAGCAGTTAAAAGTCAAGGCATCTAAATCATGTGCCTGATTAAAACAAATGAAATATCTGTACTGTGATGTCTTCTGCCGATAGCAGCTTTTCTCTTTCATCATTCACGTTTGCTCGTGGTCAGAATTGCCTGTTCTTGAAGTAGGCTGAAGGTGTCCTTCGTGATGACCTCAGCCTCTAACTTGGCGCCTAAAATATATTTCGCGCCTAATTCCAGAAAATTATGGATAATATTATACATTAATTACTAATTTTTAATTGATAACTATTTGTGTTCAGTAGTGGACATTAATAGCTATTTGCTGATATGTTAAAATTTTGGAATAATGCAATAATAAAGATTTAAATTTCATCTCTGATAAATGTCGCTATCTGTAAAGACGATAATCACAGAGGCTTTTTCTCTTTTCCTTTGAATTCTTAGTACGACAAGCAGTGTTCGTCTGTATAATTTATGTCAGTAAGTGTATAATTAATTTTAGCTGGTCTATGATAGACCGAGGGTAACAGCAAAATTGTTCAAATCGTGTAACAGCATAATTGTCCACCCCCCCCCCAAATTTTTTTTCATATCTAAAAATCCACTAAACTATTAGGTTGGTGCAAAAGTAATGTCGTTTTCTCACATATGTTACTATGTGAGAAAACGACATTATTTTTGCACCAGCCTAATAATTGAGTTTCTTTTTTCTGGGTTTTCAGATAAGATGTTTAGCCATTTTGACCCCATTTGTCGCAGAAATAAGCGAAATAACTCTTTGGGTTATTCAGCTAGAAATAGATCAGGTCAAAATCGTTTTCTGTCAACCCCACTCTCTTCCCAAATGAGCAATGGTAAGAGGAAAAAGACAATTCAGGCTTGCAGTAATTGTATCAACATTCATACGCTGGCTTCCATATGCAAAGTCCATTCAAAAATCATCAAAAGAACAGTGAATAAGTTTAAAAAGTAAGGGAAGAGTAGAGATGAAAACTGGATCAGGAGGTAACAACAGCAATGTGCCAATAAATCGTCCGTTACCTTCCCTTAAGATACAGGAGATATAAAAAGCACTCTGTTACACCCGTCAGTAGACGAGTAGTCAGAATAAAGTGCAATAAAGCTTTCGTATAAGTTTATTTACTGGTTCTGTTTTTACTGTTAGCAAGAGGGAACATCATTTCACTTTACAGGTAAAGAGAAGATCAAACAATCCATAAGATGTTTGGCACGTGAGAAAGGGTTTTCAGCTGTGACAGTGAAAAAAGACTTGAAAAAAGACTTGAAAAAAGACTTGAAAAAAGACTTGAAAATGAAATCGCACGTGAAACGTGTGAGATATTGGTACAGGAAGACAGAAAGTTAGAAGGTTAGAGAGGGCGAAGATCATGTTGAATAAGTTGGAAAATAATCCTGAAATAATAAAAATGATAATTACAGGCTCGATCTCTTTTCCCTTGAATCTTGGGTGCAGCAACGCACGTTTCCTTTCGCTCCGATAGAGACGAGGCAAGTAAGTCCTTCAGAGACAGAAACTGAAGATTGTATTGAACTGTTCATAACTTCAATTTCGTTTCTTTTTTCATCTTTCTGTGACAATATCTTGTTAATATATTTATTAATTGTTGCTTGTTTGATTTGCATGTGTTTGGTGTCCCTTTTTTTACGTAGATTTACATGAGTCCGCCAGATACAGTATGTCCAAAAGATGGTACCAGGAGGCATGCAATGATAATAGTTTCCATTGCTGCAATGGCGTCATAGGCGTTTAATATATCAAGACCTGTTCAGTTGACAAGCAATAGAAAGAAAATGTACCTATCAGCAGAGTTTGAACCTGCGCCTCTTTACACTGGCGAATCCACCTTTAAGTTAGGCGTGCTTTAAACCACTCAGCCACGAAAGACAAAACAGAAATCTAGCTCCAATAGCTTTTTAGAAATGCGCAACTCTTTTTGGGAGCTTTCGAAACCCGAACATGACATTCTTATTTTCGTATGCGAAACGTAAATAAATTATTGATATTATGAATTAAAATCATAATTTGCATACTTAATAATATTAATCAAGTATTATAATAAAATCTAATTATACAGTGAGGTGAAAAAAGTATTTGGACAGAAAAAAAATGGATTTAGAATCATGTATTGAAAGAAAAACCATTGTCTAAATCTCACAATATATTCGTAAAACAATTAGAGATGCAAATAAACAGCAAAAATAAATTATTTGACACGTATATATATTTTATATACAAATTGTTAAAGCAGGCAGTGAAAAAGTATTTGGACAGAATATAAATTATGCTTTAAATGTGTTTAATATTTAGTTGGTCCTCCTTCATTTGCAACCACTGCTCTCAGTCTGTTCCTGTAGCTCTCTACAAGCGCCTGGCATTATTTGGTGGGAATTTTAGCCCACTCTTCTTTTGCAAAAACTTTCAATTCACTGAGGTTCTTTAGTCGCCTTTCACGAATCTGGTTCTTCAGTGTTCTCCAAAGATTCTCTGTTGGATTCATGCCCGGCGATTGGCTGGGCCATGTCAACACGTTGATGTTATTGTTTTGAAGCCATGCACGTGTTGCTTTGGCTGTATGTTTTGCATCATTGTCCTATTGAAAAATCCAATCTGGTTCAAGTTCTAATTTCTCAACTGATGACTGCAAGCAATCTTCTAAAATCTGAATATATTTGACTGCATTCATTGTGCCCTCAATAATTTTCAGTTGTCCCGTACCATTATATGCAAAGCATCCTCAAACCATAATGCTACCGCCTCCGTGCTTCACAGTGGGGGTGATGTTCTTTTGATTGAAGGCTGTTCCATCCTTTCTCCAAACATGGGTAGCATCTTTGTGGCCATAAGGTTCAATCTTGCTTTCATCAGATCATAAAATTTGCTTATAATAGTCATCATGCTTTTGTAAATTAGTTTTGGCAAATTCAAGTCTGGATTTTAAATGACGTTTTTTTAGCAATGGGGTTTTGCGAGGAGAGCAAGATTTTAATTGTTGTCGGCGAAGTTCAGAACTTATGGTCCTCTTGCATACATGAGTTCCTGCATTGCTGAGATCTTTTTGAAGTTCTCTCCGAGTCACAAAAGGGTCATTTTTTACTCGCCGTACTATTTTCCGTGAACATTTTTGTGATATTTTGCGCGGTGCACCTGTTCTTGGCATATTTTCATGAGTACCGAAGGCTTTCCATTTCTTAATTATCTACCCAACAGTGCTCACAGGTAAACATAGGTCTTTAGAAATCTTACGATAGCTTTTTTTTTCTTTATGTGCAGAAATAATTCGATCTTTAAGATCTTTCGACAGCTCTCTTTGGTTTTACATCCTGCAATACTGTTAAAGTCTTGGGATGAACTGACCATCAAGATAGCTAACACCTTTAATGCACGTTCTCTAGACTATTCCATAAAATTCTAACACATTTCGAGCATGAAATATATACTCAAACAAAACATTAATTTTAAACATAATTTAGGAACTGTCCAAATACTTTTTTCCCTACCTGTTTTAATAATTTGTATATAATATATATATATATATATATATATATATATATATATATATATATATATATATATATATATATACATACGTGTCTGAGACTGAGAGCAGTGGTTGCAAATGAAGGAGGACCAACTAAATATTAAACACATTTAAAGCATAATTTATATTCTGTTCAAATACTTTTTTCACTACCTGCTTTAATAATTTGTATATAAAATATATACGTGTCAAATAATTTATTTTTGCTGTTTATTTGCATTTATAATTGTTTTACGAATATATTGTGAGCTTTAGACAAGGCTTTTATTTTTTTAATATATGATTTTAAATCCATTTTTTTTACTGTCCAAATACTTGTTTCACCTCAATGTATAATAATAAAAAGCCAGCGTTTTAAAATTACTATAGTTATCACTCTTATTTTCTGATAATGCCGTGTATGGTAGTCCATACTTGCAAAAATTGGCACGTTTATACATGTATAAAAAATACAAAATTATTTTTAAAATATTGGTGTTTAATGACTTGTATTAAGCTTTTCCATTGATGCTTAGTGAATATAGTTTTCACTTAATTAATAATATTACTATAGTATTATATTAAAATAGAGTGCTGTTCCATAAAAGTGACTGACCTGATTTTTTTACTTAAAGATTTTACGCCTATTGTTTTTTGAGGCAAACTAATTTGTAATATTACTAATATAAAGACCCCTTCCTGACAACCTATTAAAACTCTATGTAAAAAAAAAAAAAAAAAAAAAAAAGTCACTTATTTCCTGCAACTAGTAATCAATAGAAACATAACCGAACAGCTTTAAATAAAGAATAACAGAGGTATAATTTATTTATAATAGGTAATATAGTTTGAAATATTTAATAATTATGGGTCCTCCTTCATTTTGAATAACCTTTTCAAACCTTTTTGGCATTGACTTGATTAGGTTCTGCCAAATCTCATCTCCAAGCATTGAATTTAATTCGGATATGAAATTCACAATCAAATCCTCTTTGTTGCTCAACTGCTTTCTCGAGAGCCTGTACTTTATAATGCTCCATGTGTTTTCTATGGGGTTGAGGTCAGGAGATTGGGGCGGCCATGTCATAACACTCACCTGCTTCTCATTAAATTATTCTTTCATCAATTTTGATTTGTGACAGAGAGCATTATCCTGCATAAAAATAAGCTTGGTGGGGTCGATTTGCACCCTTTCAGCAAAAGGGAGCAGACAAGACTCTAAAATTCTCTTGTACTGCTCGCTCCTGAGGGTCTTTTCAATAGGTTTTAAGAAACCAGTTCCATGAAAAGAAAAGCATTCCCAGAACATTATACTGAATGGATGCTTGACAGTACTTACTGCTAAATTCAAAGAGCTTTCAAAGCTTCTTCTTCGGATTTTAGATCGCTTATCCTTTGAATTTAGCTCAACTTTCGTTTCATCGGAGAAGAGAACATTTAGTAAAAAAATCAGGTGAGTCACTTTTATCGAACAGCACTGTATATTAATTTAGGGACCTCCGCAAAAACACGATACCTATTGATTGTCTATCATTTCTCCGTATAAATAATGCAATATTTATTTTGTAATAGTTGTATTTCTCATTTGTTCTGAAATAATTGTGCTGATATATTCATTTAAATCTATTCGTTCATATATTCATTCATTCATATATTCTATTCGTTTATATATAAAACGAGTGGCTTCCACAAAAAAAAACTTTATAAGGAAGGTTTTAAATGAATTTAAAAAAATGTAAAACCTTTCATGAAGATTTTATTTTTAAATTTAAGCTAATAGATCGAAGATAAGTTTTCATTTTGTCTTTATTCATATTGTCCTTTTACATATATACTCTATCTGAAATTCATATATATATATATATATATATATATATATATATAGGACAAAATTGTGATGTGCATGAAACTGAGAGTTGTGCAAAACAGTGAGAAACAAAATTATTATTAGTGGAAATTGCTGATACCCGATGACAAGAAGATAAAATGACTCCTGGAGGGTCCATCTACAAAACTCTAAAGTCGGGATGCTAAGTAAAAAAATTTAAATTTGAATTAATTATATATATATATACTAGCTGTACCCATGAAAAATTTCACGGATAATTTAAATATAGTAACTATAAACATTTTTTTTTTTTTTGCTATCCTCTGCCAGCCTCAATGATGGAGAAAGCATTACCTCGAACCATGGCCAGTGAGACATGCTGCAAGAGCCACTCCGTTTCGCGAGGCTCATCCCTTAATCGAGACGCAATCGCGCCAATCCTCCGAAGGAACGCCATCGAACAAGGGCCAATAACCCCTGAAGTCTCCACTGCCACAGGAGTAAAAGAAAAAATCTATCAGCAAGAGAAGAATATTTAACTATTTTTTTTTTTTATCTCTGCGTCCCGCGCGACGGATCTCGGCCGCAGACCTGATCAAATTACCAGCCGAAAATGTATCCGCACAGGTCGGATCCCAAATCAAAAACTTCCCCATTTTAAAAGGGGAAATGGTAATCCATCCGGTCGCTTTCCATCATCAAGCAAACAAAAAAAACAAAAAAAAAAAAAAAAAACAATTTAACCAAAATTTCGAACATGCTAATAGATTAAATTTAATATTTCTAATAAGTAAAATACAGCGTTGTATTTAAAAAAAAAACTAATTTAAATTGACTAGAATGATTTTTATTTTCATTTTATTTTATTTTATTTTATTTTATTTTTTGTTACTTGATTAACGACCGTTTTAAGCGTCTTTCAACGCAGTGTAATTGTCTTTATTAAAAAATCTGATTTGAAAAAAAATATTAGCATATTTTAAGTACTATTAATCTGATTCGAAACAAATATTATTTAAGTTTAAAATATCGCAAAAATGCATTTTAATCCGACAGTACCGGGGTTTTTAACCCGACAGTAGCTGTGATTTTAACCCGACAGTAGCCGTGTTTTTAACCCGAGAGTAGCCGTGTTTTTAACCCGACAGTAGCCGTGTTTTTAACCCGACAGTAGCTGTGTTTTTAATCCGACAGTACCCGAGAGTAACCGTGTTTTTAACCCGATAGAAGCACAGTTTTTAACCCAACAGTACCCGACAGTAGCCGTGTTTTTAACCCGACAGTAGCCGTGTTTTTAACCCGACAGTAGCTGTGTTTTTAACCCGGCAGTACCCGAGAGTAACCGTGTTTTTAACCCGATAGAAGCACAGTTTTTAACCCGACAGTAGCCGTGTTTTAAACCCGACAGTAGCCGTGTTTTTAACCCGACAGTAGCTGTGTTTTTGACCCGACAGTACCCGAGAGTAACCGTGTTTTTAACCCGATAGAAGCACAGTTTTTAACCCGACAGTAGCCGTGTTTTTAACCCGACAGTACCCGACAGTAGCCGGGTTTTTAACCCGACAGTAGCCGTGTTTTAAACCCGACAGTAGCCGTGTTTTTAACCCGACAGTAGCCGTGTTTTTAACCCGACAGTAGCCGTGTTTCTAACCCGACAGTAGCCGTGTTTTTAACCCGACAGTTGCCGTGCTGACAGCGTGATGAGAGATCTAATGTTCTTTACAGAAACTTTATTGGTAAAACATGTGTAGAAAATGATGCGAGTGCCATTTTTATATAATTTTTAAGTACTCAGTAATCTTAAAACTAGTGTTAGAAAATATTTTCCGTAATCTAATGTTTTATTGAATTTCAAAAATTCAGCTTTTAAAATTGCTGTAGTTATCGCTCTTATTTTCTGATAATGTCGTGTATTAGCAACCGTACTTACAAATATTGTCACGTTTATACACACAAAAAAAAATACCAAATTATTTTTTAAATATTGGTCTTTGATGACTTGTATTAAGCTTTTTCATTTATGATTGTTAGAAATGGTTTTCACTTAATAATATCATCTAAAAGGCTGAAATTAATAGAGAATTTCAAAAGATTTAAAACTTAATAAATTCTTCTAATCAAAACTTTGAAAAAGTGAAAACATTTCTTGTAAAAATTCTTTATTCATCGAATTTTTTTTTCTAGTTTAGTAATATACCTGATTTATAAAAGCAATTAAAGTTTTCTAATTAAGTAATCTCATAGTTTTGTTGCATTGTTTCTTTACGACTCGGAGCAGATTTTCAGTAAAGAGCGTTTCTGTTTGTCAAAAATAAATCGATGATTTAAATTCTCAAAGGAACCAGGCTTTTAACTAAAACATTAATAGGTAGAGGATGGAATTTTAATTTCTGGATATTTCATAAAATTAAGTTGGGTTAACAGATGTAAAATAATATATTTTTACCAAGACATTAAAAAAAAACAAAAAAAAAAACAAAAATAATTTCATTCATTTATGAATAAGGCCTGAAAATCCAACAATTTTTTGATTTTTGGAAGAATTTCCAAATCAATGTTTTTTTTTTGTTTTTTTGTTTTTTGTTTTTTTTATCATAGAAAAAAGACGCTAGACTTCCGAATACTAAAAAAACAAAAACAAAAAACAAAAAAACAATTTAACCAAAATTTCGAACGTGCTAGAAAGGATTAAAAATTTAATAAAATAATTAAAAAAATCCTTTGGTCTTTCCTCTTAATAATAACAAACATTTTGTTTGTCGATAAAACTTTGTTCTTATTAAGTTTGGGCATTTTTTATTCATGCTATGCAGTTTGTTAGATAATTTTTGGCGGTGGATCAATAAGAGTTTTATTGTGAAAATATTGACTTGTAACATAAAATAAAACACAGACACACACAGACACACACACACACACACACACATATATATATATATATATATATATATATATATATATATATATATATATAATGCTGATATATTTGCGTGACCACACGTCTGCTTATGGGTATGTCAAGTTTAATAAAATCATGCACAGTGCACACGATCTGGGAAAAGAAAGACAGAATGAAAAAGGCAGAGAGAGAGAGAGAGAGAGAGAGAGAGTGAGAGAGAAGGAGAGAGACAGGGTGACTAAGTGATCTCTGTCTAATCCTATATGCCTTGGCCAGCCTGTCTCCAGCCCAAACATGGAGCGACAAACCTTCCTCACGAGACACATTGGCGTTTGTTCACTCAAGTAGTTCAGTGAACTCAAAATGCACTCAATGACCCAGACATCAAGGCGAATAAGCCTTGGAAATCACCGCCTTCCTATTTTTTTTTTATTATTATTATCATTGCACTGAAATACGTAAGCGTGCGCAAATATATGTCTGCAGATGTCAGGAGTGATAACTGCGAAGTAGTTATAGCTCTATGGCCTTATAAATGTTCATATGTCATATATATATATATATATATATATGAAGTAATGGATAGCGGCTTGGATATAGGAATCGGAGAGCCGAATTCGAATTCCAGTCGAATCCATTACATTCATGTACGTGCTAATACCCTTGGGAAAGGTATGAACCCACTTCTTCTCCCTCAAGCTATGGATAAATAGCAGGACAGACCGGGTTCTATAGCCTTGGATAGAAAATGGTCTAGGAGAAGGACAACTGTGAATTCACAAACCTGCAGAGTTTCTTTTGGGGAACTTGTGGCACGTAGTGTAACAGGTTTCTGTATTCAGTCCTCCAAAAGGTGTTGTTGGTTCTAAACAAAATCTTTACCACTATAATCAAATCATATGTGCTGGTGTCTGGCTGTCGGTTCCTGGGAACTGAGCTGCGTCATCCTTATACGTCGAATATATATATATATATATATATATATATATATATATATATATATATATATATATAAAATATGAAATGGACAAAATCCCACAATTATTTAAAGACATTTTTAAGTTTATACATTCTTTTTATAGATACAAATATTTAAGTAAATGCTCTGTTTTATAATAAACAACACTTACCGGCTTGAATGTCCGAGAAATTTTCATAGAAAATATTCGTCCTCCGACAGAACGGAACTGTCATATAGCCTGACGTGTCTTTAAGCGATTGGGCCACAGAGGAGCATTCTCTCACTACATTCATATCTTCTCATGGCATATCCAAATGTAAACAAATGACGTCATACATCATGAAATGGACAATGCCCGACAATTATTTTAAGACATTTTTATGTTTATACATTCTTTTTAAGTAAATGCTGTTTATAATTTACTTAAATATTTGTATCTATAAATAGAATGTATAAACATAAAAATATCTTAATATATATATATATATATATATATATATATATATAGTCGAATATATATATAGTCGAATATATATATATATATATATATATATATATATATATATATATATATTTTCTAATTGTCTAATCATTTGCTTTATGTTGAGAGGAAATTCCTTAAGAAAGGCGATGTAGTTTTTTTTCCTTTCCCAAGTCCTTTCGATTTACGCCGAGATCATCTTCAGGGGTGAATTGCTAAGACAAAACTTAATGTATCTGTGATCGTTGCGATTTTTGTAGACACATGTGAACGCGCTCTGTTATAAGTATTATTATAGTATGCCTTCGGACGATAATGGCTATGTCTCCATTCACATAAATCCAGTAGTAAATACCGTATGTTGGTCTGCATTTGGAGATTCGTCTCCAGGTGTGATGGTCAACCTCCCTACCTCTGGGCAGAGAGGAAAACCCTGAAACTCTGAAGAAAAAAACGCCCAAACTTAATAAGAACAAAGTTTTATCGACAAAATTTTTGTTATTATTAAGAGGAAAGACCAAAGGATTTTTTTATTAAATTTTTTAATCATTTCTAGCACGTTCGAAATTTTAGTTAATTTGTTTTTTTTTTCTTGTTTTTTTTTTAGTATTCGGAAATTTAGCGTCTTTTTTGCGATACAAAAAAACAAAAAACATATTGATTTGGAAGTCTCGTCACGGAAAACAGCTACCCGACCCCATTTCATACGGGTGTCTACGGGTAATTTTTGGCCGAGCCTACGGGCTCGGATACACCACATTAAATTCGGCTTTGTGCCACATCTGACCGCGTGGGGCGGTTGGTAGATATCCTGCAGTTGGAGATTCGTCTCCAGCTGTGCTGACCACACTCTCTGCCCGTAGGCAGAGAGGATCCCCAGACGAGGCTCTGACGAAGGACAGAGTCTCGTCTCGGGAGACAGCTATCCGACCCCATTTTATACGAGGTCTATGTGGATTTTTTGGCCGACTATAAGGGCTTGGATATCCAACATTAATTTTGGCCTTGTGTCATATCTGACTGCGTGGGGCGGTTGGTAGATATCCTGCAGTTGGAGATTCGTTGCCAGCTGTGCTTGTCAAACTCTCTGCCTGTGGGCAGAGAGGAAATCCCAGACGAGGCTATGTCGGGTGGCAGAGTCTCGTCTCGTGAAACAGCTACCCGACTCCGTTTTAAACGGGGTCTACGGGGAATTTTTGGCCGAGCTTATGGGCTCGGATACCCCATATTAAATTCGGCCTTATGTCATATCTGACCGCGTGGGTTGGTGGGTAGATATCCTGCAGTTGGAGATTCATTGTGGAATTCACTTAACATCTTATATGTGTTGTTCTTGTCCTAAGTATTATCTTTCATTATTAACCCTCGTGTGATTATTCTATTCAGTAACCTTCCCTAGGTTACAACAATTGTTTTAGCATTAACCGTTGTAGCTATGGCTGTTTTGTAAACAAGATTTCACAATGTAAGGAAGAAGATAAAAATGCAAATGACTTAAATGTTGGTAAAATACATTTTTAAAACATTTTAAAACATGGCTACTATACTTATAATAAATTTAGTCTAGTGTTGGTTGGTTGCCTTTGATATAGAGTGGCTCGAGAATTTGAAGTTTTGTTTATTATTTTCGTGGTGTAGTATACTGGAGATCCATATCATTTGGGAAATGAAAAGAAACTACGGTGCCTTTCTTAATGAATTTCAACTCAACATCAAAAAATTGATTAGAGAATTAAAATGGTCATAATAAAAATATATAATAGTAGGCCTTCGTCAGTCGGTGGACTATGGATGATGTGCCATGGTGTCAAGCCTTCTTTTCCCCTAACTCTGTGCCATCTGCTGCGCTCAGCTATTTCAGTTTCCCAGTTCTCTCCAGATCCTGCATATCGCGCTTGTAGACATCTTTGTAACATAACTGGGGGCAGTCGACAGATTTCTTACCGGAGGCTAGTTCAACGTACCGAATGCCTTTTGGGATACGACCATCTTGCAGCCGGCGCACATGGCCAAGCAAGTGCAGCTTGTGTGCGAGGACCAGGGCGTTCAGTACTTTGTCGCTCCAATTGATGCCAAGGATGCGACGAAAGCAGCACACTTAGAAACTGTTCAGCATTCGCTCTTGTTTGGCGTATGTCGTCCATGTTTCACTGCCGTGCAACAGAGTGCTGATGATGTAAGCGTTGTAAACTGGAATCTTCGTAGGAGTTGTCAGCTTTGGGTTCTCCCAGAAACGATGGGTAAGTCGGCCTGTGGTTGTTACAGTAATGACAATGTGCTTCTTAACCTCGGCATCAATATATCTGTCGATCTTTCTATTTGGAAAACCGGACGTTTAAAATGGCTGCAGTTGAAAGAAAAAGAGGAAAA
>OZ010584.1:19372216-19447421 GCA_963932145.1 Acanthosepion lycidas
GTTTATAAAAAACAAGTGTAAGGTGAAAAAAAAATGGCGAAAAGGACAAATAACCATTACACGGAAACTTATTAGTATTAGTAGGTATCTTTTTATTTCGCGAGATAAAGGAAGCTCCCTATTTGGTCAAATTTCAGTCCTTTGGGTGTGAAAATAGAGTGGACTCCTTCATGATGCACGTCTGGGCGATGCTATATGAAGGCCGTGGGCTGTTCAGACTAGATGCCCATGCTCTCTGCCTTATCAACATGATCAAAAGCAATGTACGGCATTACATTTGGTGACGGCTTACCACTGTTGACAGCCAACGGGTTTTCAATAATCAGGGTTTTACTTCCTCTCGGTAGACTGCCTTCCTGAACCGTCGAGCTCCATCTAACCGAAGCTGCTGTTTATGAGGGGCAAGTTTTCCGACTTCACCTATTCTCCAGCTTAGAGCTGGACTTCGTTGTCAAAGTATTTTATAGAAAGTGGGAGCTTGTCTTCTATCACTACTGACTGTGACACCTTTTGGAACATAATGTGCGTATATAAACACTTATATAATTAAAGGTTTTAGAAGCTCCAAAAGATTTTTAAAAAAAAATGAATATTTAAAAAGTTAGGTAACAAAAAAAAAAGAAAGAAAAGAAAACAAGACAAATTACGAATTAGTCGTTCATAAATGAACAAATATTTGTCTCGAAAATTTTCTTATTGTTGGGAAAAGATATCAGAAGGAAAAGAATGGCAATATAGATCAGTATTATGAAATGGACAAAGTCCGACAATTATTTTCGGACATTTTTATTATTTTTATACTTAAATATTTGTATCTATAAAAAAGAACGTATAAACATAAAAAAGGTCTTAAAATAATTGTCGGACTTTGTCCATTTCATAATGTGTGA
This sequence comes from Acanthosepion lycidas, assembly GCA_963932145.1. Lineage (NCBI taxonomy): Eukaryota > Metazoa > Mollusca > Cephalopoda > Sepiida > Sepiidae > Acanthosepion > Acanthosepion lycidas. Next base: position 19,373,107 of record OZ010584.1, read on the forward strand.
CGTCATTTGTTTACATTTGGATACGCATCGAGCAGATATGAACATAAGAGAGAAAATCATGGAGAATTTTAGTTTAAAAACAGTAAAATCGACCTTGCTAACTGAAACGTTCCTCTGTGGCTAAATCGGTAAAGCACGTCAGGCTATATGACGGTACCGTATCGGATACAGGTTCGATTCCTGTCGGAGGACGCATCTTTTCTATGAAAATTTCTCGGGAATTCAGGCCGGTAAATGTTGTTAATACTGTTTATTATAAACAGAGCATTTACTTAAATATTTGTATCTATAAAAAAAAAATGTATAAACATAAAAACGTCTTAAAATAATTGTCGGACTTTGTCCATTTCATAATCTGTGACGTCATTTGTTTACATTTGGATATGCATCGAGCAGATATGAACATACGAGAGAAAATCATGGAGATTTGTAGTTTAAAAACAGTAAAATCGATCTGGCTAACCGGAATGTTCCGCTGTGGCTAAATCGGTTAAAGGCACGTCAGGTTATATGACGGTTCCGTATAGGATACAGGTTCGATTCCTGTCGGAGGACGTATATTTTCTATGAGAATTTCTCGGACATTCAGGCCGGTAAATGTTGTTAATACTGTTTATTATAAACAGAGCATTTACTTAAATATTTGTATCTAAAAACAAACGTATAAACATAAAAGTATCTTAAAATAAATCAGTATTTAAGCCTAAACTACTCAGAGATTATGAAGTCATTATTTATAATATAAATAAGTTATCCTACCTTTTTCACAAAACTAACATCGAAAATATCAACTGATAAAAATTAACGAGAGTAGAAAATGCAAAGTTGATATATATATATATATATATATATATATATATATATATATATATATATATATATATATATATATATATATATATATATATATATATATATATATATATATATAGAGAGAGAGAGAGAGAGAGAGAGAGAGAGAGAGATAGATATATATACATAAATTTCCAAGGGGATAGAATCCAGGTAGAACTCAATGTCCAGGACAGAGTAAGAATATCATAAAAAACGCTCAAACACTAATATTCCAGGGTTAAAATTTATTACATTGGAATCGTAATAAAGATCCAATAAAAAGATCCAATAAAAATAGAAAATAAATGTAAGACAAATGGTCTTCAGGTTCTTCTTTTTTTTATGTGTCGTGCCCTTTCATGACGTAGGCTATCATGGCTCTCCACCTTCACCTATCCCTTGCAGCTCTTTCCCTCGTTCTGTCATCCACTTGCTAATTATGTCATGCGTTGTTTTCCCTTGTCTCTCTTTCCTTCTATTCGACCTGTGAGTATCAGATTCTCCAGGTACTCCTTCCTCGTTATGTGTCGCAGAAACTTTAGCTGCCTCTTCATAATGTCAAGTATATGCCTCCTCTTTGTTTTAATCCTTTCTAAGACCTCTTCGTTGCTCACACGCTCGATCTATGATATCCTTAGCATCCTTCTGAAGAACCACATCTCTGTTGCCTTGAGTCTTTTCTTCATCTTTGAGGAAATCGTCCAACATTCGCTGCCATATAGAAGAACAGATGTCACGTAACATCTCAGTATTCTTTGTTACCAAAGAAATCCTCCTGCCTCGTAATACTCTGCCCAGCTTTTGGAATGTATCCTTGGCCATCCCAATATGTCTACGGATCTCAGTGTCGTACTTACTGTCCTCTGTCAAGACGCTTCCCAGATATTTAAACTTCCGCGTTTTCTTGATTCTTGTGTTCCCGACCTTCATATCGCATTTCGTGCTCGTCCTTTTACTGATGACCATACATTGTGTCTTCTTGTAGTTTATGCTTAGTCCCTTCTTCACACTCTCCGTCGCTACCTTCTATAGGACGTTTTGTAGTTTCTTTTCCGTGTCTGCTATCAGTATTGTGTCATCTGCGTATCTTATGTTGCTAAGATTGTGGCTGCCAATGCTAAATTTCAGAAGGGTTTCCAATTCTCTCATAATTGCCTCACTGTATAGGTTAGCTGTACAAAAACAAATAAATACTAATAAACTAACCCTGGTAACTGTAGAAAAATAATAATAAACAATACATAGATAACTTCAAATAAATATAATAATCATAATATATATAATAAATTAAATAAAAGAAATAATAAAAATAATAATTGCAAAGTATATTATTATGTTGGTGCAAAAATAATGACGTAATAATGTCGTTTTTTGACGTATTTTTTGACCAACCTAATAAATTAGTATGTTAATCTAAGGCAATATTGACGTTTTTCAGTTAAACATAAAATCCGTTAATTTTTTTTTGAAGCTACGAAAAAATGCATTATTTCTCCTTGTGTTCAAGAAAATTAACTTTTGAATTTTGGTCTATGAAATTTAAATTTTTTTGAAACTTTTTATAATAGTAATAATTGCTCTTGTCCTGGTCAAGAAAGAGATACGCCAACAAAATCCCTGAATACATTAACATATATGATGGCCATTCACTGTACTAAAGAACTCTATACATCAAATAAATCCATCAGATTCATCCCCGAGTCTGACAGAGGGGCGCCCTTCAATTAGTGAACAAAGTAAGACATTACAAAAAATCGGAATAATAATAATGTTAGGGAGAGAGATATGGTAGAAAATTTATTCCTTCATCACTGAAAGCCATTATGGGCATTATTATATCGGTGATGTAATAACACCGTATTTCCTGGAAGGAACGGCATGGCTGAAAGGAAAAGGAATGACGAAGATACTTTGCTTCCAGACAGACTTTTATAAGACCACGTCGTGCACAAATATACAATCTAAGACATATCACTATATTAATTGAACTGTATACTTAGTTCATGCTATGTTAACTGAAAAACACTTGTAAAATTCATATAAAAATTCTCACTTGAAATTTTGAACTTTAGCGTTGCGACATCGCACGTTCCCAGTAAATAGCACATTCTTAAAAAATAGCACATTCTTAAAAAATAGCACATTCTTAAAAAAAACATCTTTCGGTCTACAAACAATTATTTCGTCTTGAAGTTTTAACTTTAAGGGAAAAAATTACAGCCTGACGATGAAGGAATGATTCTTCGAAAGTACTTGCTTAACTTAAAAAAATATACACTAGAAACATCTGACAACAGTTTTATAAATCAGGATCACATCATTCAATGGATTAACAGTATTTTAATGCATACATTATGTTCTACTAGCGAAGGGATTTCGCCATTAATTGCATTAATATTGCTGATTGACACTATGTATGATTATTTCTCTCTCTCTCTATATATATATATACACAGTGTAACCCGGATATAAGAGACCCGGATATAAGATAAACTCGGATATAAGAGAGATTTTCTCTGCTCCCAAATTAGAGCCATACTTACCTAGACAAAATAGACCAAACCCGGATATAAGAAACTTCTTCTCCGGTCCCGATAACTCTCTTATATCCGGGTTATACTGTATATATATATATATATATATATATATATATAGAGAGAGAGAGAGAGATATGTGTGTGTGTGTGTGTGTGTGTGTTCGATTTCTGACCTTGAGAAACGGGTTCGAATCTCACCGTGGTCGGTTTGTCAAGGAGACTTCCTGACAGATCGGAATGGATAGAGTTCGCTCCCAGCAAGTGGCACACTTTGGAAAGTGCCTGAAAACCATACTACGGGTTGAGCCAGGCCTTGTGAGTGAAATTGGGTAAGTGGAAATCTTGAGGGCCTTCTGTAGCTGTACTATCACAAGAGCCACAAGCCATCGTGGCCGAGGGGCTTGAGCGTGCTGGTCCTGTTCAAATTTTTGATCACGCTAGATAAAACGCTCTCTCTCAGAAAGTGTAACTAAAATCTGCTCAGCATATTTGCAGTATAACCCATAGATGGGCTCTGTGGGTGTTGAGCAAACACAAATGTGCCTGAGTGAGCCTCGGCAATAAGGATTGGCTAGCCGCCCTAGTAGACGGGTATCCTCGAATACGAGTGGCCAAATATTATATATATATATATATATATATATATATATATATATATATATATACACGTGTCCCATGCAAAGAAATACCAGATATGGAGAGATAAGGTAGGAATTAAAATAAGACCCTATTTCGATCCAATGATCCTTGTTAATGTCTGCAGGGACATCGTGCGAAATAAAAGACTCTCAAATGCAGAAGTAGATAACATTAAATTAAATGTTTGATTGGTGCAAAAATAATATCGTTTATTGACGTTAAAAAATACGTCAAAAAACGATATTATTTTTGCACCAACCTAATATAAGACAAAGTAAAATCAGACTTAACCCAAACAAAAATGAGACAAGAGAAGAATTCGATAATATGACAGAGGATGAGATACAAACGAAAATAAATGTGATACGAAATATTGATTTCTTAGGAAATAAAACGGAAGAATCTAATTGCGACACCAAAAAATGGCACCGATTCAAATTCTGTCAGCGATGAAGATGAATCAAACGACATTAGAGCAGAATTCCTTGAAAACAGCAGAGTTGAAATCACTGATGCAAAAGACCGCATCAAATATCAGAAAGAGGCCGGCTTTCAAAAAAAAAAAAAAAAAAGAAAAAAGACAAAGTCCAGTAAATACACTATGCAAACATAGAACGTTGCCTTGCAAACATTTTTAACGGATAGACCACGAGAAAACATCAGTCAATTATATACCATGCGTGATACACGCTGAGACTATCACGACTGACGAGGCAGATTTATTTGCCTGTAGTAGACTGCCATATCTTTCTGCGCTAAAACAGTTGCCATCCAATACAATTTATTTCTACTGTAGACTAGTTGCCAACCCAGTCTGTCCTGCTATTTACCCATAGCTGACGGGAGAAGAGGATCCATACGTTTCCCAAAGGAAGTAAGTGCACGTAAGTGAATATAATGGATTTGACTAGAATTCCTTAATCCGAGCCGCTATCCATTACTCCACCATGCCGTCACAGAAGTAAATAATGTCATATATGCAACAACATTAGCAGCTACTGAAAAAAACTTAATGTCAAGACAAATAAAGGATCGAACAATAGACAAAAAAATCCCACCTGGAAGGGAAAATTGAAGCGAGAAATTGAGGAAATCATATGTGATTTATCCATAAAAGATGAGATTTCAAAACTTCAAATATTTCAACTCGGCAAAACAAGATTATCAAGCGGAAATATAAAATTAAAAGTGTAAAAAAAAAATCCAGCAATCAAGAAAATATTTAAACAGAAACTACAATTAAAGACGGAGAGAACATGGCGATAAGAAAAGCGTTACAGGAAGCGGCGGCTCGTGTTTTGGCACTGCCAAACTGCAATACCCTCTATTTTTACTCGATAATATTGATGACATTCAATATTGGGAGTTTCTTTTTTCTCTTTATACTTGTAAAATATATAATATTTAAGCTTAATGTCAGTAGCCATCCGGTAGTTCTTGAAAATTTACAAAAATCCTTATATGGAACTGTGTGCTTTATAGTTTCTGTTACTAGCAGTATAACCCGTCCTCGCCCGGGTGTTTCATAACTGGAAATTTTGCCATTCAATTCGAGCAGTTTAAGTTTAAAGTCAGCCCACCCGAAAATTAATATTAGTTACAACAATTTGGTGCAACTGAGGCACATCCCTAAATGGGGTTAACAGTTTGTATGGGGATGTGTCCTTGAAAAGAGCTGGTTTTGCTTTCTCAATCTTGCAAGGAAGGAACCTCTTCCATGGGGCGTCATAATAATAATATACGATGATTTTTATTTGTAATATATGCTTTTTATAATTCTAATAATCTTTTGCGTTAGATTTCAACTCTCTAAATTGATTGTACTTCGATTTTTGCGCAAAGTGTAAAAAAATCAGTTTTTTTTTTTTATTTTTCATCTTCAAGGTTCTAATTTTTTCCAGTGTCCTGTTTTTGTTTGGATGCACACTATTTGCCCATAGCTAGGTTCCTAATAGATGCTACCACTCCGGCTCAGGTGGACCTATAGGAGCAACAGCAATTATGAAGTGCTTCTACGCTCCTCAAAATTTCCAATCACCCAGATTTTGCTGCCGGACGTAGTTGATCGTTATTCCCAGGGCTAGCTTTGATTGATTGATTGGTTTTTTACGGCTTATCAACTCTTTGCAAGTTATTTATAAGCAGAATGATGGGACCGGCTCTGACGAGTTTGGACTAGCTATGGCAAACCAAGACGAGCTATGACTAGCTTAGACCAGCTTCGACAAGCTATGACCAGCTAAGACCAGCTAAGACCAGCTTAGACCAGCGGCCCGAGTGAAAACACTCGGGTCCCCACGTTAAAAACTGACCTTGTGTCACAACCTGACTCAGTGGTTCAAGTAAATATCTACAGTTAAGCAAAGAGGTCGTTCAACACCTAATATTCAAATATGTTAGTTAGTAATAACCAAGAAAAAGCTATTTGTCGTTTTAATTGGCCCTGATCAGGCATCTCGTATGCAGTCGGTCTCTCACAGACGTCGCCTCCCTCTGTCTTTTCTACAAATACTTTCACGGCAACTGCTCCGCTGAGTTGCTTTCGCTGGTTCCCAGACTTCATGAATTTAAGCGTTCAACTAGGCTGGCATCTCGCTCTCACCCTTTCACTGTCGAAACTGTTAAATTTAGCCGTCTCTTCTACTCCAATAGCTTCATGTCTCGCACTTCTCGCCTGTGGAACTCCCTCCCCTTTTCCTGTTTCCCTGATAGTTATAATCAACTATTCAAATGTAATGTCAATCGACGTCTCCAGATACCTTGATCTATCCTTTTCTTCATCCATTCCTCTGTCACTCCTCTTTGCTCTAGCTCCAACTCTCTGTAGTCCCTTGCGTGCTAGTGGCTTCACGCCTTGCTTGAGGGTGAAACGCTTAAAAAAAATTCTCAGTGGTACCAAAAGAAAAGTTGGCTTTGCGGTTGTAAAGTGTGAAATATTAGGTTGGTGCAAAAATAATGACGTAATAATGTCGTTTTTTGGCGTTAAAAAATACGTCAAAAAACGACATTATTGCGTCATTATTTTTGCACCAACCTAATACATTGTTTTTCTTCCCGCGATTGCTATTTGGGGCTGATGTAATGTGGACAAAAGACGGTTTTAGAAATATAAACAAAATGAAAGAAAAAAAAAAAAAAACAACTGAAAAATATGAGAAGACAAAGAAGCAAATTGAAAATGTGTTTTTAACTGTCACTTTTCAAGAAATGGAAATATGAAGAAGACAGTGAAACCTGCAAACTTTCAATAAGGAACATAACAAGAAGGTTAAAAAGAAGCGTGATATTTTATCCAAAATAATGGACTGTATTTCATTTTACGGGAACTTTGAAACTCCTTTACGTAGACATGATGTAAAAGATAATTCAGTAAATCTAGGCGTATTTCGAGGATTAGTAAATCCAGAGGTATTTATAAGGATTAATAAATAAATTCGATCCAGGTTTGAAGAATCATTTAGAAATCAGTAAGTTTTTCAAAGGTGTTTCTAAGGCTATTTAGAATGAGATACTTGACTGTCTGCTACAAATATACAATCTATATCTGTTGAAACTTGACTAATGCATGGAATAATAATGCAACACAAAATGCACTTAGAACAAAATGTATTGAAACAAGAAAGTGTACACAATATTTACATATAGTCTTTTGTCTATTCCTGGAAAGACCGTTCCTGGAGAATGTGTTGCCTGAGTCGCAGTCGGGCAAAGTCTCTGGTTGAATCTCTGTATTTATCTATCCACCCACGAGGATAAAATGTGGCACAAGGCCGGTTTAATGTGGGTATCTCCGAGCCCGTAGGCTCGGCCAAAAATATAGCCTTTTTGAACCCGCCTAGACGGGTTCAAGGCCTGTCTACCTCCCCGGACGAAACCTTGCCCTTCGGCAAAGCCTCGTCCGGGTTCCTCTCTGCTAATGCATAGAGTTCGACAGTCGATCTCTGGTTGGATCTCTGTATTTATCTATCCACCCACGAGGATAAAATGTGGCACAAGGCCGGTTTAATGTGGGTATCTCCGAGCCCGTAGGCTCGGCCAAAAATATAGCCTTTTTGAACCCGCCTAGACGGGTTCAAGGCTTGTCTACCTCCCCGGACGAAACCTTGCCCTTCGGCAAAGCTTCGTCCGGATTCCTCTATGCTAAAGCATAGAGTTCGACAGTCGATCTCTGGTTAGATCTCTTCCTTCCTTCCCGATACCAACCATATTTATATGGTCGGTACTCCACTATGCAAATTAGGTGGATCCTACCACAACAATATCTAAATGTATGTATGTCTGTATGTTGTGTGTGTGATCAGATGTTCTTTATGCGTTTCTACAGTTTTCATCCGATTTTGATGAAATTTTTTTGTTTGATAGATAATATTTCAGTGTCAGTTTTGAGTCCAAATTGTTGGCGACAATGGCTCTTCACTACTTCCTGTCCATTATAACTCTCAGCAACGTTTTACTATTTACTATCTCTTCTTGGATATACGTATATCTTTTATAAAAACTTTAATAAAAATAAACAGTTTAAATTATTACAGTAATATTATTTATTATTATACAGTTCCCTTTTCAGGGCACCCCCCATTTAAATTGTTACCCCCCATTTGGGGATGTGCCTCAGTTGCATTCAATTGTTGTTACTAATATTGATTTTTGGGTGGGATGACTTTAAACTTAAACTACTCCAATTGATCCGCAAAAAATTCCCAGTAATGAAACACCTGGTCAAAGACGGATCATACTGCGAGTGAAGAGATAAAAATAGAAATTAGGGGAGCTTTCTTTATAACTTTATAAAAGACAAAAAAAAAGTTACACTCACCGAAGAATTAGTGAAGCCTTGGAAGCTGTCAAGAATATACTGAGGTACGATGTAGAAAATTCGGTGGCGCAAGTTTCAGTGTCTAACGATGACATGAAGAACAAAACGATATTTTTTAGCAAGTGGTCGATGATATCAAAGCGACTCGCTTTGATATCATCGACCACTTGCTAAAAAATATCGTTTTGTTGAAAATATCGTAGCATTTGGATGAAACCACGGATATTTGCTCATTGTAGACAACTAATTACTGTCATCCAGTATGTCAAGAATGTAATTTGAGAAACACTGAAAACAACCAGGAAAGCACAGGATGTATTTGACCTCGAAAAATTTCTTGAAACATGAATGTCATTGACTCCATCGTTCTATTCTCTGAAATTGGTCAGCCTTCCTGAAAAAGGAGTTCTTGATGTATATGCCACAATTTACTTGATTCATTGGTATGCTTTGGTAGCGAAAACTTTACCATAGAATTTACAAGACGTTTTGTCAACGTGTGTGAAGGTTGTCAATTTAATCAGAGGCCATTCCCTAAACCACCAATTAAGCCAAATATTTAGTGAAAGTATTGATTCTGAAGACAGGATTCTTCTGTTGGTTACATAGGTAAGATTAATTATCCCGTGTGCTGTATAGCCCCCTCATGCTGGGAGGTCAGTGACGCCAATTTAATTATAATGTTGTACATCTTCTCTCGGTTGATGTTGGCTAAATCAGAGATGAAAGGCTGTCAGACATGGATAATTTTAATTTAACTATTTTATTAATGTCAACATGTACGAACTAAATAGTGAGAGTCGTTCCCACTTTATTGGGGAGACATTTCTAACACGAAAGAGAACATGTCTACATTGCTATCTATTATTCCCACGCTAACTCGGACAATCAAAAAGAACAAAAAAAGGATCCAATGGAAGTCATCCAAATTAAACGTTTCATCTTATCAACGTCTTTAAAACAATTACCCGTGAGATTCTACTTCAGCTTGGGGAACAATGCAAAAATCACAGGGAGTAAGGTCTTGACTGCTGGAAGGGTGAGTTCTGATGCGCATCTCTGTCAACACAAGTCTTTATAATATTTTGAATGGCATGAGGTCAGGTGCTTAATTGGCTTGCGAAAGTAGTAATTCTTTTAGGAATGGAGATAGAAAAAATTTGCTGCGTAGATTTATATTTTGATAAAATTCGATAGGAGCACTCTTGAGAATTTTCGTTCTAATTATGTTACTTCTTCTTTTGATAAGTGTGGTATTCTTTAGATTAAAGTTATGGTTGAATTTATTTCTATGTATGACTAATGCATTTGATAAACTGTTGTGTATAAGGTCCTATTTGTGTTCATAGATAAAATGAAAGGAACATTTCCTTTCAAGGACGTAATAAAAACATTGTAATAAAAAAAAAATTCAAAGGTGCGTGAGGAATATTTCGAAAAGAAATTTGGCTCGGTTTCCATTCCTGCAGAAAGTTGTTGGAACAGATCAGTCTCAGCTATCATCCGTTACTACCAAAATCCAGACGCATCCACTGTGCCATGTGTCCTTGAGCTGCTGTTAAATCCATATGATGGGGAAATTTGGGAACACAACGAATGTTAGATAAAGAAACCATTTCTATTTCAACTATGTGCCATGTCTGATGATCAGGGCCGGCTCAAGGTACTTGCATCTCGGGCAGTCACCCGGGGTACCATCAAGACCAAAGACGCCATCATGCTGCTATGTCATGAGTTTAGGATCTTCCAAAAAACTTATAAAAACATACTTGCGGTCGTCCATGTCTCAAAACAGATTAAATTCTTTGGCTATGTTGTCAATAGAAAATGATCTTGTAAAGAAAATAAGTGTAGAAAGTGCCATGTTAATATTTGTAGATCTAAACGCTAGAAAAATATAGGATGATGAATGTCTTCTTTAGGTTGAATTAAGTTGTATATTGTAATAAACTCATTATTCTACAGTTCCGGTTTTTCTCCTTGGGGAAATTTTTAAAAATTATACTTGTAAGGGCGCCAAAGTTCAGCTTTTTAATATTTTTTTATTAGTTCAAATCAAGACTCCTTGGAGAATGTAAATCATCAATTTTATTTTCAGTTACTCATTTGCCGTCAATCTGCTCCAAATAGTAAAATAAAATATGCAATAAGATTATGACATTAGTTAATTAGAAAAGCTTTTCATTTTCTTTATAAATAAGATATATTAAGGACACTACTATCTTTAGAAAAAAACTTTTTTCGATGAATAATGAATTTTTACAGGAATTGTTTTCTTTTTTTAAAACATCTTAATTATAGTAATTTATTAAGTTTCAAATCTTTTAAAATTCTCTATTAATTCCACTCTTTTAGATGATACTGTTACTAAGTGAAAACTATATTTACAAATCATAAATGGAAAATCTTAACACAAATCCTCACTCACCAAGATTTTTTAAAGAATTTTTATTTTTTAAAAGAATTTTATTTTTTTAAAGATTTTTTAATGTTTCTTTTTAGTGTATAAACGTGCCTATTTTTTCAAGTACGGGCGACCATACATGGCATTTCCGAAAATGAGAGCAATGACTATAGTAAATCAAAAGAACATTCCTAAAGTTAGATTACAGAGAATATATTCCAAAACTTTTAAGATCACTTAGTACTTAAAAATTATATAAAAAAGGCGTTCACGTCATTTCCATAAAATGTGTGTTACAGATAGAATCTCTGTAGGACAACATTAGATCGGTCATCAAGCTGTCAACACCTCAAATCAGCTACTATTGGGTTAAAAATACAGCAACTGTTGAGATAAATAATGCTTTTTGCGATATTTTAAACATAAAATAAATAATATCTGTTTTCAAATCAGATTTATTTTACTTTAAATCAGCTATTATCCCTGGAATAAAGTTTCAAAAAAGTATATTTTATTTTTACAATATTTTTAAAACCGAGAACTAACTTGTATTTACAAATGTATAAAAATGAACGGCTATGTCCATGTACTGAAAAAAAAATGAAAATAAATTCTAATCAAAATAATTTCAAGTTAAAATACGCCAGAGAAATAGTAAATTTAATCATTTAGATTTCAATTAAAGCTAAAATGAAAGGTTAAAGAAAACTTTTTCATTTAAAAAAATAATAATAATTTTACGCCTTAAGTATGGCGAGTTTTGCAAAGTGACTCCATCGTTTCAAGAATATCAGAAATGATGAGCTGCTTAAAAGAGATGGAAAACAAATCAGGATAGAATAAAATATTTATTATATATTATCAAGGTTTCAAAGGTTTAAACAAAAAACAAGGAAAGGATAGTCGAAAAGATGTATTAAATAATGATAGCAAAGCGCCTCAACTTTTTAAGAAAAACACATCAACAAAGATGAGGAGAGTACAAACGATTCATTGAATATTAAAACAACTCATTTGAAAGTCCAAAACAAAAACCTCAATGAAGATGAGAATAGTCCAATAGATTCTTTGAAAATTACCAACTCATTTGAAAGTCCAAAACAAAAACCTCAATGAAGATGAGAATAGTCTAATAGATTCTTTGAAAATTACCAACTCATTTGAAAGTCCAAAACAAAAACCTCAATGAAGATGAGAATAGTCGAATAGATTCATTGAAAATTACCAACTCATTTGAAAGTCCAAAACAAAAACCTCAATGAAGATGAGAATAGTCCAATAGATTCTTTGAAAATTACCAACTCATTTGAAAGTCCAAAACAAAAACCTCAATGAAGATGAGAATAGTCCAATAGATTCATTGAATATTAACAACTCATCTCAAAGTCTGAAGCAAAACCAAAAACTAAGTTGGTTATAGTCCGACATCATCTGAACATCTGACTAAAATAACATCCAAGATGAAAATAGTCCAAAATTTCTTTTTAATATTAACAACAATTCAACTCAAAGTCTCAGACATTAAAGCGCAAATTTCTGTTGTTAATGTCGACAACCGGAAATTAAACCGCCAGGTTTTGTTATGGTTACGAGAGTTCATTCAATCTGACATCTTCGCTATAATCATCATCGTTTTTTATTTGAATTTATTAATAGCCAGGGGCGCCTGACACCAGACAGTACCATTTCGGGCGCTTTTTTTTTTTTTTTTTTTTTTTTTTTTTTCACCATTGCATTTGTCTCGTTACATCAGAGATTGACAGAAATCAACCACATCACCCCCACCAACTTCACTTCTCTTCTTTTGTTCGAGGTTTAGTTGTAAAATTTCCCTCCATTTTTTTTTTTTTTTTTTTGGCTTTGATCTCGGGTTTATTTTATTTTATTTTATTTATTTTTTTGAAAAACATTCATTCCTTCATTGTTATTTTCCAACAATTTTTCTTTATTCTTTTGCTGTTTTTCTTTTTTCTCTCTCTTTTTTTTTTCATTTACATTTTCTCTTTTCTAATCAAAGCTTTTCATTTCATCTTGCTTTTCTTTCTCCTTTTCCTGTCTTTCCTATAGTCTGATTTTCTTTTTCTTTATTTTCTTCGTTTCTTTTTGATATTTCTTTCATATTTTGCCTTTCTCTTCTTTCCTATTTACCAATTTCCGTTAAATTTTCTTTCTTTCATTCTTTCTTTCATTCTTTCTTTCATTCTTTCTTTCATTCTTTCTTTCTTTCTTTCTTTCATTCTTTCTTTCATTCTTTCTTTCATTCTTTCTTTCTCTTCTACGTGCCTTCTTTTCTTTCTTTATTTTTTATTATTTTTTCTTTTAACTTTTTTTCTCTTTTGTTTCTTTTCCTTGCCTCTTCGCAACTTTCTTTCTCCCTTTTTCTTTCTCCCTTTTTCTTTCTCCCTTTTTCTTTCTTTCTTATTCTTTTTAGAGTTATTCTTTTTTCCATTGATTTCTTTCTTTTTTGACTCGCATCTCTCTGCCACTCTTTACCTTTCAATATGTTTTCTTTCTTTCTTTGGTTTGCTTTTCGAACCATTCTTTTTTCTCTTTGTTCTTTTCTCACTGCTTTTCTTTCTTTGTTTATAGAGTCATTCATTTTCCATTAATTTCTTTCTTTCTTTGGTTTATGTCTTTGCATCAATTTGTTTCTTTTAATTTGTACTTTCTTTCTTTATTTTTCTTTTTAAAGTTATTCTTTTTCTTCGATTTCTTTCTTTCTTTCTTTCTCTTGCATCTTTCTGCCACTCTTTATCATCAATTTCCTCTTTCTTTCTTCCTTCCTTCCTACCTTCGTTTCTTTCTTTCTTTTTTCTTTCCACCTTCGTTCCTTTCTTTCTTTATTTCTATCTTTCTTCCTTCCTTCCTACCTTCGTTCCTTTCATTCTTTCTTTCTACCTTTGTTCCTGTCTTTCTTTCTTTCTTCCTTCCTTTCATTCTTTCTTTCTTTCTTTCATTCTTTCTTTCTTTCTTTCATTCATTCTTTCTTTCTTTCTTTCTTTCTTTCTTTCTACTTCTTTTAAATATCACATTAACTATAAAAATCTTTCTTTCCCTTTTTCACTCATTTCTTGTTTAAATTTAAATTTGAATTTAAATTTAAATTTATTTCCTTTTATATCCTTCTCCTTTTTTCCTTTTATCACTCTTTCCTTCTTTTTCACTTTCCTTTTCCTCTTCTTTTCCAAATAATTCTTTTCGACTCTGTTTCTTTCTCCATTCCAATATTATACCCATTCTTTCTTTCTTTCTTTCTTTCTTTCTTTCTTTCTTTCTTTCTTTCTTTCTTTACGTAAATCTCTCTTTCTACGTCATATTTCATCTTTTGTCTAGTCATATCTTATTCCGAGTCATTTTTTTATTGCTACCTCTCTGATCTTCCACCATGAAAAGCACCCAAACCGTTCATTAAATCTGCACTGAGTGACACCCAATGACATCAGCAGCATGCATAGAGGTCGATTGTCGCAATAATCACTATTAAGTACGATCGATCTATACCTTCCAATCAGTCAGCAAAGGCTCACATAGAAGCCTTCGTTGATCGCACAGATAACAAACAAGATGGCTTCGTCTATTAATCTTAAAATCCGTTTGCATGCAGAGAAAATATCTTTTTAACACCACACATTAAAATTGATCTGATTATTCTTCTATTTGCTGTATACCTTCTGGATGATGACAATCATGGCTCTCGACAACTTCCTATCCTTTGCAGCTCTGAGTAATAATGTCCATTTACTGTACATCTCAGGCCTTGTTAGGTATGTTACTTACTGTTTTGATCGGCTCCTCTTGCTTTAATATATTATGTGTGTTAAATTCTCCAACCCCTCTTTTTTCATTATGTGTTTAAGTAATTTCGTCGCTTTTTTTCTGATTCTAACTAAATTTGTCCTTCTCGTTTTAATTTTCGATTAAACGTTTTCGTTCCTCACATGCTTCGTCTATAGTTTTCTCAGTATCCATCGTCAGAACATTTTTTTCTTCTCTCGGTTTGGTTTGATTTACGGCATGTCAACCTCAATGGGTCATTTAATGCCCACAAGCTTTTTATTGCTGGTAATATTTTTTCCAAATATGTATTGCTGATATTTTTTCTCTTAAAAAATGTATTGGTGGTAATAATTTTTTTTCTTAAAAATGGTAATATATTCTTCTTCAAAAATGTATTGCTAGTAATATTTTTCTTCAAAAATGTATTACTGGTAATATTTTTTTCTTCAAAAATGTATTGCTGGTAATAATTTTTCTTCAAAAAATTATTTTCTTCAAAAAATTATTACTGGTATTAAAACCTATTTTTACACTAATAGTGTTTTGACCCCAGTTTGGTGGTTAACTATTTGCGCATAATTGGGACCCTAACAGGTGCTACCACCCCGGATTATCGTGGACCTAGGAACAAAAGCAAATTAAGAGGTGGTTCTATGCTCCTCAAAACCTACTGATCAAAGGCGTATTCTGAAGCCCCAGGCGATAGGGCGTTTTTTTTTTGTTTTTGTTTTTTTCAAGTCGTTAACGTTAGAGGAAATTCACCAGCATTCATTGCTATATAAGAGGAAAGATTTTACATAGTAATTCAGTATTCTTTTCTCTGTTTTTTTTTTAAATCAGGAAATAAGACACTTTCTTTTATTGTGTCCTTTTTTTATCTCTAAGTACTTGTTCAATTCATTTTTTTATCAGGATAAAAGGAGTTAAATTCTTGGTAAATGTTCCAGATGATTCTAGTATATTGCCCAGTTAAATCAAATTCTCCTAGTAGTTCAAATATGTCGTATCATAACATATCATTTTGTATTTCCTCAAACCCTCACGAGGTCAGGTTGTGACACAAAGACGGTTTAATGTGGAGAGCCCGAGCGCGTACAACCGAGCTAAGAACAAAAATTGACCGCAGCTCTCGCAACCGTCGATTGCGCTGGCCTTTGCGCGAGCATTGTATTTAGTCCGTCAGTTATGTGCCATACGTGATATACGATAGACTGGTTGTCAACCAAGGCTATACCACCCAGTCTATCCTACTATTCAAACCATTGCTGGGAGGAGTAGAAATAGATCCATACCCTTCCTAAGGGTATTTGCACGTTAGTGAATGTAACGAACCCATCAGAAATTCGGTTCTCAGATTTCTCGTTCAGAGCCGATATCCGTTACGCTACACAGAAATTCTGTTAGGGTTTTAAAAACGGTTATTTTACAAGTATATATAAAACTATACGCAAATATAAACTAGCAAAGGGAGAGAAGGAGCAAGGTTAAAAACAAAAACTTTACTCACTTTAAAGTGGTGAATCGACAAATATATAAAAGAAAAACAACAAAAAAGGTAAACTAGTTATCACTCATCACTCTTCAGAGCTTAATCAAGGACAAAACATAAATATGTGTACAACGACTCAAAAATGAATAAAGGAAAAAACACTATCAAAGTATCAGCAGTACAAATGAAGCAGGTTACATTTAAACACAGCAGCTGTTTTTTCTTCTTACTGAGGGAAGGCTGGTTAGACTTAATATAAATAGACTCACGGGCTCTCGGGTGACAATCCAGATGTGGGCTACTGCGAAAAACAAGACAGAAGTCATATTTTTTAAGTTTTCGGCAATCAACACACCGGATGTGCTAACAAACACATATAAATTTTCAAACTGCTCTCGACGGATTTTAGTCGTCTACGGATCTTCTATAAAAATATAATTTCCTTAATGGTTTCAATACAGACTGGTCGAATATTCCAGAGGACATGGCGGCAGATGAGATATTCATTGTGTGAAAGTCTAAAACATATAGCAATCTCCTGATCAAGGTTTGAATCGATAAAAGGTCAAAAAAAAAAAAACTAGAAAAGTAAGAAAGGCATAAATTCACTTCCCTTACACATATCTTTCGGCAATTAGTTGGAGATTCGTCTCCAGCTGTGTTAGTCGAACTCTCTGCCTTCAGGCGGATAAGAACCCAGACGTCTGGGGTGATAGACAGCTACCCGACACCGTGTATACGGGGTCAACGGGGAATTTGTGCCCGAGCCCACGGGAACGGTTTTTTACCCCGCATTAAAAATGGCCTTGTGCCACATCCTGCCTTGCGAAGAGGTAAGGTAAATAACCTTATATCCTATCATTACCTTTTTTGACAAAGTGCTTTATCATAACAATTAAGAAAGATAAGAGATTACTTTGCAATGTGATCTTTCAAAACTCCAAAATCCTCCTCTTCTTCTTCTTCTTCTTCTTCTATGTGCCGTGTCCTTTCAAAACATGGACGACGATGGCTCTCCACAATTTCCAATCCTTTGTAGCTCTTCAGAAATTTTGTTTTTTCGCCGTCTCCCCTAATTCATGTTCTGCCATCCATTTTACACAAGTTCGTTAGATAGGTTATGTATAGCTTTCTTCAGTTCCTTCGGTGTTTCCCGTGAGTGTCAAATTTTCTAAACCCTCTTTCCTCGTTATGTGCCCTAGAACTTTTAACTGCCTCTTTCTGATGTTAAGCTTACATATCCTTTTTGTTTTCATTATCTCTAAAAACGTTTCTCTGCTCACATTTTTCTGTCCATGGTAGCCTCAGTATCTTTCTGTAGAACTACATTTCTGTTTCTTCAAGTCATTTCTTTATCTGTGATGAAAATGTCCAGAATTCACTGCCATATAAGAGGATTGATATTACATAACAGGGAAGTATTCTTTTTCTTTGTTTCTTACGAGATTTTCCTGTTGCGTAATACTTTGCTTAGATTTGTAGATGCCTCTTTCGCAGTACACATCTCTCAACTTATATCGATAATTTAAATAACATCCTAGAACAACACCCAAACTGGGCACAAATATACACAGATGGCTCGAAAGACAAGAATAAAGTTGAAAGTGCGGCTATCTCTAACACCACGCTCCAAAAACGCCTACCAGACAATACCTCAATTTTCAGTACTGAAGCTACAGCCATAAACTTAGCTTTAGACCTCACCCTCAAACTTAACCTTAACAAATATTTTCAGACTCATTAGCAGTGCTAATGGCACTAAAAAGCAAAAATCTAAGTAACCCTCTGATCATTAATCTCCTACAAAGAACTAATCTCATCACCCAAAACAAAAACATTATTTTCTGCTGGATTCCCAACTACATTGGTCTCAGAGGAAAAGAAAAAGCAGATACAGCTGCTAAAAGATTATTAAACATCAACATTAGTGACATAAAAGTACCCCATACAGATTACAAACTCCCTAATCAACAACCTCATTACGACCAAATGGCAAGAGTCGTGGAACTCCTGCAAAAATAACAAACTCTAGGAAATCAAACCCATCCTCAAAGAACGGATAGAAGCTAAAATTTACTAAATATCAAGAGAAGAAGTAGTAATGACTAGACTTCAAATAGGCCATACCGCTGTCACCCATTCACACCTGCTGAAGGATGAAGAAGCCCCAATTTGCATTCCATGCCAGGAGCTCTACACAGTGAAACATTTACTAACAAGCTGCATAGATCTTGAACAAATATGATTAAGATACTATCAAGAAAACAATCTGAAAGACATCTTCAACAAAACTGACCCAAATGACCTTTTAGAATTTCTAAAAGCAACAAAATTATATAACAAAATATAGTTGGAAAAGAAGATAGCATATAATCATTATGCACTAAATCCCAACACCTCTACCTATATCTCGAAAACAAACTCACAAAAGATCAACAAGCAGTAAACAAAAACCAAACAAATTCTTCAGCATTAAATAACCCAAAAGGGTCGATATGCTGGTAAAAAAAAACAACTAAACAATCTTCGGTTTTCGGTGTCACATTTTTCGTCTTCTAGAACAATTCTCAGATATTTGAATTTTTCTACTTGCTTGATTTTTCGCATCTCCAATTTCTAATTCTCAAGTTGGACTCTTTTCTTCTCTTTGAAAAAAAAAGGACATCTATGCTTAACATTAGAACCGGGCAGTTAAAATTTCTAGCGCACATAATGAAGAAAGAGGGTTAAGAAAATTTGACACTCACAGTATATACTGAAGGAACTGAAGAAAGCTATACATAACCTATCTAACGAACTTGTGCAAAATGGATGGCAAAACATGGATTAGGAGAGACAGCGAAACGACAAACTTTACTAAGCGCTACAAAGGATAGGAAATTGTGGAAAGTCATGATCACCCATGTTTTGAATGGACACGTCACATAGAAGAAGAAGAATTTGGGCTTATGAGAGACCCCATTACAAACTAGTCTCGTGTTTACTCTTTTCTTTCTTAATTGGAATTCTGTGGGTAAGTCATCTTAATTATTTGGCAGGTTCCTACATCCGGTCGATTTGCGTCAATTTTTCTGTCTGGGAGAATTCGGAAATTCCACATATAGTCACTTCAACAACATTTATGACATCATTCGGTTGGTGTTTTCAGCATATATCCGGGACTTTAATACCATAGTTCGTAAAGAAATGCCAATAAATATATTGCGCTAGCCGTCACGTCCAATAATGTATTTTCCCAGCAAGTTTCATTAAATTTATGGCATAAGAGACAGGTGGAATTTGAGCCATCTTTGTTGATTTTAGATTTGTAGGCATTAGTTGAATTATTATTATTATTATTATTATTATTATTATTATTATTATTATTAATTCCTTTGATTTCTGGTGTATATTCATTTCCTTCCGGGTGCCAACAAGAGACATAAGGTCCGAAATGGCATCATGACATTTCCAACTTAGCAATAAAAAAACAAAAACAAAAAAAAAACACACACACATATTATTATTATTATTATTATTATTATTATTATTATTATTATTATTTCCTTGGATTTCTATTGGATAAACATTTCATTCCGGGTCCCAACAAGAGACCTAGGATCAGAAATAGCTTCATGACATTTACCACTGATCAATTTTGCAAAAGAAAAAATATTATTATTATTATTATTATTATTATTATTATTATTATTATATTTTGTTTTGATTTCTGGTGTATACTCCTTTCCTTCCTGATCCCGCTCAGAGACCTAGGCCAGAAATGGCATCGTGACATTTTCCACTGAGCAATAAAGAATAAAAAAAAATATTTTCTATAGATAAAGCCCTTAATAAGATATAGGCTGTACTCGAGAGAACAATTTTTTGTATGTCTTTAAGGCATGGGGTTCCAGGAATCCCTTCAATGAGTCTCTTGGAATCTTTTCAAATCAGTCCGAGGGCTCCAACTACAACAGAAATTGTTGATGTTCTCATGTACCACATTTTTTGAGATTTGGATTTTATTATTATTATTATTATTATTATTATTATTATTATTATTATTGCTATGTTTCCTGTAATATTACTCTGTTACTATAATGTCAAAAGCATAAATATTCCGTCCTGGGTAAGACGATAAACTACATCCGCGTCCTGGGTAAGACGATAAACTACATCCGACACACAAGCTTCTGATCAGGAGGTTTTGAGGAGCGTAAAACCACCTCTTAATTGCTGGTGTTCGCAGGTCCACCCTGACCAGGAGTGGTAGCACCTGTTAGGGTCCTATCGATGAGTAAATATTTAACCCCCAAATTGGGGTCAAAATACTTTAAAAGTGTAAAAATAGGTTTTAATACCAGCAATACATTTGTGAAAAAATATAACCAGCAATAAAAATAGTGTGGGCATTAAATAACTCATTGAGGTTGATATACCGTAAAGCAAACCAAGCCATAAATATTCTTCTGAAGCTAGTTTCTATCATATTTTTTAAAAGCCTGCTCGCATCCCAGAGGAGAATATAGTAGATCTTTTATATTCAGTGTTTGAACAGCCATGATATTTTTTCGAATCATTTCACATCAAGCAAGGCAATAAAGTGACTAAGACGCAATGAGTTACTGTGATAGAATATGCGAAAAAGAAAACATTACTCAGGCGAGGTAACAATTAAAAGAATAGGAATTTAGAAGACACAAAACAGCCATTGAAATAACATTTAAATTTTTAGAGATCAAAGAAGCTGGAGGAAAGTTCCACAAACGAGATGTGCGAGAGAAGAAACTGTCAACATAGAATTTACGGTTACGTCTAGATATCTCAGAATGGTGAGATTTTGTCACCAATTTTGAGGTACGCTTAAATTTCTAAGGCCTACACATCAAAGAGGAAAACTCATTAGAGTAATTAAAATAAAAATATTCATAAAAAAGACACGGTGAAGTTATGTTACAACGGTGAGAAAGTGAGTGAAATCGACATGCCAGGTCAAGGCCAATAACTCTGCAGATTCTTTTTTTTTTTGTATTTTATCAAGAATATTGTTATGGTCCATGTCCTTGTACCAATGGTGATAGTCCAAGGTAGAACCAATAAAGAAGAACACGAACACGGATATGGAATAACACAGATATATTACAAACAGGAATATATACAGAGAAGTAGAAAGTGTTAGTACGAACAATCAGGTTTAGTAGAGAGAACAATGTAGTCTCGACCAGTATCACTATTCCAATGTCTTACAGTAATTGTCTGAATGCGACTCTGTTTCGGACTGCCTCTGACTCGACTGACTGACTCGCTCTGACTGACTGACAGACTCCTGACGGACCTCACACCAGACTTCAGACTGAAGTATTTAGAGGCAGAGAGTTCAACCGATCAGCCGGTCAGCCTGTCGCCCGACTTCAGACTAAATGGTATTTATCCCCGCACGCACGAGGGCATCATGTGGCACAAGGCCGGTTTAACGTGGGATCTCCGAGCCCGTGGGCTTGGCAAAAAAAAAAAAAAAATACCCTTTGAACCCGTATAAACAGGTTCATTGTCGGTTTACCTCCCCGAAAGAGACTTCGGCGTAGCCTCATTCGGGTTCCTCCTCGCTCGAAGGCTGAGAGAGTTCAACCGATCACCCGGTCAGCCGGTCGCCCGACTTCAGACTGAACAGTATTTAGTCACTCCCCACCCCACGAGGGCATCATGTGGTACAAGGACGGTTTACTGAATGAGGAATAACCAAAACGGAGGTTGGAAATGAAATGGTAATCTTTATAACATCAACAAAATATAATACTTGTCAGCGGCGTGAAGTAGGTAAACCAGTGCTAGTGGTGGACTACTTAAACAGCATATCATTACATTTACCCTCCTCCACAGGAGGTAGGATGTGGCACAGCGCCAAATTTAATGTAGGGCAATCCGAGACCATGTGCTCGAATAAAAATTCCTCGTAGACCCCACATACACAGGATCGGGTATCTGTCTACCTCCCCGGACGAGACTATGCCGAAAGGTAGAGTCTCGTCCGGGTTTCTCTCTGTCCAAAGGCAGAGAGTTCGACACGGTAAGAGCTTCCCAAGCTGAGAGCTCACTCTGCCAGTGTAGACAGCATATTGCCCCCACTTACAATAGTGTCCAACGTATTTATGAGGATTGGGGCATACCCAATATAACAAAACGAAACTATTAAAGAAAAAAAATATTGGCATCTCCAATCGGTAATTCGTATGTTTGATTTGTAGTGGATGGATTAATTATGTGGTAATATTTGTTGAGAATAAGTTGCGTGTCAATTAACTATTTCCACTAACATCAAAATAAAATACAAAATTCAACTGAATTGTTTTAAACCTAACAATTAGACTTATTTAGGTTGGTGTACAACATGCAAAGAAAAGGTAGGACAGAGTCGTGTCCATTTGATTTGGAAATATTTGTACCAGAGTTCATATTACGAACAAGACATATTTAATTAGAAACTAATAAAACATTCAAAACAATGTACAAGCAGAATATTTGGTATATGTTATGTTGGCAAATATGTATGATGTTTTAGGTTTCAGAATGTCTTTCTTGTAATCGTTCGTTAATGTTGATATTAAAGTTGTTAATATTAAGTGTCTTTTAATCAGAAAGTTCTTAAGAAGTAATTTACCTTTTACTGTAATATTGAACTTGTAATTCAGAAGAATAAAGTTTGGAATTGTGAGTTCTAAAGTTGATAAAAGTTCAGGAGTGATTTCAGAGTTCATGAATGTTGGTAATTGTCTTAAAAACGTCTTGTCAGCAATGACTAAGACGGAAGTTGGCAAAGGTTACATCTTGAGACGTACGAGAGAGATGAATGAAAATTACTAATCCTTTCTCTCTAAAAAGTTCACACGTATTTTTGCTTTTATACTGGCCAAGTGGCTCCCAGCACATGAGCGGGAAAACAGATTGGTCGCGTGCAGGCGTTTTGATTGGTCGGAACTGACCAATCAGCAAGCCAGATTGGAGGTGAATGACCAATGAATATTTGTTATATTGTATGAAAGTAGAATTTTGCTTATCAGATAGGAAGAGTGCATTTCCTAAAAAGAGGTAAGGCTGGTTGTGTTGTGGAAGATTCCACAGATTCTTTTTACGGACATCCATACATTCTCTTATACTTGATATTTATTCCTTTGTTCTCGCTTTCCTTTACTGCCTTCTCTAGGTCATTTATTTTCATTTTTGTATCTGTTACCAGCACTGTGTCATCTGCATACCAATTTTCTTAAGAATGTTACCGCCAATAATGAATTCTGGCTGGAATTACATTTCGTTCAGAAACCCCTCAGGGTATAGCCTGGATAAAAGTGAATGTTCTTGCCAAGGTTTAAAATCCACTCTCTCGAGATTTCAGTCTTGAAAACAATTAATTAAAGTGAAAATATTGGTGTCACATGTTCAATCCATGCTATTCTCAGCATCCTTCTGTAGAACCACATTTCTGTTGCTTCAAAGATTTTCTTCATCTGTGATCAAAATGTGCAGCCATGTATGAAAACGGATATTGCATAACAGTTAAGTACTTATGGTAGAGCCTTTTTATGCCTCCTATATTAACTGAAATAAATATTGTTCACGATAAAGATGAAAATCTGTCTTTTCGATATTACATGTGTGGGTTTTGAAAACAAAATGACTAGATCCGCGTGCCATGTTTAATGTATGTCAGTTATCAGTTATCTCCTGTTAATTCCCCTCTCCAAGTTCTCCACTGCCTTAACCAGGTATTGAACGCAAATTCTTTGTGTGCTAGGTGTCCTCAAGGACAGATGGCAAAGTAGATAAAGGCGTTATTTAGATCCAGTGACAGGACCGAAAGAGTGTGAGTTCTATACCCGGTTAAGGCAGTGGATAACTTGGAGAAGGGGAATTAACAGAAGATAACTGCTAACTGACATGGCACGTGGAACTAGAACAGTCTACCCCAGCGAGCGAAATAAAGGGTTCAGTTCAACATTCCAGCCACCAGAAGAAGGCCGGAGCGTACAACAGCCGAAACGTTGTGATAAATATGGCAATAAAGATGAGGGCAATAGCCCGAATAATGTAAATAGTGTACATAATACCTCACATCAGAAGTATAGGCAGATACTGAAAGGCCGAAAGGTTTTAATAAATATGTTGACAAACATCGGGACAATAGTCCGAATGATGTAAATAGTGTACATATTACCTCATCTGAGAAATATAGACAGACACTGAAAGGCCGAATCGTTGTAATAAATATTGTGACAAAGATGAGGACAATAGTTCGAATAATGTAAATATGTACATAATACCTCATCTCAGAAATATAGGCAGATACAAAACGACAAATTTTTGGTAAAAATATCGTTTGTTCTTATCAGAACTTACTTAACACTGATATATCAATCGGAATAATGTTTATTCTTGCTAATGCTTAAAATCAATCACATCGACATTTCCAGCCTTGAAACCGAAAGAGATAAAAGGAAATTATTTGCGAATACTGTGGATGCTATTTTGTAGTTGTCATAAATTTTGTTATACCTCCTATGGCAATCGAAGTAATGTTTATTCTTCCTATTATTTTAAAATCCCACTTATCAACATTTCCAGCCTTGGCCCTGAAAACGAAGAGATAGTGGGAAAATATTGGTGAATATATTATCTGCTATTTTGTTTGAACTTTCTTATATCTCATATATCAAGTAGAATGTTTATTCTTGCTGATGATTTAAAATCACACAACATCATTTCCAGCCTTGGTCCTGGAAACGAAAGTGCTAGAGAGAAATTATTAGTGAATACAGTGACTGCTATTTTCTTGGTGTCATAACTCTCTTCTAAGTCAAATATCAATCAGAATAATGTCTTCCTAATGTTTTAAATACCTGTCATCGTCATTTTCAGCCATAGCCCTGAAAA
The DNA here is from genome assembly GCA_963932145.1 of Acanthosepion lycidas. Taxonomy (NCBI): domain Eukaryota; kingdom Metazoa; phylum Mollusca; class Cephalopoda; order Sepiida; family Sepiidae; genus Acanthosepion; species Acanthosepion lycidas. The sequence continues at coordinate 19,398,506 of OZ010584.1, forward strand.
CGAAAGACCTCGAGGAAAATTATAGCAGAATACAATGTCTTCTATTTTAGGATCTCCAGAATTTCATTTATCAAGCGGGATAATGTTTATCGTTGCTAATGTTTTTAAATTACTGGCGAATACAGTGTCTGCTATTTTGTTGTCAGAAATTTCTCATACCTCATATATCAATCGGAATGTTTAGTCTTACTAATGTTTTATAATCTTTTTTCTCCATATTTCCAGCCTTGGTCCTGAAAATAAAGATATGGGCTATTTTGTTGCTAGAACTTTCTTATATCTTATATATCAAGTAGAATGTTTATTCTTACTGATGTTTTAAAATCCCACTTATCGTCATTTCCAACAATGAATACAGTGTTTTGCGCTTTTGTTCTTACAATTTTTTAATACCTTATATATCAAACGGAATAATGTTTATTTTGTAAATGTTTTAAAATGTACCCTATCGTCAAGGCAATATATAGTCCTGAAAACGAAATAGTTAGAACGAGATTATTGGTAAATACAGAGTCTGTTATTTCGTTGTTGTCAGAACTTTCTTATAAATCATAAATCAATTGGAACAATGTTTATTCTCATTAATGTTTTAACATCACTCGTATCGTCATTTCCAGCCTTGGTCCTGAAAACAAAAGAGCTAGAGGGAAATAGTTGGTGAATACACGCGCCTGCCATGTTTTTGTTTTTGTTTTTTTTTTGTCTTCAGAACATTCTTATAACTCATAATCATTCGGAATATTGTTTATCCTTGCTAATGTTTGAAAATCCCTCTTACCGTCATGATATAGTAGGTGAAAAAGTATTGGTGAATACAGTCGATGCTATTTTGTCGTTTTCAGAACTTTCTTATATATGATATATCAATTTGGAAAAATGGCTATCCTTGCTAATGTTTTTGAAATCCCAGTTTTCGACATTTACAACTCTATTTCTGAAAATGAAAAAGCCAGATGGAAATTATTGATGGATACAGTGTCTGTTATCTTGTTCTAAGAAATGCCTTATTCTGCGTATATCAAATGGAATAATGTTTATTCTTGCTAATGTTTCAAAATCCATCTTAACTTCATTTGTAGCGTTGGTCCTGAAAACGACAAAATACAGAGAAAATTGTGCGGACTACAGTGTCTACCGTTTTATTGTTTGCAAAACTTTCTTATACCTCATATATAAATTGGAATAATGCTTATTATTGATAGTATTTTAACATCACTCTTATAATAATTTTCAGCCTTAGTCCTGAAAACAAAAGAGTTCGAGAAAAGTTATTGGTGAATATATTGTCGGCCATTTTGATATTGTCAGACCTTTCTCCTATGTCCTATACTAAAGAAAAACAATGTTTATTCTCGCTAATGTTTTAACGCCATTCTTATCGTCATCATTTCCATCATTCGTCCTGAAAAAGAAAGACCTACTGGGAAATTATTGATGAATAAAATGTCGGCTAATTTTTTTTTTTTTTCATCAGAACTTTCTTAAATGTCATGTATCAATCGGAACAATGTTTATTCTCGCTAATATTTTAACATCACACTTATCGCTATTTCCAGCCGAGGTCCAAAAGAACTCGAGGGAAATTATTTGTGAAGACAGTGTCGGCTGTTTTGTTTTTGACAGAACTTTCTTATGCCTCATATATCAATCGGAATAATATTCATTCTCGCTAATGTTTACCATCCCTCGTGACGTCGCTTCCAGCATTGGTCCTGAAAACGAAAGCCCTAGAGGGAAATTATAGGTCAATACAGTGTCGACAATTTTGTTGATGTCAGAACATTCTTAGACGTCATATATCGATTTGGAAAAAATGTTTATCCTTCTTAATATTTTAAAATCCCTTTTTCGACATTTCGCGCTTTGTTCCTGAAAACGAAAGATGTAGATTGATACTAGAGACGATTAAAGTGTCTGTTAATTTGCAGGTAGCAAAAAGGTCTTCATATATCAATCGGAATACTGTTTATTCTTGCTAATGCTTTAAAATCCATCATGAACGTATTTCCAGCCTTAATTCAGGAAACAAAATATCTAGAGAGGAATTATTGGTGAATAAATTGTCGAATATTTTCTTGTTTTTAGAATTTTTTACATCTCATATATCAGTCGGAACAATGATTAATCTCGCTAATGTTTTAATGTCGTTCTCGCAATTTACAGCCACGGTCCTGAAATCGAAAGGTCGAGGGTAAAAGTACTGGTGAATACAGCCTCTGTTGTCAGATATTTATATGTGTCATGTATCAGCTGGAATAAATCTTTCTTCTCGTCATTTCCAGCCTTGGTCCTTAAAACGAAAGGTCGAGAGTAAAAGTACTGGTGAATACAGCCTGTGTTTTCAGATCTTTATATGTGTCATGAATCAACTGGAATAAATCTTACCCTCGTCATTTCCAGCCTTGGTTCTTAAATCGAAAGGACGAGGGTAAATATACTGGTGAATACAGCCTTTGTTGTCAGGTCTTCATATGTGTTATGTATCAGCTGGAATAAATGTATCTTCTGGTCATTTCCAGTCTTGGTCCTGAAATAAATATGACGAGGGTAAAAGTACTGGTAAATACAGCCTTTGTTTTCAGGTCTTTATATGTGTTATGTACCACCGGGAATAAATCTTTCCCTCGTCATTTCCAGCCTTGGTCCTTAAATCGAATGGACGAGGATAAAAGTACTGGAGAATACAGGCTCTGTTGTGAGATCTTTATATGTGTTATGTTACACTGGGAATAAATCTTTCCCTCGTCATTTCCACCGTTGGTCCTGAAATCGAAGCGACGAGGGTAAAAGTACTGTTGAATACAGCCTTTGTTGTCCGGTCTTTATATGTGTTATGTATCAGCTGGAATATATGTATCTTCTGCTCATTTCCAACCATAGTCCTGAAATAAATAGGACGAGGGTAAATGTACTGGTGAATACAGCCTCTGTTGTCAGATCTTTATATGTGTCATGTATCAGCTGGAATAAATCTTTCTTTTCGTCATTTCCAGCCTTGGTCCTTAAAACGAAAGGTCGAGAGTAAAAGTACTGGTGAATACAGCCTGTGTTGTCAGATCTTTATATGTGTCATGTATCAGCTGGAATAAATCTTTCTTTTCGTCATTTCCAGCCTTGGTTCTGAAATTGAAGGGATGAGGGAAAAGATACTGGTGAAACCTCCTCTGTTGTCAAAACATTATATGTGTCATGTTTCAACTGGAATAAATCTTTCTTCTCGTCATTTCCGGCTTTGGTCCTTAAATCGAAAGGACGAGGATAAAAGTACTGGAGAATACAGCCTCTGTTTTCAGATCTTTATATGTGTCATGTATCAGTTGGAATAAATCTTTTTCGTCATTTCTAGCATTGGTCCAGAAAACAGAAGTGCAACAGGGAATTTCTTGGCTTTTTTTATGGATTAGATAGCTACAATAGCGTTTCTTTTCTTTTTTTTAATGTTTCAAATCCGTCTGCTTGTCATATTTTGTGTTTGGCATTATAACGAAAGGACAACAGTGAAAATATTGACAGATACTGTATTTTTGTTTTATTGACAGATCATTTCTTGTCTCATGTATCATCTGGAATAAAGTTTATTTATGCTAATGTTTGAAATCCCTCTCCTTTTTCCAGCCTTGATCCTGTTATTGAAATGACGACAGTAAATGTACTGGCTAATACAGCATATGCTTTCAGGAATTTTTTAATGTGTCATGTATCAGCTGGAATAAATTTGGTTTTTGCCAAATTATAAAATCTTTCTTCTCGTCATTTCCGGCCTTAGTCCCGAAATCAAAAGGACCTCAGAAAAAATACTTGCGAATACAGCCTCTTTTATTGTTTCGTCTTTTATTTTCCTTCTTTAAAGTATCAGTTGGAATGTTGTTTGTTCTTGGCTTTCTTTTAATGCGTCTTCGCGTCATTTCCTGCCTTGGTCCTGAATTCGACTTGCACACTATTACACATGCTAAATACCAATACAATATTGCATTATTTTCAGCCCTACCTCTGCATAGTATTCGTTTCATGTTGCCGTGTCGTCAACCTGATTATTATAATTGCTTATGTAAGTCGGCCAATTAGCATGTCATCATGTCTTAGTGTCGCAGCGTCAATCCGATTAAAAATTGGGTCAAATGCTTTTCCGTCTGTCTGTAAATCAGCTGATCGCTAAGTAGCAACACCGTTGTCATTGTCGGCGTCACGTACCTCGGTCGAATTGTCTGCCGCTCAGAGACTGGCGAACAGCCAAGTCTGTCAACGAAGAATCTTATGTCAACAGAAATAGATTATGTCCTAGCCGTTCCTGGCTTTGCGAACACCCACTCGCAGAACGATTACAATCAATGACGTTAGAAAGTGGGCCTGCACGATATACACAACCAAACATTTTTTTTTTTGTTTGTTTTATTTAGCACCCTGTGTGATTTTCAGCTGAATTATAGACCTTTATTAATGTTATCTGTACTTTTTTTTTAAACCGGTATCATCCCATGCAAGGGAGTAAAGCCACTAAGACACAAAGAGTTACAAGGTGTGGAAGAATTAAGAACAGAAACATTAATAATGAGTGGGAAGAGGAAAGAGTAACCAGGAGGACAGTAGATAGCGATTGATATTGCATTTAATTTTTTCTTTTTCAGATTAAACTTGACTGAAATGCTTTGAGACGGAAGGGAGTTCCACAAGCGAGAAATGCGTGAAAAGAAACTCTTAACATAGAATTTACGGCTTCGTCTAGTCAGATTAATTTACTTAATGCGATCTCTACGCTCATGTAGTGCTGTAATTAAAAAAAAATCTAGGTACCATAGCTCATCTGAACAATTACCATGAAAGTATTGATAGAAAAGACACAGAGAATAAACCTTGTGGCGGTAGGAAATTGACTGAAGCCAAGCCGCCTGATCAGAACCAATAATGCTGGTCCTTAAAAGGAAGATTTAAAAAAAAAAAACATATTTCTAAGTAAAAAAAAAAAAAAAAAAAAAAAAATAGGGGTTTCAGTCCAGAAATACTGATCTATATTGAAGAGACAAAATTCCTGGAAAGGACGCACATGTTGTACTTAGCCCGATTTGAACTTCTTTTCGGGGATTTTAAGTACCACAAACGAAATTAAAACTCAAAAAAAAAAAAAAAAAATAATAGGAATACGTGTGTAGATTATCAATTTTTTATGATACAAATAAAGTTATACCGAAAATTTGATGACAGGAATATTTGGAGTTGACAGCAGCCTAAAACATAGTGTCCAACGAAGATCAACTAATAAAACTGACCTTATAAACTTCTATTCCCATCATAACAACATAATAAAATTCAGAATGATCAATGGATTCTATTTAAGAGCACTCAGAATTTGCAGCCCTCAGTATTTACATCAAGAGGAGAAATATACTTTCATATTCAATGCGAAATAAAAGGCTTTTGGAGTTTTAAAAAGAAAAAAAAAAGAGAGAGATTATAATTCTTGGGTTAATCTGTTTAAACTCCAAAACCACGTTGAATTCTTGTTGTTCCTGAAGTAAGGAAAGAAGGAGGCAGAGAAACTGGAAATTAATTCTGGAAATGTATTACACTAACAACAGCCTGTTGAAGGGAAATGGCTTTCCGAGCAAAAGACACGTGTTTACTCGTTGAAAGTTCAAGGGAAAAAGAGAACCATTCTTCTCGTTTTGTCTTTGGCGCCAGGAAACCACTCTTTTTTCACGCATGTGCCATTTGTTTTTCCTGTCGAGGACATCCTGGGAGATTCTTCTTTTTATTTTATTTTCTTTATTTATTTATTCATCTTTTCTTTTTTTTTTTTTTTTCATTCTTATATTTTTTATTTTATCAATATACAATCCCCACACATATGTGTGGAGAATTTGACTATTCAGGAGAAAAAGCAATGTACTTAACTGGATTGTTGTTTCTTGCTAACAAAAAGTGGTTAAGTTTTAACAAACTTTTTATACTTACAGGGGTCACGTGACTTTATGATCACGTAATCCCTGAACTAGTTATAAAAGGGAACTGTTTTTTTTTCCTTTTTATTTTTATATTTACATAAAGAATGTATGAACATAAAAATGTCTTAAAATAATTGTCAGACTTGTCCATTTCATAATATATATATATTAGGTTGGTGCAAAAATAATGACGTAATAATGTCGTTTTTTGACGTATGTTTTAACGTGAAAAACGACATTATTACGTCATTATTTTTGCACCAATCTAATATATATATATATAGAGAGAGAGAGAGTGATAGATAGATAGATAGATAGATAGATAGATAGATAGATCACCATTTCAACTTAGAGCTAAAGTGATCAATTAGAAAAGATTCAAGTCAATTCATAAGATGTTTGGCACGTGAGAGGGGAGTTTCAGCTATGACAGTCCAAAGAGCAGTGAAAAATAATCTTAAATGAAGATAATCTTAAATAAGATGGAAAATTATCCTGGATGAATATATATATATATATATATATATATATATATATATATATATATATATATATATATATATATATGAACTTTATTTCTATCCTTGATGAGCTTTCAATCCTTAGCTATGATTAATTAATGATGAACATTTTCGTTTATGGTCGATTTCATCACGATTATTCTGTTAAGCTTCGAGAGTAATTATAATTTCTTATAGCTCAAAGTAGAGTCCAATAGTGTAATAAAAACCTCGCAGAATTCCAGTAAGATATCTTTAATCATTTCTAAGATACAATAGTTCAAAGCTTAATCTAACAATTGGACAATTTTGCTGTTACACGAATTGGATAATTTTGCTGTATATTTTACCATGTATACTTACATGCCTACATACATACATACATACATACATACATACATATATATATATATATATATATATATATATATATATATATATATATATATATTGTGTGTATTTAGGCAGCATCTTTTCATTCATACACGTTTCATTAAATAATATAGACAAGTGCTGTCTATTTATTTTATGTAAATCTTTTTCATAACGTCTGATAAGTTTAATAACATTATCGTTGAACGAAAAAAGAAATTCACAATAGAGATCCATATTTTTTTAATATAATCTAAGCTTTCGGCTTACTTAAGCCATTATCAAAGATGTCAATTACAACATATTAAACAATATACGGACTAGACAGTGATGATAGTCTGTCAATGTTTACACAGAAGATTTCTAAGCAACGATAAACACGCGTATATAAGACGCTAGAAGCGAAAATATATATGTATATATATATATATATATATATATATATATATATATATATATATATGTATATATATACATACATATATATGTATATATATATATATATATATATATATATATATATAGATAGATAGATAGATAGATAGAAAGATAGAGAGAGAGAGAGAGAGACAGTGTGTGTGAGAGAGAGAGAGGGGGAAGAGAGAAAGAGAGTCGTCAGCTTGCCAAGGAAGAGACATTTGCAAATTTGTGTATGTTTTCCTCTCTCCACTCACTTGTCTGTATCTATGAGTGCAGATAATTGTTCAAAGCTCAAAGCTAAGATTGACAAATTCTTAAAGAAGAAAGTTTTTTATTTATTTTATTTATTTTAATTCTTTGCAACTTTTTATCCTGTTCTCCGAGTGTATCTTTAAGTGTATTCTTTTATCAATAATCTATTATTCTTATTATTCGTACCCAGTGATTTATAGAAACAAAAAAAAGCTATAAATTTTGTTAGTTAACTTTTTTCAGTTGGAAACTTGCCGAAAAACGATAAATTTGACCAACTGGAATGGACACGAATATTAGTGCCCTTCCATATGTAGTAGATTCTTTGTAGACCGATGAAATTATTGGGACACGTAATAAGAAAGGAAGGCCTGGAGAAACTGCTATTCACAAGTCGAATAGAGGGAAAGAGAGACAAGGGAAAGCAACGCCTGATATACATGGTGATATGTCCCGGAAAGGGATATATTTGTTCGAAGTAGCAAAGTGGTTGTTGACTACTGTAACCGAGTAGGACAATCTAGCAGTTAACCGTAATGGACTGGTGGAAAGATGGAAAGATAGACAAGGGAAAACAACGCTGACATACCTGGCATGCTTAAGCAAGTGGATGACAGAACGTGGCCTAGGGGAAGTCGCAAAGGGACTAAACTTATTGAGAGCTACAAGGGATATGGGGGAAGTGGAGAGCCATGATCGCCTACGTCCTGAACGGACACGTTACATAAAGGTCGAATAGAGGGAAAGAGAGACATGGGAAAGCAACGCATGACATACCTAGCGAGATTAAGCAAGTGGATTACAGAACGTGGTCTGGGGGAGTTGGCAGAGCGACGAAACTTATTGGGAGCTACAAGGGATAGGAGGAAGTGGAGAGCCATGATCGCCTACGTCCTGAATTTTCTGGGATACGTAATGAGAAAAGAAGGCATGGCGAAACTGCTACTCACAGGTCGAATAGAGGGAAAGAGAGACAAGGGAAATCAACGCCAGATATACATGGTGATATGTCCCGGAAAGGGATATATTTGTTCGAAGTAGCAAAGTGATTGTTGACTACTGTAACCGCGTAGGACACTCTAGCAGTTCACCGTAATGGACTGGTCTTCGTCGTAGTAGTAGGCAATAGCCGTCGTCTGTACCTCCACATCAGTCTGAATTTATGGCTGACACCAGCCAATCATATTACTCTGAGGGGGAACCCAGGTGTATTCATATTCATTACATTAAGCAGGTGGTTGACAAAACGCTGTCTGGGGGAGGTGGCAGAAAAACGAAACTTATTGAGAGCTAAAAGGGACAGAAGGAGATGGAGAGCCATGATCACCTACGTCCTGAAAGGACACGGCACATAAAAAGAAGCAAAAAAAAGACCGATTTTGAATTTTCTCTTTGAGGTAGGGTTCAACACAACTTTGAATGTTAAAATTTAAAAAGAATTTTAGCCTGGGAGGTTAGTGGAAGAGAGAACATCGCCTCTCTTAGACGAATTATAGAAAACTCTCCTACAAAACCAATCCCCCATTACCGGATAATATTTAAATCGGGGATTAAAAAATTACGGAAGTACTAGATCCATTAATTAAGATCCACATGTAAAATGATACTATGTAATTTCTAATGAAACAACTTTAGCATGAAGTCATATAAAAGCATTTGCGAATTTATTTTTCCTCGTCTGCCACAGACCAATGAAGTGTAGAGTGATATTTATATCTACAATAAAAAACGACTTTTCTTAAAATATGAAAAAAAATCTATTAAAAAAGTATGATGGACATAAAATAATCTTCCTATATATAAAATTCCAGTAAATTAATTAAAAAGTTAATTAATGATGAGCAGAGAACATGGTCAAAATTGAACGAATACCACCCGAGAGTACGTAAATATTAGGTTGGTGCAAAAATAATGACGTAATAATGTCGTTTTTTGACGTATTTTTTAACGTCAAAAAACGACATTATTGCTTCATTATTTTTGCACCAACCTAATATAGTTCATCCGAAACACACAACCTAGGCATTTTTATTCGACCAATCAAAACACCTATTGTCAGTGAGATCCCAATACCGCGAAAACTAACCCCCACCCACCCAATATCCTTGCCAACAAATTAAAAGACATCTATCTTTTAAAAAGATCATTATCTGGCCATCCTATATTTACTGCGTCCGACTTTAAATGTGCCTGTGTAATGTATCCACATGATTGCAAAAGTCCGTTTCCGATTTTCATTGTTAATACAAAATGACTGCAATTTGATACTGGCGTCTATTTTCGTGCAGATTTCTGGTGTGTTCTAGATTGAAACCTTGCAGACCTTAGTTACAGTTTCTGTGAAATAATGTGTTATCTAGCGTGATCAATAATTTGAACAAGGCCAGCACGACGAAGACCTCGGCCACAATGACTTGTGACTTCGAGCTATCACAGCTATCCGTCTACCCATTTTCACGTGTGTACGCGCGCGTGTGTCTCTCTCTCTCTCTCTGTGTGCGTGTGTGAAGGGATGATGTAATGTTCCCGTATTCTCGTAGCCACTCTACTCACTTTTAAAAATCCGGACCAAACATGACAATTTCTCCTTTTCTCTCTCTCTCTCTCGTTTCGTTTATTCCTCTGACCGAGAACTTTTTAATAACTTCTCGCTGAGTTAACACTGAATGGTTACTCGTATGCAATGTGGTTTATTTTCCTTCATTCTCTTATTTTTTTTCCTTAACTCATGATACAACTCACGTTTTCCCGTTGAAATCTGAATTTTTAATTAAAAAAAAAAGAAGAAGAAAAAAGATCTATTTGGGTAGACACGCGTTGATCACGTGACATCGTACACGTCAGAAGATTTATTACTGATGGCGCTCGCAGATAAAGGGATGTAATGGTTGGAAATCTGTCTGGCTCGCTTGATCAGGTAAGATGCAGACGATATAAACAAATTCTGTCTGTCAATTTATCACACCCGATCGTAAAAAGTCATTCGAATTGAATTGGATAGAATTTGATGCCAGTGTGTCTGCAGAGTTGCAATATTTCTTCTACTCCCATAAATACATTCGCGCTAAAGATGATAGATACACACTTGATGGTGACAATGATGTCTTTAATGTCAATGCACCTACTACAGTTGTTGAGAACTGCTATGCTTTGGCCAAGATCTTGGCAAAGATATGTCTGTTAAGGAACTTAGATGAACTTGAAAACATTGAAGGATTTTTTCTAACCGGTTGTAAAACAGGTACCACTTTTACATTTATTTAAGATTTTATTCTTTTCATCTTTCTACTATAATTCGCATCTATTTAGTCAAAATCTGCAGTTGACTCCCCTGTCATCATCTTTCGTCATGCTACACTTATGAGAATTATTTAACTTCCGGATTTATCACTAAAGTTAACCATGTCTGATGTTCCTGCTATATAGAGATTCTTGATAAAATCCAAAAAAGGATCTTGCAATGTCATTGGCCGTGACCTGGCATCTCAGCTTCAGTCATTTCCCCATCGCTGTAATGTTGCTACCCTCTGCACTTTCTATTAATACGTCCGTGGTAATTGTTCTGATGAACTTTACTTTTCATTGGGGTTTCATTTTTAGAAATTGTTTTTTTTTATTCCCCATCCCCAAAGATAAATTGTATATATGGGAACTAGTTAGGACTATATAGAGACTTTGCGGTATTATGGTGACTGTAGTAAGAATGTTAAGTAAGAATGTGTTGTTTTGGTGAAAGTAATATTGTAGTATGTTTGGGTCAGTGATTCTGGCTATCTAAGATTAACATAAGACAGATTGCCCCCCCCCTTTGGCCATGTGCAATATTTTTGTATTATCAAAATAAATATGAATTTCGTCTGTGGTACCTAGAAATTATGAATGTGTTATATACCGTACCTATGAGCACTAATGGATATGTCCCAATCCTCATAAATACGTTGGACACTATTGTAGGTGGGGGTAATATACTAAGTATCCACCACTAGCAGTGGTTTACCTACTTCACGCCGCTGGCGAGTATTGTATTTTGTTGATGTTATAAAGATTACCATTTCATTTCCAACCTCAGTTTTTGGCTATTCCTCATTCAGTAAACCTTTCTAGGTTAAAACAGAATGTAAAATCAGTACTAGGTCTCATGATTTTGAAGTTGAAATAGTTAGATGTAACCGTAAGTTCTATGCTAATAGTTTCTTTAGTCGCACTTGTAGAACTCTCTTCTGGCTTCTTATTTTCTTGTTAAATTTGATCTTCAAAATTTTAAATGCATTGTCAATTGGTATTGTTCGTCTTTTTAATTCCTGTTCTGTTAAAATTGTTCTCGCTCCTTAATAAAGCTTTTTTTTTTAATCTTATAATCTTTCATACCCTCTACGTCTTAATGGCTTTGTTGCTTTGCTTGAAGTCAAATGATTAAAAACTATGGGTGGTACCTGGCTATAATAGCGTAATTTTAACTCCTTCGTATTAAGGAATCTTGGCTGCTGCTAAACTCCGGAAGTGGTCTTAAAATATTCTCCCTCTTGAGCCAAACATGGCATAGCTCGACCAAGTGGTGGAGCAAGTACGTCCATTAGGTGATTGCACTGATTAAGAACTTGATCTTGACTCGCGAATCTATAATTTTTTTTTTTTTTGCGTCATATTTAATGAATCTCAATAATGATAAATGTTGAAGAACCCAATCTCGAAGCAAGGTGACTTAATGAGTTCGATCCTCACTAAGAGCTGCACGATATCAACCTTGAACCAGACTTAATATTAAGGTGAGAAAACATTAAAAGAATAGGAATGAAGAAGACAGCAGATAACGATCGACATTGCATTTAATGTTTTAAAGATCAAAATTGACTGAGATGCAAAAAGCCGGAAGAGACATCCACATGTGAGAAGAGCGAAAGAAGAAACTGTTAGCATAGAACTTGCGGCTTCATCCCACCATTTCAACTGCAAAACGATAAGACCTTATGGCCAATCCAGTACTGCGCTTAAATTTCATAAAATCTAGGTACCAAAGAGGAAAGTTTATCAGAATAATTGCCATGAAAATATTTATTAAATAGTAAAAGGGTCATTATTTCAGCGGGAAAATGACTGAAGCCGAGATGCTAGTTCTGGACCAATAACATTGCAGATTCTTTTTTTATCTAATATTTTATCTAGAATCTGTAAATACATAGTAGAGGCACTAGACCAGATGCATCAACAATATTTCAAGCACCGACTAATGGTAGACTTATAGATATATGAGGGATATTCTGGCAAGAAAAATTGTCTACGACGACAAATGGAACCAAGTTTTCGGGCAGCAGACCCAACATTAAAAGAATAAGATATGAAAACATCCAGCTAATTAATTACAGTGAATTATAGAAAATCCTTTTCTGTCCAAATTTTTGCTGCAAATCATAAAACCCAGGTTGTTTGTTTGTGTGTGTGTGTGTTCGTTTATATATTGGATCGGATTTCCTACATTTTTCAACCGATTTCAACAAAACTTCACAGGACTACGTAAAATTACCTTGCGGTGGTTCTGACAGCACCAAAAATTGGAAAAACACAATTCTTTTTGCACGAAATCAATTTGAAAACACGATTAAGAGGCATTAATGAAAGGGGGATAACTCATATCGCGTTTATACTTATTAATATCGAGTTATCGAGTTATACTTATTATAAAACCCAGGTGTGTGTGTGTGTGTTTGTGTTCGTTTATATATGGGATCGGATTTCCTACATTTTTCAACCGATTTCAACAAAACATCACCTTTTTTTGGCAGGTAGTGTTTCTTATTGTCTTGCACACTTTTTTCTTTATTTTTACATTCAGAATGCTTTAAAAATTCCATTTACAAGACAATTTTTTATAATAAAATTCTATTCACTCGGTAGACTCATAACGATTGAAAACAATGTTTTTGTTTGAGTTTGGGTTTGACCAATTCGTAAAAAAAGAAAAAAAAAAAACTAATTAAGACATGCGTGTCCGTCAACCTTAAACAATAATCTTTGTCAATTTTATTTTTCAGTCTTTATGATGGTCGATAGTTGATCTATCTCTTACTGTTACATCCCCAGCAACGCCGGGCTCTCCTGCTAGTAAATGATAAAAATTAGCACATTTCCAGTGTTGTTCATTTTCTATTCTTTTCTTGATTCATCGAGATTCGAATGAAAGCAGACGGTTGGAATAACAGTGGGGACTAGAATAAAAGCGGAGGTCAGTAATAAGAGTAGGAATTGAAATAACAGTCGTGACTGGAATAAAAGCAGCAGTTTGGAATAACAAGGGGGATTAGAATAATAGCGTAGGTCTGGAATAAAAGTAGGAATTGTAATAAAAGCGCAGTTTTCGAATAACAACAGGGATTGGGATAAAAGATGAGATCTGGAATGAAAGAACGGATTTCAATGGAAGCGGAAGTCCTGAATAGCAGTATGAACTGGAATAAACGCGGAGGGCAGGAGTAAGAGTGGGAATTCGAATAAAAACGGGGATCTGGAATAAAAGTAGGGATTGTAATGAAAGCGGGGATCTGGAATAAAAGTAGGGACTGGAATGAAAAATCTGGAATATCAATGGGGATTGGAATAAAAGCGGGGGATTGAAATAACAGTGGCAATTGAAATAAAAACGGTCTTTTCGAATAACAGTAGAGAGTTAAATAAAAGCTGTGGTTCGGAATAACCGTAGGAATTGGAATAAATGAGATGTGCTGAAATAACAATACTTATTGGAATAAAAGCTGAATTATAGAAAAACAGTAGGGACTGGAATAAAAGCGGAGGTCTGGAATAACAGTGGGGACTGCAATAAAAACGGGGGTTTTATATACATGTGGGAATTTGAATAAAAGCGGAGGTCGGCAAAAAACAGTAGGAATTGTAATAAAAGCGGAGGTTTTGAATAACAGTAGTGGTTGGAATAAAAGTGGTCGTGCGGGCTGACAGCAGAGACCGGAATAAAATCAAAGTGTTGAAATAACAGTGGGGAAGGGAAAAAAGCTGAGTATTAGAATAAAATAGTAAGAGGAAAATGGCGGAGATCTGGAATAGCAGTAGGGATTGGAATAAAGGTAGAGGTCTGGAATAGCAGTAGGGATTGGAATAAAGGTAGACGTGTGGAATAGCAGAAGTATTGGAATAAAGGTAGAAGTCTGGAATAGCAGTAGGTATTGGAATAAAGGTAGAGGTCTGGAATAACAGTAGGGATTGGAATAAAGTTAGAGGTCTGGAATAGCAGTAGGGATTGGAATAAAGGTAGACGTCTGGAATAGCAGTAGGGATTGGAATAAAGGTAGAGGTCTGGAATAGCAGTAGGTATTCGAATAAAGGTAGAAGTCTGGAATAACAGTAGGTATTAGAATAAAGGTAGTGGTCTGCAATAGCAGTAGGTATTGGAATAAATGTAGAGGTCTGGAATAGCAGTAGGCATTGGAATAAAGGTAGAGGTCTGGAATAGCAGTAAGTATTGGAATAAAGGTAGAAGTCTGGAATAGCAGTAGGTATTAGAATAAAGGTAGTGGTCTGCAATAGCAGTAGGTATTGGAATAAAGGTAGAGGTCTGGAATAGCAGTAGGCATTGGAATAAAGGTAGAGGTCTGGAATAGCAGTAGGGATTGGAATAAAGGTTGAGGTCTGGAATAGCAGTAGGGATTGGAATAAAGGTAGAGGTCTGGAATAACAGTAGTGATTGGAATAAAGGTAGAGGTCTGGAATAGCAGTAGTTATTGGAATAAAGGTAGAGGTCTGGAATAGCAGTAGGTATTGGAATAAAGGTAGAGGTCTGGAATAGCAGTAAATATTGGAATAAATGTAGAGGTCTGGAATAGCAGTAGTTATTGGAATAAATGTAGAGGTCTGGAATAGCAGTAGGGATTGGAATAAAGGTAGTGGTCTGGAATAGCAGTAGCTATTGGAATAAAGGTAGAGGTCTGGAATAGCAGTAGGGATTGGAATAAAGGTAGAGGTCTGGAATAGCAGTAGGGATTGGAATAAAGGTAGAGGTCTGGAATAGCAGTAGGCATTGGAATAAAGGTAGAGGTCTGGAATAGCAGTAGGGATTGGAATAAAGGTTGAGGTCTGGAATAGCAGTAGGGATTGGAATAAAGGTAGAGGTCTGGAATAGCAGTAGGTATTGGAATAAAGGTAGAGGTCCGGAATAGCAGTAAGTATTGGAATAAAGGTAGAAGTCTGGAATAGCAGTAGGTATTAGAATAAAGGTAGTGGTCTGCAATAGCAGTAGGTATTGGAATAAAGGTCGAAGTCTGGAATAGTAGTAGGTATTGGAATAAAGGTAGTGCTGGAATAGCAGTAGGTATTGGAATAAAGGTAGTGGTCTGGAGTAGCAGTAGGGATTGGAATAAAGGTAGAGGTCATGAATAGCAGTTAGTATTGGAATAAATGTAGAGGTATGGAATAGCAGTAGGTATTGGAATAAAGGTAGTGGTCTGGAATTGCAGTAGGTATTGGAATAAAGGTCGAAGTCTGGAATAGTAGTAGATATTGGAATAAAGGTAGTGGTCTGGAATAGCAGTAGGTATTGGAATAAAGGTAGTGGTCTGGAATAGCAGTAGGTATTGGAATAAAGGTAGAGGTCCGGAATAGCAGTAAGTATTGGAATAAAGGTAGTGGTCTGCAATAGCAGTAGGTATTGGAATAAATGTAGAGGTCTGGAATAGCAGTAGGCATTGGAATAAAGGTAGAGGTCTGGAATAGCAGTAAGTATTGGAATAAAGGTAGACGTCTGGAATAGCAGTAGGGATTGGAATAAAGGTAGAGGTCTGGAATAGCAGTAGGTATTGTAATAAATGTAGAGGTCTGGAATAGCAGTAGTTATTGGAATAAATGTTTAGGTCTGGAATAGCAGTAGGGATTGGAATAAAGGTAGACGTCTGGAATAGCAGTAGGTATTGGAATAAAGGTAGTGGTCTGGAATAGCAGTAGGTATTGGAATAAATGTAGAGGTCTGGAATAGCAGTAGTTATTGGAATAAATGTAGAGGTCTGGAATAGCAGTAGGGATTGGAATAAAGGTAGAAGTCTGGAATAACAGTAGGTATTAGAATAAAGGTAGAGGTCTGCAATAGCAGTAGGTATTGGAATAAATGTAGAGGTCTGAAATAGCAGTAGGCATTGGAATAAATGTAGAGGTCAGGAATAGCAGTAAGTATTGGAATAAAGGTAGAAGTCTGGAATAGCAGTAGGTATTAGAATAAAGGTAGTGGTCTGCAATATCAGTAGGTATTGGAATAAAGGTAGAGGTCTGGAATAGCAGTAGGCATTGGAATAAAGGTAGAGGTCTGGAATAGCAGTAGGGATTGGAATAAAGGTTGAGGTCTGGAATAGCAGTAGGGATTGGAATAAAGGTAGAGGTGTGGAATAGCAGTAGTTATTGGAATAAAGGTAGAGGTCTGGAATAGCAGTAGGTATTGGAATAAAGGTAGAGGTCTGGAATAGCAGTAAATATTGGAATAAATGTAGAGGTCTGGAATAGCAGTAGTTATTGGAATAAATGTAGAGGTCTGGAATAGCAGTAGGGATTGGAATAAAGGTAGTGGTCTGGAATAGCAGTAGCTATTGGAATAAAGGTAGAGGTCTGGAATAGCAGTAGGGATTGGAATAAAGGGAGAGGTCTGGAATAGCAGTAGGGATTGGAATAAAGGTAGAGGTCTGGAATAGCAGTAGGCATTGGAATAAAGGTAGAGGTCTGGAATAGCAGTAGGGATTGGAATAAAGGTTGAGGTCTGGAATAGCAGTAGGGATTGGAATAAAGGTAGAGGTCTGGAATAGCAGTAGTGATTGGAATAAAGGTAGAGGTCTGGAATAGCAGTAGTTATTGGAATAAAGGTAGAGGTCTGGAATAGCAGTAGGGATTGGAATAAAGGTAGACGTCTGGAATAGCAGTAGGTATTGGAATAAAGGTAGTGGTCTGGAATAGCAGTAGGTATTGGAATAAAAGTCGAAGTCTGGAATAGTAGTAGGTATTGGAATAAAGGTAGTGCTGGAATAGCAGTAGGTATTGGAATAAAGGTAGTGGTCTGGAATAGCAGTAGGGATTGGAATAAAGGTAGAGGTCATGAATAGCAGTTAGTATTGGAATAAATGTAGAGGTCTGGAATAGCAGTAGTTATTGGAATAAATGTAGAGGTCTGGAATAGCAGTAGGGATTGGAATAAAGGTAGTGGTCTGGAATAGCAGTAGCTATTGGAATAAAGGTAGAGGTCTGGAATAGCAGTAGGGATTGGAATAAAGGTAGAGGTCTGGAATAGCAGTAGGGATTGGAATAAAGGTAGAGGTCTGGAATAGCAGTAGGCATTGGAATAAAGGTAGAGGTCTGGAATAGCAGTAGGTATTGGAATAAAGGTAGAGGTCTGGAATAGCAGTAAATATTGGAATAAATGTAGAGGTCTGGAATAGCAGTAATTATTGGAATAAATGTAGAGGTCTGGAATAGCAGTAGGGATTGGAATAAAGGTAGTGGTCTGGAATAGCAGTAGCTATTGGAATAAAGGTAGAGGTCTGGAATAGCAGTAGGGATTGGAATAAAGGTAGAGGTCTGGAATAGCAGTAGGGATTGGAATAAAGGTAGAGGTCTGGAATAGCAGTAGGCATTGGAATAAAGGTAGAGGTCTGGAATAGCAGTAGGGATTGGAATAAAGGTTGAGGTCTGGAATAGCAGTAGGGATTGGAATAAAGGTAGAGGTCTGGAATAGCAGTAGTGATTGGAATAAAGGTAGAGGTCTGGAATAGCAGTAGTTATTGGAATAAAGGTAGAGGTCTGGAATAGCAGTAGGGATTGGAATAAAGGTAGACGTCTGGAATAGCAGTAGGTATTGGAATAAAGGTAGTGGTCTGGAATAGCAGTAGGTATTGGAATAAAAGTCGAAGTCTGGAATAGTAGTAGGTATTGGAATAAAGGTAGTGCTGGAATAGCAGTAGGTATTGGAATAAAGGTAGTGGTCTGGAATAGCAGTAGGGATTGGAATAAAGGTAGAGGTCATGAATAGCAGTTAGTATTGGAATAAATGTAGAGGTCTGGAATAGCAGTAGTTATTGGAATAAATGTAGAGGTCTGGAATAGCAGTAGGGATTGGAATAAAGGTAGTGGTCTGGAATAGCAGTAGCTATTGGAATAAAGGTAGAGGTCTGGAATAGCAGTAGGGATTGGAATAAAGGTAGAGGTCTGGAATAGCAGTAGGGATTGGAATAAAGGTAGAGGTCTGGAATAGCAGTAGGCATTGGAATAAAGGTAGAGGTCTGGAATAGCAGTAGGGATTGGAATAAATGTAGAGGTCTGGAATAGCAGTAGGGATTGGAATAAAGGTAGAGGTCTGGAATAGCAGTAGTGATTGGAATAAATGTAGAGGTCTGGAATAGCAGTAGTTATTGGAATAAAGGTAGAGGTCTGGAATAGCAGTAGGGATTGGAATAAAGGTAGACGTCTGGAATAGCAGTAGGTATTGGAATAAAGGTAGTGGTCTGGAATAGCAGTAGGTATTGGAATAAAGGTCGAAGTCTGGAATAGTAGTAGGTATTGGAATAAAGGTAGTGCTGGAATAGCAGTAGGTATTGGAATAAAGGTAGTGGTCTGGAATAGCAGTAGGGATTGGAATAAAGGTAGAGGTCATGAATAGCAGTTAGTATTGGAATAAATGTAGAGGTATGGAATAGGAGTAGGTATTGGAATAAAGTTAGTGGTCTGGAATTGCAGTAGGTATTGGAATAAAGGTCGAAGTCTGGAATAGTAGTAGATATTGGAATAAAGGTAGTGGTCTGGAATAGCAGTAGGTATTGGAATAAAGGTAGTGGTCTGGAATAGCAGTAGGTATTGGAATAAAGGTAGAGGTCCGGAATAGCAGTAAGTATTGGAATAAAGGTAGAAGTCTGGAATAGCAGTAGGTATTAGAATAAAGGTAGTGGTCTGCAATAGCAGTAGGTATTGGAATAAATGTAGAGGTCTGGAATAGCAGTAGGCATTGGAATAAAGGTAGAGGTCTGGAATAGCAGTAAGTATTGGAATAAAGGTAGACGTCTGGAATAGCAGTAGGGATTGGAATAAAGGTAGAGGTCTGGAATAGCAGTAGGTATTGGAATAAATGTAGAGGTCTGGAATAGCAGTAGTTATTGGAATAAATGTAGAGGTCTGGAATAGCAGTAGTGATTGGAATAAAGGTAGACGTCTGGAATAGCAGTAGGGATTGGAATAAAGGTAGAGGTCTGGAATAGCAGTAGGTATTGGAATAAATGTAGAGGTCTGGAATAGCAGTAGTTATTGGAATAAATGTAGAGGTCTGGAATAGCAGTAGGGATTGGAATAAAGGTAGAAGTCTGGAATAACAGTAGGTATTAGAATAAAGGTAGTGGTCTGCAATAGCAGTTGGTATTGGAATAAATGTAGAGGTCTGGAATAGCAGTAGGCATTGGAATAAAGGTAGAGGTCTGGAATAGCAGTAAGTATTGGAATAAAGGTAGACGTCTGGAATAGCAGTAGGTATTGGAATAAAGGTAGTGGTCTGGAATAGCAGTAGGTATTGGAATAAAGGTCGAAGTCTGGAATAGTAGTAGGTATTGGAATAAAGGTAGTGCTGGAATAGCAGTAGGTATTGGAATAAAGGTAGACGTCTGGAATAGCAGTAGGTATTAGAATAAAGGTAGTGGTCTGGAATAGCAGTAGGTATTGGAATAAAGGTCGAAGTCTGGAATAGTAGTAGGTATTGGAATAAAGGTAGTGCTGGAATAGCAGTAGGTATTGGAATAAAGGTAGTGGTCTGGAATAGCAGTAGGGATTGGAATAAAGGTAGAGGTCTGGAATAGCAGTAGGGATTGGAATAAAGGTAGAGGTCTGGAATAGCAGTAGGTATTGGAATAAATGTAGAGGTCAGGAATAGCAGTTAGTATTGGAATAAATGTAGAGGTCTGGTATAGCAGTAGGGATCGGAATAAAGGTAGAGGTCTTGAATAGCAGTAGGGATTGGAATAAAGGTAGAGGTCTGGAATAGCAGTAGGTATTGGTATAAAGGTAGAGGTCTGGAATAGCAGTAGGGATTGGAATAAAATTAGAGGTCTTGAATAGCAGTAAGTATTGGAATAAATGTAGAGTTCTGGAATAGCAGTAGGTATTGGAATAAAGGTAGAGGTCTGGAATAGCAGTAGGTATTGGAATAAATGTAGAGGTCTGGAATAGCAGTAGTTATTGGAATAAATGTAGAGGTCTGGAATAGCAGTAGGGATTGGAATAAAGGTAGTGGTCTGGAATAGCAGTAGCTATTGGAATAAAGGTAGAGGTCTGGAATAGCAGTAGGGATTGGAATAAATGTAGAGGTCTGGAATAGCAGTAGGGATTGGAATAAAGGTAGAGGTCTGGAATAGCAGTAGGTATTGGAATAAAGGTAGAGGTCAGGAATAGCAGTTAGTATTGGAATATATGTAGAGGTCTGGTATAGCAGTAGGGATCGGAATAAAGGTAGAGGTCTTGAATAGCAGTAGGGATTGGAATAAAGGTAGAGGTCATGAATAGCAGTTAGTATTGGAATAAATGTAGAGGTCTGGAATAGCAGTAGTTATTGGAATAAATGTAGAGGTCTGGAATAGCAGTAGGGATTGGAATAAAGGTAGTGGTCTGGAATAGCAGTAGCTATTGGAATAAAGGTAGAGGTCTGGAATAGCAGTAGGGATTGGAATAAAGGTAGAGGTCTGGAATAGCAGTAGGCATTGGAATAAAGGTAGAGGTCTGGAATAGCAGTAGGGATTGGAATAAAGGTTGAGGTCTGGAATAGCAGTAGGGATTGGAATAAAGGTAGAGGTCTGGAATAGCAGTAGTGATTGGAATAAATGTAGAGGTCTGGAATAGCAGTAGTTATTGGAATAATGGTAGAGGTCTGGAATAGCAGTAGGGATTGGAATAAAGGTACACGTCTGGAATAGCAGTAGGTATTGGAATAAAGGTAGTGGTCTGGAATAGCAGTAGGTATTGGAATAAAGGTCGAAGTCTGGAATAGTAGTAGGTATTGGAATAAAGGTAGTGCTGGAATAGCAGTAGGTATTGGAATAAAGGTAGTGGTCTGGAATAGCAGTAGGGATTGGAATAAAGGTAGAGGTCATGAATAGCAGTTAGTATTGGAATAAATGTAGAGGTATGGAATAGGAGTAGGTATTGGAATAAAGGTAGTGGTCTGGAATTGCAGTAGGTATTGGAATAAAGGTCGAAGTCTGGAATAGTAGTAGATATTGGAATAAAGGTAGTGGTCTGGAATAGCAGTAGGTATTGGAATAAAGGTAGTGGTCTGGAATAGCAGTAGGTATTGGAATAAAGGTAGAGGTCCGGAATAGCAGTAAGTATTGGAATAAAGGTAGAAGTCTGGAATAGCAGTAGGTATTAGAATAAAGGTAGTGGTCTGCAATAGCAGTAGGTATTGGAATAAATGTAGAGGTCTGGAATAGCAGTAGGCATTGGAATAAAGGTAGAGGTCTGGAATAGCAGTAAGTATTGGAATAAAGGTAGACGTCTGGAATAGCAGTAGGGATTGGAATAAAGGTAGAGGTCTGGAATAGCAGTAGGTATTGGAATAAATGTAGAGGTCTGGAATAGCAGTAGTTATTGGAATAAATGTAGAGGTCTGGAATAGCAGTAGGGATTGGAATAAAGGTAGACGTCTGGAATAGCAGTAGGTATTGGAATAAAGGTAGAGGTCTGGAATAGCAGTAGGGATTGGAATAAAGGTAGAAGTCTGGAATAACAGTAGGTATTAGAATAAAGGTAGTGGTCTGCAATAGCAGTAGGTATTGGAATAAATGTAGAGGTCTGGAATAGCAGTAGGCATTGGAATAAAGGTAGAGGTCTGGAATAGCAGTAAGTATTGGAATAAAGGTAGAAGTCTGGAATAGCAGTAGGTATTAGAATAAAGGTAGTGGTCTGCAATAGCAGTAGGTATTGGAATAAAGGTAGAGGTCTGGAATAGCAGTAGGCATTGGAATAAAGGTAGAGGTCTGGAATAGCAGTAGGGATTGGAATAAAGGTTGAGGTCTGGAATAGCAGTAGGGATTGGAATAAAGGTAGAGGTCTGGAATAACAGTAGTGATTGGAATAAAGGTAGAGGTCTGGAATAGCAGTAGTTATTGGAATAAAGGTAGAGGTCTGGAATAGCAGTAGGTATTGGAATAAAGGTAGAGGTCTGGAATAGCAGTAAATATTGGAATAAATGTAGAGGTCTGGAATAGCAGTAGTTATTGGAATAAATGTAGAGGTCTGGAATAGCAGTAGGGATTGGAATAAAGGTAGTGGTCTGGAATAGCAGTAGCTATTGGAATAAAGGTAGAGGTCTGGAATAGCAGTAGGGATTGGAATAAAGGTAGAGGTCTGGAATAGCAGTAGGCATTGGAATAAAGGTAGAGGTCTGGAATAGCAGTAGGGATTGGAATAAAGGTTGAGGTCTGGAATAGCAGTAGGGATTGGAATAAAGGTAGAGGTCTGGAATAGCAGTAGTGATTGGAATAAAGGTAGAGGTCTGGAATAGCAGTAGTTATTGGAATAAAGGTAGAGGTCTGGAATAGCAGTAGGGATTGGAATAAAGGTAGACGTCTGGAATAGCAGTAGGTATTGGAATAAAGGTAGTGGTCTGGAATAGCAGTAGGTATTGGAATAAAGGTCGAAGTCTGGAATAGTAGTAGGTATTGGAATAAAGGTAGTGCTGCAATAGCAGTAGGTATTGGAATAAAGGTAGTGGTCTGGAATAGCAGTAGGGATTGGAATAAAGGTAGAGGTCATGAATAGCAGTTAGTATTGGAATAAATGTAGAGGTATGGAATAGCAGTAGGTATTGGAATAAAGGTAGTGGTCTGGAATTGCAGTAGGTATTGGAATAAAGGTCGAAGTCTGGAATAGTAGTAGATATTGGAATAAAGGTAGTGGTCTGGAATAGCAGTAGGTATTGGAATAAAGTAGTGGTCTGGAATAGCAGTAGGTATTGGAATAAAGGTAGAGGTCCGGAATAGCAGTAAGTATTGGAATAAAGGTAGAAGTCTGGAATAGCAGTAGGTATTAGAATAAAGGTAGAGGTCTGGAATAGCAGTAGTTATTGGAATAAATGTAGAGGTCTGGAATAGCAGTAGGGATTGGAATAAAGGTAGACGTCTGGAATAGCAGTAGGTATTGGAATAAAGGTAGTGGTCTGGAATAGCAGTAGGTATTGGAATAAATGTAGAGGTCTGGAATAGCAGTAGTTATTGGAATAAATGTAGAGGTCTGGAATAGCAGTAGGGATTGGAATAAAGGTAGAAGTTGTGGAATAACAGTAGGTATTAGAATAAAGGTAGTGGTCTGCAATAGCAGTAGGTATTGGAATAAATGTAGAGGTCTGGAATAGCAGTAGGCATTGGAATAAAAGTAGAGGTCTGGAATAGCAGTAAGTATTGGAATAAAGGTAGAAGTCTGGAATAGCAGTAGGTATTAGAATAAAGGTAGTGGTCTGCAATAGCAGTAGGTATTGGAATAAAGGTAGAGGTCTGGAATAGCAGTAGGCATTGGAATAAAGGTAGAGGTCTGGAATAGCAGTAGGGATTGGAATAAACGTAGAGGTCTGGAATAACAGTAGTGATTGGAATAAAGGTAGAGGTCTGGAATAGCAGTAGTTATTGGAATAAAGGTAGAGGTCTGGAATAGCAGTAGGTATTGGAATAAAGGTAGAGGTCTGGAATGGCAGTAAATATTGGAATAAATGTAGAGGTCTGGAATAGCAGTAGTTATTGGAATAAATGTAGAGGTCTGGAATAGCAGTAGGGATTGGAATAAAGGTAGTGGTCTGGAATAGCAGTAGCTATTGGAATAAAGGTAGAGGTCTGGAATAGCAGTAGGGATTGGAATAAAGGTAGAGGTCTGGAATAGCAGTAGGTATTGGAATAAAGGTAGAGGTCTGGAATAGCAGTAAGTATTGGAATAAAGGTAGAAGTCTGGAATAGCAGTAGGTATTAGAATAAAGGTAGTGGTCTGCAATAGCAGTAGGTATTGGAATAAATGTAGAGGTCTGGAATAGCAGTAGGCATTGGAATAAAGGTAGAGGTCTGGAATAGCAGTAAGTATTGGAATAAAGGTAGAAGTCTGGAATAGCAGTAGGTATTAGAATAAAGGTAGTGGTCTGCAATAGCAGTAGGTATTGGAATAAATGTAGAGGTCTGGAATAGCAGTAGGCATTGGAATAAAGGTAGAGGTCTGGAATAGCAGTAGGGATTGGAATAAAGGTAGAGGTCTGGAATAGCAGTAGTGATTGGAATAAAGGTAGAGGTCTGGAATAGCAGTAGTTATTGGAATAAATGTAGAGGTCTGGAATAGCAGTAGGGATTGGAATAAAGGTAGAGGTCTGGAATAGCAGTAGGTATTGGAATAAAATAGAGGTCAGGAATAGCAGTTAGTATTGGAATAAATGTAGAGGTCTGGTATAGCAGTAGGGATCGGAATAAAGGTAGACGTGTGGAATAGCAGAAGTATTGGAATAAAGGTAGAAGACTGGAATAGCAGTAGGGATTGGAATAAAGGCAGACGTCTGGAATAGCAGTAGGTATTGGAATAAAGGTAGAAGTCTGGAATAGCAGTAGGTATTGGAATAAATGTAGAGGTCTAGAATAACAGTAGGGTTTGGAATAAAGGTAGAGGTCTGGAATAGCAGTAGGGATTAAAATAAAGGTAGACGTCTGGAATAGCAGTAGGGATTGGAATAAAGGTAGAGGTCTGGAATAGCAGTAGGTATTCGAATAAAGGTAGAAGTCTGGAATAGCAGTAGGTATTGGAATAAAGTTAGAGGTCTGGAATAACAGTACGGATTGGAATAAAGGTAGAGGTCTGGAATAGCAGTAGGGATTGGAATAAAGGCAGACGTCTGGAATAGCAGTAGGGATTGGAATAAAGGTAGAGGTCTGGAATAGCAGTAGGTATTGGAATAAAGGTAGAGGTCTGGAATAGCAGTAGGTATTGGAATAAAGGTAGTGGTCTGGAATAGCATTAGGTATTGGAATAAATGTAGTGTTCTGGAATAGCAGTAGGTATTGGAATAAATATAGAGGTCTGGAATAGCAGTAGGGATTGGAATAAAGTAGAGGTCGAGAATAGCAGTAGGTATTGGAATAAAGGTAGAGGTCTGGAATAGCAGGAGGTATTCGAATAAAGGTAGAGTTCAGGAATATCAGTTAGTATTGGAATAAAGGTAGAGGTCTGGAATAGCAGTCGGGATTTGGAATAAAGGTAGACGTCTGGAATAGCAGTAGGTATTGGAATAAAGGTAGAGGTCTGCAATAGCAGTAGGTATTGAAATAAAGGTAGAGTTCTGGAATAGCAGTAAGTATTCGAATAAAGGTAGAAGTCTGGAATAGCAGTAGTTATTGGAATAAAGGTAGTGGTCTGGAAGAGCAGTAGGTATTGGAATAAAGGTAGTGGTCTGGAATAGCAGTAGGTATTGGAATAAAGGTCGAAGTCTGGAATAGTAGTAGGTATTGGAATAAATGTAGTGTTCTGGAATAGCATTAGGTATTGGAATAAATGTAATGGTCTGGAATAGCAGTAGGTATTGGAATAAAGGTAGTGGTCTGGAATAGCAGTAGGTATTGGAATAAAGGTAGTGGTCTGGAATAGCAGTAGGTATTTGAATAAATGTCGAAGTCTGGAATAGCAGTAGGTATTGGAATAAAGGTAGAGGTCTGGAATAGCAGTAGGTATTGGAATAAATGTAGTGGTCTGGAATAGCAGTAGGTATTGGAATAAAGGTAGAGGTCTGGAATAGCAGTAGGTATTGGAATAAAGGTAGAGGTCTGGAATAGCAGTAGGTATTGGAATAAATGTAGTGTTCTGGAATAGCAGTAGGTATTGGAATAAATGTAATGGTCTGGAATAGCAGTAGGTATTGGAATAAAGGTAGTGGTCTGGAATAGCAGTAGGTATTGGAATAAAGGTAGTGGTCTGGAATAGCAGTAGGTATTGGAATAAATGATAAGTCTGGAATAGCAGTAGGTATTGGAATAAAGGTAGAGGTCTGGAATAGCAGTAGGTATTGGAATAAAGGTAGTGGTCTGGAATAGCAGTAGGTATTGGAATAAATGTAGTGGTCTGGAATAGCAGTTGGTATTGGAATAAAGGTAGAGGTCTGGAATAGCAGTAGGTATTGGAATAAAGGTAGAGGTCTGGAATAGCAGTAGGTATTGGAATAAATGTAGAGGTCTGGAATAGCAGTAGGGATTGGAATAAAGGTAGACGTCTGGAATAGCAGTATGTATTGGAATAAAGGTAGAGGTCTGGAATAGCAGTAGGTATTGGAATAAATGTAGAGGTCTGGAATAGCAGTAGGTATTGGAATAAATGTAGGAGTCTGGAATAGCAGTAGGGATTGGAATAAATGTAGAGGTCTGGAATAGCAGTAGGGATTGGAATAAAGTTAGAGGTCTGGAATAGCAGTAGGGATTGGAATAAATGTAGAGGTCTGGAATAGCAGTAGGTATTGGAATAAATGTAGGAGTCTGGAATAGCAGTAGGGATTGGAATAAATGTAGAGGTCTGGAATAGCAGTAGAGATTGGAATAAAGTTAGAGGTCTGGAATAGCAGTAGGGATTGGAATAAATGTACATGTCTGGAATAGCAGTTGTGATTGGAATAAAGGTAGAGGTCTGGAATAGCAGTAGGTATTGGAATAAAGGTAGAGGTCTGGAATAGCAGTAGGTATTGGAATAAAGGTAGAGGTCTGGAATAGCAGTAGGTATTGGAATAAATGTAGTGTTCTGGAATAGCATTAGGTATCGGAATAAATGTAATGGTCTGGAATAGCAGTAGGTATTGGAATAAAGGTAGTGGTCTGGAATAGCAGTAGGTATTGGAATAAATATCGAAGTCTGGAATAGCAGTAGGTATTGGAATAAAGGTAGAGGTCATGAATAGCAGTTAGTATTGGACTAAATGTAGAGCTATGGAATAGCAATAGGTATTGGAATAAATGTAGTGGTCTGGAATTGCAGTAGGTATTGGAATAAAGGTCGAAGACTGGAATAGTAGTAGGTATTGGAATAGAGGTAGTGGTCTGGAATAGCAGCAGGTATTGGAATAAATGTAGAGGTCTGGAATAGCAGTAGGTATTGGAATAAAGGTAGAGTTCTGGAATAGCAGTAAGTATTGGAATAAAGGTAGAATCTAGAATAGCAGTAGGTATTAGAATAAAGGTAGTGGTCTGCAATAGCAGTAGGTATTGGAATAAATGTAGAGGTCTGGAATAGCAGTAGGGATTGGAATAAATGTAGTGGTCTGGAATAGCAGTAGGGATTGGAATAAAGGTAGAGGTCTGGAATAGCAGTAGGGATTGGAATAAAGTTAGAGGTCTAGAATAGCAGTAGGGATTGGAATAATGGTAGAGGTCAGGAATAGCAGTTAGTATTGGAATAAATGTAGAGGTATCGAATAGCAGTAGGTATTGGAATAAAGGTAGAGGTCTGGAATAGCAGTAGGGATTGGAATAAATGTTGAGGTCTGGAATAGCAGTAGGGATTGGAATAATGTTAGAGGTCTGGAATAGCAGTAGGGATTGGAATAAAGGTAGAGGTCTGGAATAGCAGTAGGGATTGGAATAAAGGTAGAGGTCTGGAATAGCAGTAGGTATTGGAATGAAGGTAGAGGTCTGGAATAGCAGTAGGTATTGGAATAAATGTAGTGTTCTGGAATAGCATTAGGTATTGGAATAAATGTAATGGTCTGGAATAGCAGTAGGTATTGGAATAAAGGTAGTGGTCTGGAATAGCAGTAGGTATTGGAATAAAGGTAGTGGTCTGGAATATCAGTAGGTATTGGAATAAATGTCGAAGTCTGGAATAGCAGTAGGTATTGGAATAAAGGTAGAGGTCTGGAATAGCAGTAGGTATTTGAATAAAGGTAGTGGTCTGGAATAGCAGTAGGTATTGGAATAAATGTAGTGGTCTGGAATAGCAGTTGGTATTGGAATAAAGGTAGAGGTCTGGAATAGTAGTAGGTATTGGAATAAAGGTAGAGGTCTGGAATAGCAGTAGGTATTGGAATAAAGGTAGAGGTCTGGAATAGCAGTAGGGATTGGAATAAAGGTAGAGGTCTGGAATAGCAGTAGGTATTGGAATAAAGGTAGAGGTCTGGAATAGCAGTAGGTATTGGAATAAATGTAGAGGTCTGGAATAGCAGTAGGTATTGGAATAAATGTAGGAGTCTGGAATAGCAGTAGGGATTGGAATAAATGTAGAGGTCTGGAATAGCAGTAGGGATTGGAATAAAGTTAGAGGTCTGGAATAGCAGTAGGGATTGGAATAAATGTAGATGTCTGGAATAGCAGTAGTGATTGGAATAAAGGTAGAGGTCTGGAATAGCAGTAGGTATTGGAATAAAGGTAGAGGTCTGGAATAGCAGTAGGTATTGGAATAAATGTAGAGGTCTGGAATAGCAGTAGTTATTGGAATAAATGTAGAGGTCTGGAATAGCAGTAGGGATTGGAATAAAGGTAGACGTCTGGAATAGCAGTAGGTATTGGAATAAAGGTAGTGGTCTGGAATAGCAGTATGTATTGGAATAAATGTCGAAGTCTGGAAAATAGTAGGTATTGGAATAAAGGTAGTGCTGGAATAGCAGTAGGGATTGGAATAAAGGTACAGGTCATGAATAGCAGTTAGTATTGGACTAAATGTAGAGGTATGGAATAGCAGTAGGTATTGGAATAAAGGTAGTGGTCTGGAATTGCAGTAGGTATTGGAATAAAGGTCGAAGTCTGGAATAGTAGTAGGTATTGGAATAAAGGTAGAGGTCTGGAATAGCAGTAAGTATTGGAATAAAGGTAGAGGTCTGGAATAGCAGTAGGTATTGGAATAAAGGTAGAGGTCAGGAATAGCAGTTAGTATTGGAATAAAGGTAGATGTATGGAATAGCAGTAGGTATTGGAATAAAGGTAGAGGTCTGGAATAGCAGTAGTTATTGGAATAAAGGTAGAGGTCTGGAATAGCAGTAGGTATTGGAATAAATGTAGAGGTCTGGAATAGCAGTAGGGATTGGAATAAATGTAGTGGTCTGGAATAGCAGTAGGGATTGGAATAAAGGTAGAGGTCTGGAATAGCAGTAGGGATTGGAATAAAGTTAGAGGTCTAGAATAGCAGTAGGGATTGGAATAATGGTAGAGGTCAGGAATAGCAGTTAGTATTGGAATAAATGTAGAGGTATCGAATAGCAGTAGTTATTGGAATAAAGGTAGAGGTCTGGAATAGCAGTAGGGATTGGAATAAATGTTGAGGTCTGGAATAGCAGTAGGGATTGGAATAATGTTAGAGGTCTGGAATAGCAGTAGGGATTGGAATAAAGGTAGAGGTCTGGAATAGCAGTAGGGATTGGAATAAAGGTAGAGTTCTGGAATAGCAGTAGGTATTGGAATGAAGGTAGAGGTCTGGAATAGCAGTAGGTATTGGAATAAATGTAGTGTTCTGGAATAGCATTAGGTATTGGAATAAATGTAATGGTCTGGAATAGCAGTAGGTATTGGAATAAAGGTAGAGGTCTGGAATAGCAGTAGGTATTTGAATAAAGGTAGTGGTCTGGAATAGCAGTAGGTATTGGAATAAATGTAGTGGTCTGGAATAGCAGTTGGTATTGGAATAAAGGTAGAGGTCTGGAATAGTAGTAGGTATTGGAATAAAGGTAGAGGTCTGGAATAGCAGTAGGTATTGGAATAAAGGTAGAGGTCTGGAATAGCAGTAGGGATTGGAATAAATGTAGAGGTCTGGAATAGCAGTAGGGATTGGAATAAAGTTAGAGGTCTGGAATAGCAGTAGGGATTGGAATAAATGTAGATGTCTGGAATAGCAGTAGTGATTGGAATAAAGGTAGAGGTCTGGAATAGCAGTAGGTATTGGAATAAAGGTAGAGGTCTGGAATAGCAGTAGGTATTGGAATAAATGTAGAGGTCTGGAATAGCAGTAGTTATTGGAATAAATGTAGAGGTCTGGAATAGCAGTAGGGATTGGAATAAAGGTAGACGTCTGGAATGGCAGTAGGTATTGGAATAAAGGTAGTGGTCTGGAATAGCAGTATGTATTGGAATAAAGGTCGAAGTCTGGAAAATAGTAGGTATTGGAATAAAGGTAGTGCTGGAATAGCAGTAGGGATTGGAATAAAGGTAGAGGTCATGAATAGCAGTTAGTATTGGACTAAATGTAGAGGTATGGAATAGCAGTAGGTATTGGAATAAAGTTAGTGGTCTGGAATTGCAGTAGGTATTGGAATAAAGGTCGAAGTCTGGAATAGTAGTAGGTATTGGAATAAAGGTAGTGGTCTGGAATAGCAGTAGGTATTGGAATAAAGGTAGTGGTCTGGAATAGCAGTAGGTATTGGAATAAAGGTAGAGGTCTGGAATAGCAGTAAGTATTGGAATAAAGGTAGAAGTCTGGAATAGCAGTAGGTATTAGAATAAAGGTAGTGGTCTGCAATAGCAGTAGGTATTGGAATAAATGTAGAGGTCTGGAATAGCAGTAGGCATTGGAATAAAGGTAGAGGTCTGGAATAGCAGTAAGTATTGGAATAAAGGTAGAGGTCTGGAATAGCAGTAGGTATTGGAATAAAGGTAGAGGTCAGGAATAGCAGTTAGTATTGGAATAAAGGTAGAGGTCTGGAATAGCAGTAGGTATTGGAATAAATGTAGAGGTCTGGAATAGCAGTAGTTATTGGAATAAAGGTAGAGGTCTGGAATAGCAGTAGGGATTGGAATAAAGTTAGAGGTCTAGAATAGCAGTAGGGATTGGAATAATGGTAGAGGTCAGGAATAGCAGTTAGTATTGGAATAAATGTAGAGGTATCGAATAGCAGTAGGTATTGGAATAAAGGTAGAGGTCTAGAATAGCAGTAGGGATTTGAATAAAGGTTGAGGTCTGGAATAGCAGTAGGGATTGGAATAATGTTAGAGGTCTGGAATAGCAGTAGGGATTGGAATAAAGGTAGAGGTCTGGAATAGCAGTAGTGATTGGAATAAAGGTAGAGGTCTGGAATAGCAGTAGTTATTGGAATAAAGGTAGAGGTCTGGAATAGCAGTAGGTATTGGAATAAAGGTAGAGGTCTGGAATAGCAGTAGGTATTGGAATAAATGTAGAGGTCTGGAATAGCAGTAGTTATTGGAATAAATGTAGAGGTCTGGAATAGCAGTAGGGATTGGAATAAAGGTAGTGTTCTGGAATAGCAGTAGCTATTGGAATAAAGGTAGAGGTCTGGAATAGCAGTAAGTATTGGAATAAAGGTAGAGGTCTGGAATAGCAGTAGGTATTGGAATAAAGGTAGAGGTCAGGAATAGCAGTTAGTATTGGAATAAAGGTAGAGGTCTGGAATAGCAGTAGGTATTGGAATAAAGTTAGTGGTCTGGAATTGCAGTAGGTATTGGAATAAAGGTCGAAGTCTGGAATAGTAGTAGGTATTGGAATGAAGGTAGTGGTCTGGAATAGCAGTAGGTATTGGAATAAAGGTAGTGGTCTGGAATAGCAGTAGGTATTGGAATAAAGGTAGAGGTCTGGAATAGCAGTAAGTATTGGAATAAAGGTAGAAGTCTGGAATAGCAGTAGGTATTAGAATAAAGGTAGTGGTCTGCAATAGCAGTAGGTATTGGAATAAATGTAGAGGTCTGGAATAGCAGTAGGCATTGGAATAAAGGTAGAGGTCTGGAATAGCAGTAAGTATTGGAATAAAGGTAGAGGTCTGGAATAGCAGTAGGTATTGGAATAAAGGTAGAGGTCAGGAATAGCAGTTAGTATTGGAATAAAGGTAGAGGTCTGGAATAGCAGTAGGTATTGGAATAAATGTAGAGGTCTGGAATAGCAGTAGTTATTGGAATAAAGGTAGAGGTCTGGAATAGCAGTAGGGATTGGAATAAAGTTAGAGGTCTAGAATAGCAGTAGGGATTGGAATAATGGTAGAGGTCAGGAATAGCAGTTAGTATTGGAATAAATGTAGACGTATCGAATAGCAGTAGGTATTGGAATAAAGGTAGAGGTCTAGAATAGCAGTAGGGATTTGAATAAAGGTTGAGGTCTGGAATAGCAGTAGGGATTGGAATAATGTTAGAGGTCTGGAATAGCAGTAGGGATTGGAATAAATGTAGAGGTCTGGAATAGCAGTAGTGATTGGAATAAAGGTAGAGGTCTGGAATAGCAGTAGTTATTGGAATAAAGGTAGAGGTCTGGAATAGCAGTAGGTATTGGAATAAAGGTAGAGGTCTGGAATAGCAGTAGGTATTGGAATAAATGTAGAGGTCTGGAATAGCAGTAGTTATTGGAATAAATGTAGAGGTCTGGAATAGCAGTAGGGATTGGAATAAAGGTAGACGTCTGGAATAGCAGTAGGTATTGGAATAAAGGTAGTGGTCTGGAATAGCAGTATGTATTGGAATAAAGGTCGAAGTCTGGAAAATAGTAGGTATTGGAATAAAGGTAGTGCTGGAATAGCAGTAGGGATTGGAATAAAGGTACAGGTCATGAATAGCAGTTAGTATTGGACTAAATGTAGAGGTATGGAATAGCAGTAGGTATTGGAATAAAGGTAGTGGTCTGGAATTGCAGTAGGTATTGGAATAAAGGTCGAAGTCTGGAATAGTAGTAGGTATTGGAATAAAGGTAGAGGTCTGGAATAGCAGTAAGTATTGGAATAAAGGTAGAGGTCTGGAATAGCAGTAGGTATTGGAATAAAGGTAGAGGTCAGGAATAGCAGTTAGTATTGGAATAAAGGTCGAAGTCTGGAATAGTAGTAGGTATTGGAATAAAGGTAGAGGTCTGGAATAGCAGTAGGGATTGGAATAAAGTTAGAGGTCTAGAATAGCAGTAGGGATTGGAATAATGGTAGAGGTCAGGAATAGCAGTTAGTATTGGAATAAATGTAGAGGTATCGAATAGCAGTAGTTATTGGAATAAAGGTAGAGGTCTGGAATAGCAGTAGGGATTGGAATAAATGTTGAGGTCTGGAATAGCAGTAGGGATTGGAATAATGTTAGAGGTCTGGAATAGCAGTAGGGATTGGAATAAAGGTAGAGGTCTGGAATAGCAGTAGGGATTGGAATAAAGGTAGAGTTCTGGAATAGCAGTAGGTATTGGAATGAAGGTAGAGGTCTGGAATAGCAGTAGGTATTGGAATAAATGTAGTGTTCTGGAATAGCATTAGGTATTGGAATAAATGTAATGGTCTGGAATAGCAGTAGGTATTGGAATAAAGGTAGAGGTCTGGAATAGCAGTAGGTATTTGAATAAAGGTAGTGGTCTGGAATAGCAGTAGGTATTGGAATAAATGTAGTGGTCTGGAATAGCAGTTGGTATTGGAATAAAGGTAGAGGTCTGGAATAGTAGTAGGTATTGGAATAAAGGTAGAGGTCTGGAATAGCAGTAGGTATTGGAATAAAGGTAGAGGTCTGGAATAGCAGTAGGGATTGGAATAAATGTAGAGGTCTGGAATAGCAGTAGGGATTGGAATAAAGTTAGAGGTCTGGAATAGCAGTAGGGATTGGAATAAATGTAGATGTCTGGAATAGCAGTAGTGATTGGAATAAAGGTAGAGGTCTGGAATAGCAGTAGGTATTGGAATAAAGGTAGAGGTCTGGAATAGCAGTAGGTATTGGAATAAATGTAGAGGTCTGGAATAGCAGTAGTTATTGGAATAAATGTAGAGGTCTGGAATAGCAGTAGGGATTGGAATAAAGGTAGACGTCTGGAATAGCAGTAGGTATTGGAATAAAGGTAGTGGTCTGGAATAGCAGTATGTATTGGAATAAAGGTCGAAGTCTGGAAAATAGTAGGTATTGGAATAAAGGTAGTGCTGGAATAGCAGTAGGGATTGGAATAAAGGTAGAGGTCATGAATAGCAGTTAGTATTGGACTAAATGTAGAGGTATGGAATAGCAGTAGGTATTGGAATAAAGTTAGTGGTCTGGAATTGCAGTAGGTATTGGAATAAAGGTCGAAGTCTGGAATAGTAGTAGGTATTGGAATAAAGGTAGTGGTCTGGAATAGCAGTAGGTATTGGAATAAAGGTAGTGGTCTGGAATAGCAGTAGGTATTGGAATAAAGGTAGAGGTCTGGAATAGCAGTAAGTATTGGAATAAAGGTAGAAGTCTGGAATAGCAGTAGGTATTAGAATAAAGGTAGTGGTCTGCAATAGCAGTAGGTATTGGAATAAATGTAGAGGTCTGGAATAGCAGTAGGCATTGGAATAAAGGTAGAGGTCTGGAATAGCAGTAAGTATTGGAATAAAGGTAGAGGTCTGGAATAGCAGTAGGTATTGGAATAAAGGTAGAGGTCAGGAATAGCAGTTAGTATTGGAATAAAGGTAGAGGTCTGGAATAGCAGTAGGTATTGGAATAAATGTAGAGGTCTGGAATAGCAGTAGTTATTGGAATAAAGGTAGAGGTCTGGAATAGCAGTAGGTATTAGAATAAAGGTAGTGGTCTGCAATAGCAGTAGGGATTGGAATAATGGTAGAGGTCAGGAATAGCAGTTAGTATTGGAATAAATGTAGAGGTATCGAATAGCAGTAGGTATTGGAATAAAGGTAGAGGTCTAGAATAGCAGTAGGGATTTGAATAAAGGTTGAGGTCTGGAATAGCAGTAGGGATTGGAATAATGTTAGAGGTCTGGAATAGCAGTAGGGATTGGAATAAAGGTAGAGGTCTGGAATAGCAGTAGTGATTGGAATAAAGGTAGAGGTCTGGAATAGCAGTAGTTATTGGAATAAAGGTAGAGGTCTGGAATAGCAGTAGGTATTGGAATAAAGGTAGAGGTCTGGAATAGCAGTAGGTATTGGAATAAATGTAGAGGTCTGGAATAGCAGTAGTTATTGGAATAAATGTAGAGGTCTGGAATAGCAGTAGGGATTGGAATAAAGGTAGTGTTCTGGAATAGCAGTAGCTATTGGAATAAAGGTAGAGGTCTGGAATAGCAGTAAGTATTGGAATAAAGGTAGAGGTCTGGAATAGCAGTTAGTATTGGAATAAAGGTAGAGGTCTGGAATAGCAGTAGGTATTGGAATAAAGTTAGTGGTCTGGAATTGCAGTAGGTATTGGAATAAAGGTCGAAGTCTGGAATAGTAGTAGGTATTGGAATGAAGGTAGTGGTCTGGAATAGCAGTAGGTATTGGAATAAAGGTAGTGGTCTGGAATAGCAGTAGGTATTGGAATAAAGGTAGAGGTCTGGAATAGCAGTAAGTATTGGAATAAAGGTAGAAGTCTGGAATAGCAGTAGGTATTAGAATAAAGGTAGTGGTCTGCAATAGCAGTAGGTATTGGAATAAATGTAGAGGTCTGGAATAGCAGTAGGCATTGGAATAAAGGTAGAGGTCTGGAATAGCAGTAAGTATTGGAATAAAGGTAGAGGTCTGGAATAGCAGTAGGTATTGGAATAAAGGTAGAGGTCAGGAATAGCAGTTAGTATTGGAATAAAGGTAGAGGTCTGGAATAGCAGTAGGTATTGGAATAAATGTAGAGGTCTGGAATAGCAGTAGTTATTGGAATAAAGGTAGAGGTCTGGAATAGCAGTAGGGATTGGAATAAAGTTAGAGGTCTAGAATAGCAGTAGGGATTGGAATAATGGTAGAGGTCAGGAATAGCAGTTAGTATTGGAATAAATGTAGACGTATCGAATAGCAGTAGGTATTGGAATAAAGGTAGAGGTCTAGAATAGCAGTAGGGATTTGAATAAAGGTTGAGGTCTGGAATAGCAGTAGGGATTGGAATAATGTTAGAGGTCTGGAATAGCAGTACGGATTGGAATAAAGGTAGAGGTCTGGAATAGCAGTAGTGATTGGAATAAACGTAGAGGTCTGGAATAGCAGTAGTTATTGGAATAAAGGTAGAGGTCTGGAATAGCAGTAGGTATTGGAATAAAGGTAGAGGTCTGGAATAGCAGTAGGTATTGGAATAAATGTAGAGGTCTGGAATAGCAGTAGTCATTGGAATAAATGTAGAGGTCTGGAATAGCAGTAGGGATTGGAATAAAGGTAGTGTTCTGGAATAGCAGTAGCTATTGGAATAAAGGTAGAGGTCTGGAATAGCAGTAGGGATTGGAATAAAGGTAGAGGTCTGGAATAGCAGTAGGGATTGGAATAAAGGTAGAGGTCTGGAATAGCAGTAGGTATTGGAATAAAGGTAGAGGTCAGGAATAGCAGTTAGTATTGGAATAAATGTAGAGGTCTGGTATAGCAGTAGGGATCGGAATAAAGGTAGAGGTCTTGAATAGCAGTAGGGATTGGAATAAAGGAAGAGGTCTGGAATAGCAGTAGGTATTGGTATAAAGGTAGAGGTCTGGAATAGCAGTAGGGATTGGAATAAAATTAGAGGTCTTGAATAGCAGTAAGTATTGGAATAAATGTAGAGTTCTGGAATAGCAGTAGGTATTGGAATAAAGGTAGAGGTCTGGAATAGCAGTAGGTATTGGAATAAATGTAGAGGTCTGGAATAGCAGTAGTTATTGGAATAAATGTAGAGGTCTGGAATAGCAGTAGGGATTGGAATAAAGGTAGTGGTCTGGAATAGCAGTAGCTATTGGAATAAAGGTAGAGGTCTGGAATAGCAGTAGGGATTGGAATAAATGTAGAGGTCTGGAATAGCAGTAGGGATTGGAATAAAGGTAGAGGTCTGGAATAGCAGTAGGTATTGGAATAAAGGTAGAGGTCAGGAATAGCAGTTAGTATTGGAATATATGTAGAGGTCTGGTATAGCAGTAGGGATCGGAATAAAGTTAGAGGTCTTGAATAGCAGTAGGGATTGGAATAAAGGTAGAGGTCTGGAATAGCAGTAGGTATTGGTATAAAGGTAGAGGTCTGGAATAGCAGTAGGGATTGGAATAAAATTAGAGGTCTTGAATAGCAGTAAGTATTGGAATAAATGTAGAGTTCTGGAATAGCAGTAGGTATTGGAATAAAGGTAGAGGTCTGGAATAGCAGTAGGTATTGGAATAAAGGTAGAGGTCTGGAATAGCAGTAGGTATTGGAATAAAGGTAGAGGTCTGGAATAGCAGTAGTGATTGTAAGAAAACTAGAGGTGTGGAATAACATTAGGAATTGTAATAAAAGCGTAGATGTGGAGTAACAGTGGAGATTGGAATAAATGCGGAGTTTTGGATAAGAATAGGGTTTACGAATAAAAACGAATGTCTGGAATAACAGTAGTGATTGGAATAATAGCGGTGGTCCGGAATAACAGTGGGTACTGGCATAAAAGTGGAAGGCTTGTGTAACAGTTGTAATTGGAGTAAATGCTGTGTTATGGGAGAGATTCGACTAAAAGTGCAGGACTAGAATAACTACCGACTGGAATAAAAACACGGGTCTGGATTTAAAATGGTAATTGAAAGAAAAACGGAGGAATAACTGTCGAGATTTGAATAAAAGCGGCGGGGTCGAATAACAGCTGGCGGGGGACTAAAATAAAAGCGGAG
Source organism: Acanthosepion lycidas (assembly GCA_963932145.1). Classification (NCBI taxonomy): domain Eukaryota; kingdom Metazoa; phylum Mollusca; class Cephalopoda; order Sepiida; family Sepiidae; genus Acanthosepion; species Acanthosepion lycidas. The sequence continues at coordinate 19,436,412 of OZ010584.1, forward strand.
GTCAGTAATAACAGTGGGAATTTAAATAAAAGCGGAGTTTTGGATAATAATAATAATTACACTTGAGGTCTGGAATAACTGTCTGGATTGAAATAAATCGCAGGGCTGAAATAAGAGTTTGTACTGGAATAAAAGCGGACGTCTGGAATAACAGTGGCGACTGGAATAAAAGCAGAGGTTTGGAATAACAATGGAGATTGGAATAAAAACGTAGGTCTGGACTAACTGTAGGCATCAGAATAAATGCAGATTATTCTGGAATAATTGTGGTGATTCGAATAAAAGCGAAGGTCTGAAATAAGGGTGAGTATTTGAATAAAAGTGGAGTGTTGGAATAACAGTCAGAATTAGTATAAATGCGGCGGTTTAGAATAATAGCGGGGACTAGAATAAAATCGGTGATCTGTAGCAATCGTGGGGATTGGAATAAAAGCGGGACGTTGCAATAAGATCAATGGTGGAATTCTTTTCGACAATAAATAAGCGGGTGTTGTATGGTTACTGTCGGCTTTATAGTATATGTGTAGTGCTTAATCGTGATGACGTCTGGTAAGGAGGGAGAGAAAAGAGCGGAGTATGGTCAAGCATAAAGTACAAATGACCTCAAGTCTGTCTACATCATTTATTAGATTTCAATCTCAAGACTTGCTGGGTAATATGTGATAACGTTGTCAAAACGTGTCTGTCTTTTTCTCTGTATTTTTCCCCCTTTTTATTTTTACAATTTTCTTTGTACACATCTTTATTATTATTACTAATATTATTATTATTATTATTATTAGTAGTAGTAGTAGTAGTAGTAGTAGTAGCCGTAGTAGTAGTAGTAGTAGTGTTATTACAAATATCACTGCGACCGTAACAGACACGGAAACAGTGTAGAGATATAAACGTCTTCTAAGAATTAATTGATTTCCTTTCATATTCTTTTTTCCTTATCGTAAATAATTGTCTGTTTTGTTATTCATAGGAACCCAGGTGTTCTTTGCAACTTATACCCTGCTTTCTGCTAACCGTAAATGGCACCAGACATAGAGAAATCTATCTATCCATCTATCTATCTATCACCAGTCTGTTCATATCTATCTATCTATCTATCTATCTATCTATCTATCTATCTATCTATCTATCTACCTATCTATCTATCTATCTATCACCAGTCTGTTCATATCTATCTATCTATCTATCTATCTATCTATCTATCTATCTATCTATCTATCTATCTATCTATCTATCTATCACCAGACTGTTCATATCTATCTATCTATCTATCTATCTATCTATCTATCTATCTATCTATCTATCTATCTATCAGCAGTTTGTTCATATATCTGAGTGTATTAGTATCTATCTATCTATCTATCTATCTATCTATCTATCTATCTATCTATCTATCTATCAGCAGTTGGTTCATACATCTGAGTGTATTAGTATCTATCTATCTATCTATCTATCTATCTATCTATCTATCTGTCTATCTATCGCCAGTCTGTTCATATCTATCTATCTATCTATCTATCTATCTATCTATCTATCTATCTATCTATCTATCTCACCCTGTTCGTATCTATCTATCTATCTATCTATCTATCTATCTATCACTTTATGGTTACGTGGTCCTCTCTCACTCTTTCTCACACTTCTGTTCCCTCATTCTCTCTCTGTCACTTCACCATCTGTCCTTTCCCCTTCTCCTCCTATTTTTCTATAACTCTCGCTCTCTCTCTCGCTCGCTGACTCTATCTCTCTCTCTCTCTCTCTCTCTTTCTCTCTCACACACACAAACTTTCTCTCTTCTAAGTTCAACAAATTAGATAATCTGTACTCGATTACATTTAATATTTCAGAGTTGAAAAGAAATGTATTTTCTGTTTGTTAATTTATAAATTTTGCAGTCGTAACTTAAAATAATACCCTGGCTATCACGCGCCGAATATTATTTTCTGTTTGTTTTCGTCATTTGTACATCAATTTGATTTCTGTTGTACATTTTTTTTAAATATTTTTATTTTTTGATTTGGCTAAAACTTGAAAAGGTAAAAGAATCTTTTGAAATGTCGAATGCAAAATATTACGATATTCTTCTAAAATGTCAAATTCTGTTTCCGGTATCGCCAGTGCAGGTCTGAAGTCGCCAGGAAAAAATCCCGCTTAAACTACACAACGCATGCAACGAGTTGTTTACGTACACACTTTTGCGCATGCGTATATTATGTAGTGGCTTGATCGCATTGTTGTTGAGAATAAAATCTATTTACATATATCAAACGCCACATTCGTTTGTTGGAAACATAATTCTATTTATTAGCAATGACAAATATTTACTAGAAAACTTATTCTTTTATACATTGTCAGAAGTAAAATCCTAGAATTCTTTCTGAAAATATTGTAATACAGTGATCCCTAGCTAATTCGCGGTTCAACTATCGCGGATTCACAACTTCGCGGATTTTTAAAATATATATATATGGAAAATATTAGGTTGGTGCAAAAATAATGACGTAATAATGTCGTTTTTTGATGTTAAAAAATGCATCAAAAAACGACATTATTATGTCATTATTTTTGCACCAACCTAATATATCGCGGAGTTTCTGGAAAATTCTAGAAAAATCGCGATATATGAACACCTAAAATTTTTCATTAAACCCATTAAAATATTAATAATAAATATTATTTCCTGGTCTAGGAACAACAAAACAAGCGTAAAATAGCAATAGAAAGGGACGTAAAATACAATTATCGGCTGCACAGTAGAAGTCATCATTAAGCTTCATCATCATCATTTCTACTGCGCTGCAAATTCATCATCATCATCATTCAGATTCTACTTCAACTTCTTTCGTGTTGAATACAGTAACAATCTTTATTTTTTTTTTATTTAAAGTGTTATTGCTTAACAGTTGTCCTTGTTATTAATAGAGTACTGTAATGGGTGGGTTGTTAACAGTACAGGGAGGGTTTTAAAAGTCCAAATACACGTTAAATAAATACTGTAAATATGGCGTCCCTACTTCGCGGAAATTCAGTTATCGCGGCCGGTCTTGGAACCAATCTACCGCGATAAACGAGGGATCACTGTAATCCTGAACTGATGCTTCGTTTTAATCTAAAGGTACTCTAATCTAAAGGTACTCTAATCTAAAGGTACTCTTCCAATGAAAGTGTTATTCTGATCAGAATAAATGAGCAGCTGTACGTGTTTAATTCAGTGAACACTGGAGTTTGTGTCTCGGTAGTAAGGAAATGTTTATTATTATGTGTTGTTAAAGTTCATAGATTCAGTTATTGTCACGAAAAAAAAAGCAAAAAAAGATGTTCAGATCCTATTGATTGTTTTGCAAGATTTGAACACCATCTTAACAGTAAGTTATAAATATTAATATATCATTTGTTACAGCAGCAAGTTTCCCGTTTTATATCTGACGATTGCCTTGTACATGAAACTAAACAGTGAAGAACATATGTATATTAATTATTAGTATAGATTTTAACCCTGTTATTTTATATTGAGAAGTGTTTTGCTACCACTCATTGTGCGCCGTTATATATATATATATATATATATATATATATATATATATATATATATATATATATATATATATTAAAGACATTTTTTATGTTTAACGTTATAGATACAAGTATTTAAGTAAATGCTCTGTTTATAATAAACAGTATTAAATAACATTTACCGGCCTGAATGTCCGAGAAATTTTCATAGAAAATATTCGTTCTTTGACAGGATTCGAACCTGCATCCTATACGGAACCGTCATTTACGCTGACGTGCCTTACCGTTAGGCTACAAAGAAGCGTTCGGTAGAAAAATGTCTTTAATAAATAAATTGTCGGACTTTGTCCATTTCGTAATATATGACGTCATTTGTTTACATTTGATACGCCATGAGCAGTTATGAATATTCGAGATTCATGGAAGATTGAGTTTATAAGCAGTAAATTCGACCTTGTCTACCGAACGCTTATATCTCGTGCCTGATGAGTTGCTAAAATAACGAAACTTAAATTGTGCTGCAAACGTAGATATATATATATTTATTAATATATATTTCTTAGCTCCGTCTAACCACGTCGAGCACTATTATGTTTTCACCTTAAAGTAAATTTGGTAAATATTTAAATTGCTTACCTGTGAACTCACGCTACTTTAAATTCCATAATGGATAATTTTTTTCACGTTCAAATGAACGCTCAGAACATTGTCAATCGTTTGCATTTAAAACCATAATGAAAAATAATGGGTAACAATGCATATCTTTGTATAAATACTTATACTAATGAACAACATATAGTTTTGTACTACTTGCACCCCTGAAGATGATCTTGGAGAAAGATCGAAAGTACTTGGGAAATGAAAATAAAAGAAATTTTAACAGCTATAGCACATTTCTCTCATCCTTTAAGGTTATTAGTGAGTATGAACGGATTGTTTAACAACGGATAATGTCTGTAATTTATTCAATCAGACGTGCCTATATATATATATATATATATATATATATATATATATATATATATATATATATATATATATTTCTGAGATGAGGTATTATGTACATTATTTACATTATTCGGACTATTGTCCTCATCTTTGTCGCCATATTTATCACAACGTTTCGTCCGTTGTACGCTCCGGCCTTCCTCAGGTGGTTGGAATGTCGAACTGAACCCTCTATTTCGCTCACCGGAGTAGACTGTTCTAGTAGACTGTGCCATGTGACCTCAAGGACACATGGCACAGTGGATAAATGCGTTGGTTAGATCCAGTGACAGGACCCAAAGAGTGTGAGTTCAATACCCGGTTAAGGCAGTGGAGAACTTTCAGAAGGAAATTAACAGGAGATAACTGATAACTGACATCCATTAAACATGGCACGTGGAAATAGAACAGTCTAACCCAGTGAACGAAATAAAGGGTTCAGTTCGACATTCCAACTTCCTGAAGAAGGCCGGAGGGTACAACGACCGAAACGTTGTGATAAATATGGCGACAAAGATGAGGACAATAGTCCGAATAATGTGAATAATATATATATATATGTGTGTGTGTGTGTGTGTTTGCGTGTGTGAGATAAGACAAAGAACAAATAAGAAATGTTTATCAACCTAACATGTTTCACTTTTATTAAAGCTTCTTCAGAGAATAAGTTAGGGAGAAAATGAAGCAGGAAATTCATTTTGGTATTTTACTTTTGTCTTGTTTCATTCGTTTTGTTTGTTTTGTTTTACGGTATATCAACACCTCAATGGGTTATTTAATGCCGACAGATTTTTATTGCTGGTAATATCTTTTTCAAAAGATTATTTCTGCTAATATTTTTCCCAAAAATGTACTGCTGGTAATAATTTTTCTTCGAAAATTTATTGCTGGTAATAATTTTTTACAAAAATGTATTGCTGGTATTAAAATCTATTTTTACATGTTTTGGCCCCAGTTTTGGGCGTTAACTATTTTTCATAGTTGCTACCACCCCGGGTCAGGGTGGATCTTGGAACATCAGCAATTAAGAGATGGTTCCACGCTCCTCAAAACCTCCTAATGAGAGGCTTTGCAGCTGGACGTAGTTTATCTGAAAGAAAAAGAAAAAAAATCATTAGACGCTTAAACTTAATTCACATTAAAATTGGTCCAAGTTATTGGAACACCCATTATATACAGGGTGGGTGAAGAGTAAGTTGGTATTAAAAATTGGTAATAAAATCCATATTCCTATTAAAGAATTATTGAAAAATAATTATACGTTCTTTATTACATAGAAAAATGAAAGTAAATTTTTAGATTTCTACGGAAGCACCAGTGGCATAAAACGGTCAAGAATGGAAAGAAGAACTTTCTGAAGGACGTCATCTGGGATATCATTGAGAACCTCCTGAATCCGTGTCTCTAAGTCCTCCAGTATGCGAGGTTCTGTCTTGTACACCTCCTCTTTTGTGTAACCCCACAGGAAAAAAGATGAAGAATTGAGATCTGAACTTCTTGGGCGGGGGGGATTCATGAGGTCCGCGTCGCCCCGATCCAATATCCTGGAAAATGTTAGTCTAACCACGCACGCACAGTGAGAGCGAAATGGGAGGTGCATCATCCTGCATAAATATCACGTCACCAATGTTATCCCGGCCAGACACCGTGGGCCACACGTAATATTCGAGCATTTGAAGATAGCGGTCCGTATTCATGGTGTCACGCAGAGGATATGGGCCGACGGTTCTTGTTGCCGTCATTCCGCACCTTTGGTCGGGCTTGCATCCTCTCAGACGTCATGGTTGGATCGTTGTCAAATGAGACCCCGTAATGGCATTTGTGACGACTGATGAAACCACCAACATGGAATACAGCCTCGTCACTCCAGAGAATGTTTTCAAAGAATTCAGGCCAGTCTTCATGCCAACCTAGCATTAACATTCCATGTTCCATTCTGCGATCACGGTCTTCAGCTTTTAGCTTCTACACATGAATAAAAAATCGCTATATATATACATACATGCACACACGCACACACACACACACACACACACATATATATATGCATGTATACATACGAATAAAGATACACACATATACATATACATACATACATATATATATATTATGTTGGTGCAAAAATAATGTCGTTTTCTCACATAGTAACATATGTGAGAAAACGACATTATTTTGCACCAACATAATATAAATATTAATCCACAGACAAAATGTTTCGCTGTATCACAGCACCACAGTGTGGCTAGACATCCGATTGCTTGAAGCCGGGATCGAAAGCCGACTGATCATATATATATATATATATATATATATATATATATATATATATATATAGTATAGGTAATCGATCCGTTGATATATAATCCGGGTGGATGCTAGTAATATTGATTATTAAAACTGATCCACGGAGAGCTCGATGTTTTTATTTTAACAGAGTATATGTATTTTTTACAGCAAAAAACGAAAATTACCTCAACAGAGACAATTACTTCAACATAATCAATGAGGTAATTTTTGCTTCTTTGCTGTAATATATATATATATATATATATATATATATATATATATATATATATCAAATCAGTCGTCTTTCGATCCCGGCTTCAAGCAATCGCATGTCTAGCCACACTGAGGTGCTGTGATACAGAGAAACAGTTTGTCTGTGGATTACTATATATATATATATATATATATATATATATATATATATATATATATAAGTGCGCAGGTAGGCAGAAAATAGAAAAGAACACGTTGGGTGCATAATCCGGAGTTCCTTAGTATTTTTTTTTAAGAAGACAGTGCTCCATACAGAAGTAGAGCTTAATTATAATTTTTTTTTTGTTTAAAAATATGATTCCTTCGCAACAAAAATATTATAATTAAGCTCTACTTCTGTATGGAGCACTGTCTTCTTAAAAATAAAAACAAAAATACTAGCGAAGGAATCATATTTTTAAAGAAAAAAATATTATTTATATATATATATATATATATATATATATATATATATATACGTGCGTCCGTGTTTGTAAGCGTGTGTGGACAATTTATTGCACATACTTTGGTGTACGTCGTTTTATTATGGCAGATGTTTTTTCTATTTAGTTCTCTGGTGTATTTTCTCTCCAGGCAGGAGCGCCATCTTGCGTTTCTCATGCGAAATACATCAAGGAGGAAGTAAGTTCAAAAAATATTATAACACAAGACAGTTCTCTCCGCTTTTCTATCACACACACACACACACACACACACACACACACACACGCACATACATACTTTCATATTACGATCGCGTGGCATTTCGTAACGTTAGCATTTCGACGATGTAGTAACCCAGATTAACCTCCTCGGAAAATATACCCAGGTACAGTTTAGCCTAGTCCAGAATAACTCGCAGTGTATTATTTGAGCTTACCTACTTCATACTACTGCGTATAATATAGGCCCATGACAAGGGGTGGATTTAGTACTTAAGAGGTCTTTTATTGACTACTACGACTGTTTGTAAGTGGATATATCCATACACTCTCATTAATGGTTTATTGATATTTAATCAGCAATTTAATTATTTTCAACAAAAAAGCAATATATAGAACCTGGTGCAAATTAATTGAAACAGTAAGAATAATTCCGTTATTATTTAATTTCTTCGTATTTTTCCAATGAAACATGACCCAGTGCTCATGTTTGTACTTCGTATGCCCATTCCGCGAAGTCGTTCCTTGCAGATTAACCACAGATTCTCGATTGGATTTAGAACAGGAGAGTTTCCTGGCCAATCGAGAGTACTTTTATTTGATCACTGGTAAGGCCTGCCATTGTGTTCGTGCAGCATTGCAATTTTCGTACGCTTCCTTGGAGTAACGTTCACCGCAGACTATGGCCGTAGGACAACTAATCAACAGTCGAGACAATAGTGTTTGGGCGTGATGAAAATCTGATGCAATTACGAATGATGCAATATTTTTCAAGGGCAAACAAATTTCATCATACACCGCGAAAATAGATTCATATTACTGCAAATGGCCTAATCTGAAGAAAAAATAGAAATCGATTACACCGTGTCACTCCAGTGGGTCTAAATCTGACCGTATGGCGAAAGAAAGAAAACTAAATTTGACTCACTTTGCACAAGGATGTATGTATTTAGATATTAGCCAGAAGTAATTTTATACACTGTAATAATTTCTTGGGTGGCAGAAAAATCCTGGGTTCAAAATGGGCCATGAACTAAAAAAAGGTCGTGAACCCCTGGTCTCTACTGTACACAGCCATTCTAAGCTTTTCTTTTACTATTAGTATGAGTATTTCTTTATTATTTCTTGATTTTCTTAACTCGAATGTTATGTGGTGGTTCCAGACTGTCAAGAATTGCTAATCCGAATTAATTCAACATGTTTCTGAAAGTGAATTAATCTTGTTCAATTAATGCAGTTGTATAAAAAGATTTTTCTAGAGCGGTGTTTCTCAAGTGATATATCCCCGGAACACACGGTTCCGCAAGAGGTCGCTAGGGGAACCGCGAGAAACAGTGACAAGTACACTAATACACATCTGAGTAAATTTTATTTAGTTTTATATTCGTAATAACTAGATCAATCGGTGGGTTTTTCCCTACAAAGGACATATACTCTCTGTTAACATTGTTCGAATGCGTAGGCGGAGAGACGTAATACACACTGTTTGAAATAAAAATGAGACGTCTATTTCAGATACGACTGTCCACTATTGTTGTTATTTTGGTTAATCCTTGTTGCCAAAATCTTATAATCTAGGAAAGGTTACTGAATGAATAATCACACAATGGTTGGTAATGAACGATAATATTTAGGACAAGAACAACACCTATAACATTCGCTAGCGGCGCGTAGAAGTAGTCCACTGCTAGAAGTAAATCAAGTGAATTCCACAGTGAATCTCCAGCTGCAGGAACCAACCTCCCACGCGGTCAGATGTGGGACAAGGCCGAGTTTAATGTGCGCTATCCGTGCCCGTAAGCTCGGCCAAAAACTAGGTCGGGTAGCTGTTTCCTGAGACGAGTCGCTGCCCTTCGACATAGCCTCGTCTGGGGATCCTCTCCGTCCGGAGGCAGAAGGTTTGATCAGCACAGCTGGAGACGAATCTCCAACTGCAGACCAACATACAGTATTTACTACTGTATTTATGCGAATGGGGACATAGCCATTATCGTCCGTGGGTATGCTACAACAACTATAACATTTTAAACTGATTAATTAATGGTATCTTTTTTCGAATAAAATCAGTCTCAACCTTTAGTTGTACTTCGACGGGGCATCGGAAGTAACTATATTACTGAAATTTATTCCGGAAACAAGTTCCAAAAATGTTTCGATCAATATCACCATCGTCATACCGAGTACATAAAAGTATACTTCGGTTAAAGCTGCGAATATTTGCCAGGTAAGCAAAATTTTACAGGGACACAAAAATCCGAACTACTATTAGGATAGCGAAAATGCCTTCCAAAAGCTAAGAATATTATTAAGAAACAGGAAAATCTCGTTAGAAACGAGAAAAGACTATTGAACTGTTATGTAATAATAATTTTTCTGTATCGCAGTAAATACTGGGCAACCTCTTCACAGATGAAGAGGATATTTGAAGCAACAGATATATGATTCTACAGGAGTATATTGAGGATGCCTTGGACCGAACATCTGAGCAACGACGAAGTTTTAGAGAAAATGGAAAAAATGAATCTTATACTTAACATCAAGAAGAGACATTTGAAATTTCTAGGGAACATAATGAGGAAAGAAGGCTTGGAAAATTTGATACCCACAGGACATATTGAAACCAAGCGGGACAGAGAAAGGCAACGCGTAACCTACTTAGCGAGCTTCAGTAAATGGAAGGCGGAACACGGTTTAAGAGAAATAACAAAAAGATAAAATTTATTAATAGCTACGAAGGACAGGAAATTGTGGAGAGCCATGACTGTCAACGATCTGAAAGGACACGGCATATAGAAGAAGAATGAGCTTGAGTAAATGAATGGCGGAACTAGGTTTAGGAGAAATGATAAAAAGAGAAAGTTTATGAAGAGCTACAAAGAACAGGAAGATGTAGAGAGCCATAATCGCCTACGTCCTGAAGGGACACGGCATATGGAATAACGAACAAAATTTGCTTTCAAAGAACTATCCGACACTTAAATTGGCATAGCTCCTATCGATTATAAGACTCGGCGGGAGTGATTTGAGTGCATCAATGTGGCTACCTCCATGGGCCTACACAACATCACCAGTTATCCCTACTGTTTGGCGGGCCACTTTCAAGAAGCGCTGTTTCCGGGTCGCTGTAGTTGGCATCTAATGCCAATTGCACGCCGAGCGTTTTTGCTTCTTTTGTGGTGCTGTAAACTTGCTCTCGGTGTTAAAATTTAGAGCATGCTACGTAACATGACGTTAAACATTAGGTTGGTGCAAAAATAATGACGTAATAATGTCGTTTTTTGACGTAACGTCAAAAAAACGACATTATTACGTC
>OZ010584.1:19447621-19457621 GCA_963932145.1 Acanthosepion lycidas
ATAGACAAAAAAGGGAGAAAAAAGTGAGAGACAAAAAAGGAAAGCGAAAGAGACAAAAAAGAGAGAGAGACAAAAAGGGGAAAAGAAAAAACAGAGAGACAAAGCGGAAAGAGAGAGAGAGAGAGAGAGAAAAAAAAACCAAAGGAGAGGTGAAAGAGTGAGTGAGACAAAAGGGGAAAAGCGAGAAGGAAAAAAGGGGGAAAAGTGAGAGGGTCGAAAATACGAAAGAGAGAGAGAGAGAGAGAGAGGGAGTCAAAAACGGGAAAGAAAGCGGGACAAAAAGGAGAAAGACAGAAAAAGACAAAAAGGGGTAAAGAAAGAAAGAGACAAATGTGTAAAAAAGAAAACATAAATGTGAAAGAGAGAGTTAGATAAAAAGGGGAAAAGAGAGAGAGAGAGAGAGAAAATCGTCAAAAAGAGAATAGAAAGAGAGACAAAGAGGGCAAAAGAATGAGAGAGCGATAAAAAAGGGAAAAGAGGAGGAGAGAGAGACATGAAGGTAAAAGAGAGAGAGAGAGACAAAAACTCTTAGCTACTTGAAGGTTTGTCAGCAAGGTAACTAAGAAGTCCCACCTACTGCGATTTTGAGTGATATTCTTCTAAACAAGGCTAACGAGTTCTCTCTTACCAATGCTTATATGTGTGAAAGCAGGTGGATGTATTTTGAACGGAATAAGTGAGTCCTTGGTTAATTTAGGCGGACATACAATTCTGCCTATATGTCTATGTGACTATCTAGGTGTAGCTAAGTGGCAAGTTGCTTAACTATATATTATTGTGTAAGTGCGTATTTAATTTGTACAAGTGTTAGCATGCATAATGAGGCGGGTACAGTTGGTGGCAGTGGTGGGCAAAAGTGTTTTTAAAGAAAAAATATGGATATTCGTAATATATATATATATATATATATATATATATATATATATATATATATATAATATATATATATATGTTTAGTGTATTCTTATCAGCCATTTTCATTGGGTTCCTTGAAGATCTCACTTTCGTCCTTTCTTTTCGTTTTGTTTTTATTAGGATTGATTCTTTCTTTCTTTCTTTTTTTCTTTCTTTGATATTTTTGCCACATATGGTCTGGTGCTCCTGCTATATATTCAGAGATTATTGACAAATCCATAGAAGAAAGCGAATTGATACCATCCCTGACCTGACCTGGCAACCTCGGCATCAAGCACTTTCCCACAGACATAATTTAACTTCCCTGTACCCTTTTCTATAAATATTTTCATGTTAATTGTTCGAATGGCCTTCCTCTATAGTACCTAGACTTTTTGAATTGAAGAGCAGTACCAGATTGCCAACGAGCTCGCAAAATTTTTATGGTTGAATCTAGCCAATTCAACCGTAAGTTCTATGCTAACAGTTTCTTCTCTCGCACTCCTCTCTGTGAAAGTCTCTTCCGGCTTCTTGCTTACCAGTCAACTTTGACCATGAAAACTTTAATTGCATTGTCAATGGTTATCTCCTGTCTTCTTGATTTCTATTCTTTTATTTTCGAGTTCCGTTAATAATGTTTCTCTGTTTAATATTTTTCCATAGACAGTAACCCAATGTGTCTTAGTGGCATTATTACCTTGCTTGGGGTGAGATGATTAAAAAAGTTGTTCTCTTTCTGTTCTTTTCAACGGGGATTCTTTCTTTTCCTTTCTTTAAATATCTCTGAAAAACGAAAAATATTTCCCATAGATCCTAATATAATAATAATAATAATAATAATAATAATAATAATAATAATATGGGTGATGTCATAGTATTTAGATGTGTGCGTGAAATAAGCTTAACAGGTCTGTAAAAACGAAAATGTTTTTGATACATTCTAATACGTAATAATAATAATAATAATACAATGAAGTCATTGATAGTCATTGATATATATATGTTAAATATGTTTGGATAAATGACGGTAAAAAACGAAAATAATTCTGATACACCCTAATAATAATAATATTAATAATGTTGGATCATAAAAAGTCTTTCGGTGAAAAAAGCTCTGGATTAAAAGAATTTAAAAAACCAAAATGCTTTTCATGTACACCAATATATAATAATAATAATAATAATAATAATAATAATAATAATAATAATAATAAAAATAAAATAAAGATAATACTAGCTGTTTCCTTATAAAGAAACATTCAGCATTCATTGACCAAGTAGATTGTACTACTGTCGGTTAAAATGTATAAATTCATTCTCTGAAAACAATTTTTCCAGAAAATAACTTTCTCAAATCCAGTAGCCGTTATCGCTCTTTCCAGTATTGATGGAAGTTTTCCTTTCTAACCTTTTGTTTGAAGTAGTGTGGAATGTCAAATTCTTGATTATGTCATTATTTTGTCTTTCGGTTGAAATCTATAAAATTTCTCTCTTAAAACACTTTTTTTTTAGGAAAACAGGTTTCTCAAGTCCAGTAGCTGTTATTGCTCTTTCCAGTATTGATTGAAGTTTCCTAACCTTTTTTTTGAAGCAGTGTGGAAAGTCAGCATCTTGATTATATCATTATTTTCTCTCTCGATTGAAATTTATAAAATCTCTTTCGTAAAATACTATTTTTAGGAAAACATTTTTTCAAGTCCAGTAGCTGTTATCGCTCTTTCCAGTATTGATGGAGGTTTCCTTCCTAACCTTCTGTTTGAAGTAGTGTGGAATAGCAACATCTTGATTATGGCATTATTTTCTCTTTAGGTTGTCAGACGCCTTCGAATGTCACTCGCACTAATAGTACTTGCTGGATAATACTCGCTCGAAAAGTAACCAGTGAATAGTAATCCGTATAGAGAAATAAGTATAAAGAATAGAGTAGAGAATTGTGCTCTGTATAGTAATAGAGGATATATATATATATATATATATATATATATATATATATATATATATATATATATATATATATGATAACGATATATATATTTTTTATATATCAAGAACAATTTTGAGAGGAAAGATATATGAAAAAGCGGAAAAGATTTCGCGTGGCGCGTTTCGTACCTGAGGACATCATATCACTACGTTTGTTCATTTTGATGCGACTATATATATATATATATATATATATATATATATATATATATATATATATATATATAAATATATATATATATAGAGAGAGAGAGAGAGAGAGGTCCACGTGTGCTTCTTATAGTATGTAAAATAGATTAGTTAAAAGGGCAAACGAAAGGGTACCAATTATATTATTAGTAGGGGGTAAGGGGAAGTAAGATTAAAAACATAGATGAAGGGGGTTATAGGTTGCGGAGTGGGGAAGACCATTCGCGTGTAGCCAAATTCTAACGACAGCCCGTCTTTCTGAAATTGACAACCTGTTCGTACTACTGATAATAATAGTCCGGCCTTACGCTTTTACACTAATGAAAATTTTAAATTTAAGTAAATTTTCATAAAAATTTTCACACAACGAGATCAGACAGAGATCGGCTTTTTGTTAATAATATGATACTCACCAGAAGATACACCGTCTACAAAAAACATCTGTAAGTGAGTAATTCCCATTTGTCTGTTTATTTCTCGCTCCGTTGATGAAGGACACAGCCGTGTCCGAAAATTTCAGACATAAAACATTTCTTTACATTCTTCATTTCTGTCATATGGTTAAATAATTTTTAATAAATTTTTATCGTACTGATTATATTGGTAACCTTTCGTTTGTCCTTGTTTTATTAACTAACCTATCTATTATATATATATATATATATATATATATATATATATATATATATATATATATATATATATATATATATATATATATATATATATCGATAGATAGATAGATATACTGAAATTTACTGTTTAAAAGCCATTTCAACTATTGCCAATCTCTAATAATTCCTAGCTTTTCTTTTTAAGCTGATCTTTCCTGGCTGTTTAGAGACAACTGTTGATGGAGATTGGGTCCACCAGTCATCTAAATGAAGATGAACTGTTGCTTTGAAAATCAGCAATTGAAATTATGTATTTTAACTAGGCTCGAACGCGAACCAATAGTTGCTACAGGGCGTAAAAGAAAAAAAAAACCTGGCAAAGAACCCTTCTTCTTCTATCAGGCATAGTTTCATGTGTAATGGCTGATAAAACCGTCAGGTCATTATCAGTGTTAATGGTCCTTTAATTAGAACCACACTGATTACAGCCTGTAAGAAAATCACTCCGCGGGTTGTAAATAGAACGAGGGTGTGAACACGCCATCTGTCCAGCAGATGGTCTTTTTTTTTTTTTAACGTTTACTCTCCTTTTGATTACTCGACCAGGAATAGGGCCAGAAAGCGGCTCTAAGATCACGCCATCTTGTTTTGAGATCGACTTCCGGTGTTGTTCAGATGAGAAGAAGATGACGATTGCTTCTTGCTGAGCTGACTGGTTTGTTTGTCCAAAGAATGAATAATTAATGTATGAAACAGTCTGCCACATGGTAGAAATGCTGCTCTCACGTATTTCCTTCCGATGACAGAAGTCTAGATAAAAAAAACAAAAACAGGCTTATGAATGTAGACATTCTAGATAATCTTGCGCACACCCTTTTGACTGTTGACGGAATACAGTCTTTCTGTTCTTTATATTTAATTTCTTGCTATAGGGAAATCAGCTTGGTGTATATCAGGGATATAACCTGAAAAAGATACAAGGCTAAGCAAATAAGACTTTTATAACAAGGTTTACGATCATATCACATTGAAACACCGGTTATCGTAAGATCACCGGGTCAGTATATAGATGGGTGACAACTTACATGTGCTGCAAACTTGGATGTGCGGGCGGTGTTATGGATCACAGCTCAGAATTGGAATTCAGAGAGCCGAGTTCGAATTCCAGTTGAGTTCATTATATACACTTACAGGGAAATACCCTTAAGGAGGGTATGAATGCTCCTCTTCTCCCTTCCAGTTATGGGTTATTTGGTAAGACCTATATCACTAAATCATTTCTTACCCTCCAAATTAACTCTAAATTGACTTTCTTTTTTAATTCTATTCTAATGCCCCCCCCCCCCCACCAATTTATCAAAACAAAATCTTATTCAGTTTCTCTTTATTAAGCAATTTATGTTCTCATCTGCTGGAAACTTTCTTTACAGGGCTTATAGCCATATCACATTGAAACACTAGTTCTCATAAAATCACCAAAATTAAGCAACATCAAATTTGGTCAGTACCTAGATGGGTGACCACTTGGGAATATCAGGTGCTGTAAGCTTGGATGTGTGGGAGGTGTTAGGGACCACAGCTCTGAATTGGAATTCCAATAGAGTCAGTTAGATGCACATACGTGCAAATACCTTTGAGAAACGTATGAATCCATCGGTTAATTAGTAAGTAATTTATAAGTAAATCATTATTATCTAAAAATATTTTCTGGCTTTAAATAACCTTCATAAAGTTATAATAAGCCGTAATGAATCCATTAAGGAATCCATCTACTATTATAACAGTTATCATTAGTTTATACAGATATTTATATAGTTGGGCAATCATATTCGAGGATGCTCGACTATTAGGGGGGGTAGCCAATACTTATTGCAGGCGCTTGTTCAACACCCGCAGGGCCCACCTGTGGTTTATTCTCCAACTATACTGAGCAGACCTTAGTTACAGTGTTTTGGGAAAGAGCGTGTTATCTAGCACGATCAGCAATTTGAACAAGGCCAGCACGCCCAAGACCATGACTAGTGATTTCGTGCTGGTACAGCTATCGACGGACCCCAAGTGTTCCGTCTACCCAATTTCACTCACATACCATTCTCTTTGGTCAAGACGTTGTGTGGTTTGCGCGCACTTTCCAAAGGTGCCAACATCAGGAGGTATCCATCATGAGAAATCGACCATTGTGAGATTCGAAACCGTGTCTCATGGTCCGAAGGCGAACGTTCTAACCACTCGGCTACGTATATATTATATATTACACCTGAATCTACATTATCTAATAGTTGCAGCTTCTTCGTAAAAGTTAGGAGGCTAAATTTGTTATTCCGATATGACTTTGTATGTAGGTCGATTTGTCAGGACGTCTCCTTCCTGACAAATCGACCATGGTGAGATTCGAACCCGGCTCTCATGTCAGGAAGGAGACGTCCTGACAAATCGACTTCTTGACGTGTGCCTGAAAACCATACTACGTGTTGACCCAAGTCTTGTGAGTGAAATTGGGTAGACAGAACATTATGCCTGTCGAGAGCTGGCTAGCCCTCCGTGCTGTGCTAGTCACAAGTCATCGTGGCTCAAAACACTGTAACTAAAGTCTGCTTAGCATAGTTTCAATATAAACCAGAGGTGGGCTCTGTGGGTGTTGAATAAACACGAATGCGCCTGAGAAAGCGTCTGCAACAGGGATTGGCTAGCTTCCCTAGTAGACGGGTATCCTAAAATACTATATTGCACTAATGTACAGTGCTGTTCGATAAAAGTGACTCACCTTATCCTTTGAATTTAGCTCAACTTTCGTTTCATCGGAGAAGAGAACATTCTTCCAGTCTTCTATGGTGAAATTTTTGTAATAGTGAGCCCATTCAAGTCTCTTGGCTTTGTTGGCTTTGCTTATTAGTGGCTTAAACCTTCATGTACAAGATTTGTAGCCTTGTTCTAACAAGATTTGTAACCTTGTTCTGACGGACTGTTGAAGAGGCAGACTAACACCTTGCTCTTCGCTTAGACTGGCTGCAATTTCTTGGCTACTTATAGTCCTATTCTTCGCAACTTCTCTCTTGATTACCCTGCCAGTTCTATCATCAATCTTTTTCTTTCGTCCCCTTGTTTACTTCCTTGAAGCAGGAGTGGCATCATTTTGTGCCCTAAGCACTCGAGAGACAGTTGATTGCGAGGTTATAGCAATTTCTGCAATTTCTCTCGTAGACTTGCTTTTGAGAGGGCAATAATAGATGCCTTAAGTGGTTCTGATGCGTGTTTGTACCCTTTCATCTGGTTAGTGACTTGAGTGGCTATTTCAAGCTGTTTTTATACTGTATGAGGCTTTCTGGAATATTCTGGAATACTCTATATTTAATTTAAGCTGTTCTAGAATTCTCTAGAATATTGTTCTGAGTGTATTGTAAAATTGTTTTCAATATTTTGTCAAAAGCTCTTTAAATTTACCAGTTTAATCATCAGAATGCGATAACTGAGTCACTTTTTTTGCACAGAGTTTTTTTCCTGAATCTCATTTATATCCAAAATTATAATTATCAGTAGAATAACTTAGGGTGAATAAACTTTTTTCATAGGTGGTCGGAAAGGGGTCTTTATATTCGTAAGATTAAAAATTATTGTAACCCCTAAAACAATAGACAAAAAATATTTTTAGTAAAAAAAGGTGAGTCACTTTTATCGAACAGCACTGTATGTTAGTATCACATTTTCCGTCCTCTGTTAAAACACTTTTCAAAATTTCTCCATTGACTGTTTGAAAAATCCAATAACTGGTTCTCGGGTTCCATCGCCAGCAAAGTTTACAGTGTAGGTATATCAAATAATATTGTATATATGTTGTGGATTCCGAGATAAAATCCGGTCTCAAATGAATGACAAACGCAGGAATTAAATATAGCAAATAAATGTATTGACGTAATAATACAATTGGTAATACGGTTAGTAGATCCAGAATTGCGGTTAGTAGCAATAATAATATATATATATACAGTCTTGGAAATTCAGTATAGACTCGATCAATTACTTAATATATATATATATATATATATATATATATATATATATATATATATATATATATATATTAAGTATTTGATCGAGTCTAGAAGAAACCTCAACAGAATGCAGAAAGCACTAGACGGCCGTTTCCTCCTATATTTGGGACTCATCAGCAGTGCGCATCCACTACCGAGGGAATCGAAACCCCGACGGTTAGGTTGGCAAGCGAACACCATACCAATGTACTAATGAAGATGCAGCTAACTAGACTCGATATTGCGCCGCTCGTTCACATATTCCGTGGTGGAACTCATCCAAGTTTCTCTTTTACCCATAGGACTGCGCCTCCGAGAGCCACAACTACCATCACCAAGCCGTTCTCTCCAGAGCATTAGAAGCCAGTTCAAGTGAGGAATATACAAGTGATAGAGATTAAGGAGGATTTGAGATAATTAAGTAATTCATCGAGTCTAGAAGAAACCTCAACAGAATGCAGAAAGCACTGGACGGCTGTTTCGGCCTATATTTGAGACTTCATCAGAAATGGCTATCCAGTGCTTTCTCCATTCTGTTGAGGTTTCTTCTAGACTCGATGAATTACTTAATTATCTCAAATCCCCCTTAATTTCTATCATTTATCTCTCTCTCTCTCTCTCTCTCTATATATATATATATATATATATATATATATATATATATATATGAGTGTGTGTGTGCGTGTTTTTTTGTAATGGCGTTTTTATTCGACATTATTTCCTTCTTATTACAAACGTTATGTTTAGTGACTAGCCATGCAAATACGTGGACCCACTAAAAATAACGTTTATAATAAATTAATATATATATATATATATATATATATATATATATATATATATATATATATATATATATATATATGTGTGTGTGTGTGTGTGCGTGTGTGTGTTTCTGACAAAAAGTATAGTTTTAAGGTATGCTATTTTGGTGGCTAAAAGTGTTAAATGCATTTGTGTAAGACTAAGAGTGGACAGCGAGTTTAACACCGAATGGCGACAGTCGGTTTCATGCTTGAACGAGATTTCACGCCATGCATTGGGAAGAATATGGCCGAAAAGTTCGATTATTTATGTATGCTGGTCATAGGTGGCAAGACCAATTGCACCCCTTTACTGTGTTATCTTAATGGTTATTAGATAGGTGTGAACTTTTACATTTTACATTATTTTGAAGGCTCTTAAGTACAAATAACTATGGGCCAGAATGTTTGTTTTTTTACAATGATGTTCATCCTGTACAAGGCCCAAGAGTCACTCGAGGTAGAGGGCTACAGAATTGGAGGCACAGTTTATGGGGATATGTGGGGAAGATAAAGTTAACTCTAGACTTGAAGGAAGGATTTTAGTGATCTGGGAAGTATCCTCCTGGGAGTCGGTTTCACACAGCAATAATTCGTAGGAAAAACGCTGTAGTTGAATGTCCATCTCACTAATGGAATAGGAAGGGAATGAGAGTCGTTCGCTACAGTATGTGTAGCATGGCGGGTATTAGCCGTGAAGGTTAGAACTGGGGAAAATAAGGAGAGTAGTTCGTCTGAAAACTGTCGATGGAAAGAGCGATAAAGCAGCGTGAGGCTTGTGATGTCTCGTCTGTGGGAAAGAGGTTGTAGAGGAGAAAAATAATTCAACGCCCACAAGGACGTGGAAAATCTTTTGAACTCTATCGAGACATGAAAGTAAAGACTGGAATGAAAAAGACTGCATCAGGATGAAAACGATATGTTAAAATACACGGGAACAACTTCGCAGGAATCTTTTGTCAGAGATGTTCATGTCTACCACACCTGTGCTATGAAAATTTCTCGGACATTCAGGCCAGTGAATGTTGTTTAATGCTGTTTATTATAAAACAGAGCATTAACTTAAATAATTGTATCTATAAAAAGAATGTATAAACATAAAAATATCTTAAAATAATTATCGGACATTTTACATTTTATAATGTGTGACGTCATTTGTTTACATTTGAGCAGATATGAATGTACCTCAGAGAATCATGGAAGATTGTAGTTTAAAGACAGTAAAATCGGCCATGCTAATCGAACGATCCTTTGTGGCCTAATCGGTTAAAGGTACGTCAGGCTATATGACAATTTTTTATAGGATACAGGTTCGATTCCAGTCGGTGGATGAATATTTTCTATGAAAATTTCTCGGACATTCAGGCCGGTAAATGTTTAATACTGTTTATTATAAAACAGAGCATTAACTTAAAAAATTGTATCTATAAAAAGAATGTATAAACATAAAAATGTCTTAAAATAATTGTCGGACATTTTACATTTTATA
>OZ010584.1:19460121-19467621 GCA_963932145.1 Acanthosepion lycidas
TGCGTGAGTGTATTGAAATAAGGACAAACCCACACGTAGGGAAAAATACTGGTATATTCGAAGAGGTATTTACAACAGAGAGATTAGTAGTCAAACGAACGCAGGTTAGTCAGTACCAATCAGAAAGAGTATAAAGTCCAACTGTATCTTCCGGTAGAGAGACGGAAGTGTGATGGTCACCTGATCTCCCCAGAACTCTATAGAACTGTCCTATTAGTAGTAGAGAGATCAGTCCATTCTGATGAGAAGGTGGGTGCGCCCCAACAATAAGGTAGAATGACGTGAAGGTTATAAGGATAAGGAGGATAGATAGACACTGATTCTTGAATTTAAAAATTTAGGATTCTGGTCTTCAGGGAAGCCTCAACGTGGTAGTCTATATATTAAGGCTTTCTGGAATACACCCCTGGAGATATGATCAATCAAGTACGGGTTCCTTGAACAGGAGCAAGAATGTTTTGAATTCTGATTTGGAGAGATGTATTCTTAAAAAGCAGAAAGAAATTAACCTGGGGTGCAGTTTTTACGTGGTGATGACAAAACTGAAATTTCGATGAGGACAGGGAAAACTATGAGGTTGGTGCAAAAATAATGTCGGTTTTTGACATTAACGTCAAAAACCGACGTTATTTTTGCACCAACCTAATATTACGTAATGTTTAATTGATACTAGTTTAGCTTAAGACTAAAAAAAATTCATATATATACATGTTTTACATTTACATGTCGAGCTGTTGTGCGTGGGATGAAAATGGACATTTCACACTGTTCTAAAAGTACTAACTGTGTAATAATTCATGGTGTATGGCCAGAGTACAAAGACGTGAAAATTTCTTGGACCGACCAAGAAGGGATTTCATAAAAATTGTCATTTAGTATGATTCAGACAAGTAAGCCGAGCATATATATATATATATATTCATAGATAGATAGATATATTACTTTATATATATATATATATATATATATATATATATATATATATATATATATATATATATATATATATATAATATTTTGAGAGATAGATAGATATATTACTTAATATATATATATATATATATATATATATAGATATATTACTTTATATATATATATATATATATATAGATAGGTAGATAGATAGATAGATTACTTTATATATATATATACACACACACAAACACACATTCACACACACATATATATATATTACTTTATATATGTATATATGTATATAGATAGATGGATATATTACTTTATATATATATATATAGATAGATATATTACTTTATATATATATATATATATATAGATAGATAGATAGATAGATAGATAGATAGATAGATTACTTTATAAACACACCACACACACACTCTCACACACACACGCACATATATATATATATACATATATATATATATATATATATATATATATATATATATATATATATATATATATATATAATCGTCAACAATGCTACGTCTATGTCCTGGTTTATCGTGACATGAAAAAATAGCTCATCCACCTCCACCCACTGAGCTTACTTTTCTGTTTAGTGTAGATCTGAAATTTAATTGGTTAATCAAGACATACCCGGAAATCCATTTTTAATTCTGACCTTATGTCCCTCCCCCGCTCTCAGTTCCAGAAAAGAGGTAACAATTTTGTTTTAAATTTCCTTAAAAATCATTTAATCAGCAGTTATTTACCATCGCCTGAAGAAGTACAATCATAGTATTGAAACATGAAAGCTTTTGTGTAGCGATTTCAACATGTTTTTATTGTGTTATATATATATATATATATATATATATATATATATATATATATATATATATAAATGAACATTGAAGTCAGCACTCAGAGTTGACAGACGGTTTCATGCTAGACGCAATCGTATGTTATTTGATGTGGTTTAGAAATTTATGTCCTAGTTTAATTTTAACCATTAGGTTGAAATCGTTAGTAAACCAAAAGATCTTCTTGAATCTTCTTTTCTTATTATGCTCATAATTAACATGATTTATATATTGAACAGTGGTACCATTGTAGTCACTGTTTCCAAGGGCAGAATTGTAAAATTCACGATGTTTATTAAAAATTTTATAACATATTTATGTTATAATTTAAAATTTTTGAATAAATAATTATATATATATATATATATATATATATATATATATATATATATATATATATATATATAAAGCGTGAATTTTTAAACAATGAATACTATTGCTAATACTGCAAAGTTCTTCCATGAATTGAGCCCTCTCAGTCCGTGGGGTGTTTAATTGAAGAATAAGTACGTTAAAATTAGCCTTCCTCTCAAACGGGCGCCAATATCGCAGGGTATTCTCCGACTGATGCTAAATCAATGCAGTTTTGATCGCGGCTTGAGGCAATCGGATGTCTAATCACACTGATGAGCTGTGATACAGCGAAACAGTATGTCTGTAGATGATTATATATATATATATATATATATATATATATATATATATATATATAGTGTTCGAATAACTTGGGCCGATTTTAAATGTGAATTAAGTTTAAAATGGTATATTAATATATATATATATATATATATATATATATATATATATATATATATACCATAGCAGGAAATTGTCTATCGGGATCATTTTCCAACTTATTCAAGATGAGTCACGCTCTCTATAATCTTTCTGTCCTGGAGTAAAAAGGTGCCTCAAAGGTTTCACGTACGATTTCAAGACTTTTTCACTGCTCTTTCCACTGTCATAGCTGAAACTCCTCTCTCACATGCCAAACGTCATATGGTTTGAGTTGGATCTTTTCCAATTAAAGGAAAGAAAGAATGAAAGAAAGAATGATTGGGAAAATGAAAGACAGAAAAAGAAAGAGAAAAAGAAAACCTGTGTGAAGGCGAGAAAAGATATAGTAAGAAAGCAAGCAAGCATTCAAGATAGAAAGAATGAAGGAAAGAACACATATATATATATATATATATATATATATATATATATATATATATATATATATATATATATATGCTCTCGAAATAATTCGACAGCGTTCGGAGAGGAAGGGGTGATTTTATAGTAGCTGCTGCTGCTAATACAATGCTCTTCTACTTGAATCAAACTTTCTTAGTTACCGACGTCTTTCGCATAGTAAAAATGTTAAAATTTCACTTCCGCTTTGTCGTGCGACGATAGCTTAGTGGCAGAATCTGTGACAAAATGGCCGAGTTTCGATCATTGCTTCAAGCTATCGGATGTCTAACCACACTGACGAGCTGTGATACAACGAAAAGATCTGTCCGTAGATGACTATATGTATAAGTTCCGTAAAAAACATTTTTGTGAAGCAATCTTGATGTATATATATATATATAAAATAATGATAGAGAGTGTAAGTACCTCCATTAATTCGCTAAAAATGTGCATATCATGTTGGAAAAATATACCTAACTTGATGAAAACAATGTTTTACCGTCAAAACGTTTATGTTAATATTAAGATACTAAAGCATTTTTGATCATATAAGCATATTTTTTATCCTTTTTAGAAGATTTGAAATTTTGCGTTCAGAACATATAAATTATTTTAGAAATGTTTTTTTTTTTTTTTTTTCCTTATTAGAAAATCTTGGTAAAATATTGTTTTATTGTTACCCCTCCTCTCTGCATTGAGTTCATGAAATTTCGAGAAATTAAATTTGTAACGCTGAAATTTTATAGCAGTTAAAAGCAGACCTTCTTGGAGAATTTAAATCATCAATTCGTTTTGTAAAACAGGAACCCCAGTTCTAGAAAATCTGCCTTGAATCGTAAAATTAAAAAAATGTAATAAAACTAAGATATCATTTAATTAGAAAAGCTTTCAATTGTTTTTATAAATACGATACATTAATGGCACCATTGTCTTAAGGAAAAAATTTCGATGAATAATGAAATTTTAAAAGATTTGTTTTTATTTTTTTAATTGTTATCAAAATTTTAAATCTTTTAAAATTATTTATCAATTTCTAACGCTTTGATGATATGGTTATTAAAGTAAAAACTATATTTACTTATCATAAATCAAGAAGCTTATTACAGTTTATCTATTTCCAGTATTTTAAAAATATTTTTTTTTTTTTATGTGTATAAACTTTAGGTTTTTTTAAATATGGACATCCACACACGACATTATCAGAAAATCAAAGCGATAACAATAGTACATTTAAAGCTAAAGTACCTAAAATTCAATAAAAAATTTAAATACGGTGAGTATTTACGTAATTTTTTTCAAGATTATTGAGCAAATAAAAAATATATAAAAAAGTAAACATTACAGATATAACCACCGTAGAAAAACATTACATAAATTTATGAGTTTAAAATCTAGTTTCCTTAAAAGAATTATTAATTGAAGGCTCACTTGAATACTTGCAGGCTCGTGTGTTTCATGTAAATGAAATGACGTCAGAGATAGATTAATGCACCAGGTGTGTGTGTCCATCTTTCTTTTTTTCCAACAATTTTTTTCGCTTCCTCTCAATTTTCAGAAATTTGTTTTTCTTTCTTTCTTTCTTTCTTTCATTCATTTTTCTTTCTTTCTTTCTTTCTTCTTGCCAATATTTTTTGCCTAAATTCTTTCGTCTTCCTCGATTTCTGTCTTTCTATTTTATTTTCTTTCTTTTTCTTACTATATCCTTTTCTTAAGGTCAAGAAGTTTGGGTTTTTTTTTTCTTCCATCCATTCTTTTTTTTTTTCTAAACTTTCTTTCTTTTTTCTAACCTTTCTTTCTTTTTTATTTCCTAAATTCTTTCTTTCATACTTTCTTTCTTAATTTTCTTTTCTTTCATTCTTTCTTACTTTCACTCAGTTTGGTTTTATTTCTTGCTTTCATTTTTTCTTTCATAAATGCTTGCTTGCTTTCTTTTCACGGCTTCACACAGTTCGGTTTCCTTTTTCTCTTTCTTTTTCTTTCTTTCATTTTTCCAATCATTCTTTCTTTCATTCTTTTTTTCCTTCATTCTTTCTTTCTTGCATGCTAGCTTGCTTTCTTACTACATCTTTTCTCGCCTTCACACAGTTAGGCGTTCTTTTTCTCTTTCTTTTTCTTTCTTTCATTTTTCCAATCATTCTTTCTTTCATTCTTTCTTTCCTTCATTCTTTTTTTCTTGCATACTTCCTTGCTTTCTTACTATATCTTTTCTCGCCTTCACAAATTTTGGTTTTCTTTTTCTCTTTCTTTTTCTTTCTTTCATTTTTCCGATCATTATTTCTTTCATTCTTTCTTTCCTTCATACTTTCTTTCTTGCACGCTTCTTTGCTTTCTTACTATATCTTTTCTCGCCTTCACACAGTTAGGTTTTCTTTTTCTCTTTCTTTTTCTTTTCCTTTCATTTTTCCAATCATTCTTTCTTTTCTACTTTCTTGTTTCATTCCATTTTTTCGAATCGTTTGTTCTTAAATTTCAACGTTATTTTCTTTTAGTCTTTCTTTCTTACCTTCAGGCAGTTCAGCATTCTTTCCTTCATTGTTATATTTATTCTTTCTTACTCTCTTTCTTTCTTTCTTTCTTTCTTACAACATCGTTTCTTTTCTTCTTAGATTCAATTTTTTTCTTCAATTAGTTAGATTTTCATCCTTTCTTTATTTCATTCTTTCTTTCTTTCTTTCTTAGATTCATTTTCTTTCATTCTTTATTACCTTCAGCTAGTTTGTTTTTCTTTCATTTATTCTCTCTTTATTTCATTCTTTCTTTGTCTTTCTTTCTTTCTATCTTTCTTTCCTTCTTAGATTCACTTTCTTTTAGTCTTTCTTACCTTCAGCTAGTTAGCTTTTCTTTCATTTATTCTCTCTTTATTTCATTCTTTCTTTCTGTCTTTCTTTCGGTCTTTCCTTCTTAGATTCATTTTCTTTCATTCTATCTTGCCTTCAGCTAGTTAGCTTTTATTTCCTTCATTCTCTCTTTCTTTCTTTCTTTCTTTCTTTCTTTCTTTCTTTCTTTCTTTCTTTCCTTCTTACCTGCAGCTAGTTTGCTTTTCTTTTATTCATTCTCTCTTTATTTCATTCTTTGTTTCTGTCTTTCTTTCCTTCTTAGATTCATTTTCTTTCATTCTTTCTTTCATTCTATTGATTTTCGAATCGTTTGTTCTTAACTATCAACGTTATTTTCTTTCATTCTTTCTTTCTTACCTTCGGGCAGTTTAGTATTCTTTTCCTTCATTCATCTATTCTTTCTTTCTTTCTTTCTCTCTTAGCTTTATTTTCTTTCATTCTTTCTTGCCTTCACGTACTTTGTTTTCTTTCCTTCATTAATTCATTCTTTCGTACTTTCTCACTTGTTTTCTTTATTACTATATACTTTCACGCTTTCACGTAATTCGGCTTTTCTCTTTGTTTG
This sequence comes from Acanthosepion lycidas, assembly GCA_963932145.1. Taxonomy (NCBI): domain Eukaryota; kingdom Metazoa; phylum Mollusca; class Cephalopoda; order Sepiida; family Sepiidae; genus Acanthosepion; species Acanthosepion lycidas. Next base: position 19,466,487 of record OZ010584.1, read on the forward strand.
TTTGTTTGTTTGTTTCGTTCTTTCTTTCTTTCTTTCTTTCTTTCTTACATTCTTCCTATTTTTCATTCTTTCTTTCTTTCATTCTTTCTTACTTTCATTTTCTTTCATTCTTTCTTACTTTACGTGGTTTGGCTTTCTTTCATTCATTCAGTCTTTCTTGCTTGCTTGCTTTCCTTCTTACTCTATCCTTTTTCGCATTCACGCAGTTCGGTTTTCTTTTTCCCTTTCTTTTTTTTATTTCTTTCTTTTTTGTTCATTTCTTTCATTCTTTCTTTTTTCTTGAATCGTTTCTTCCTAACCTATTTTCGACGACATTCTTTCTTTTTTTTCTGGTAGATTCCTTTTCTTCATCAACTCTTTCTTTTCATTTTCTTTCTTTATTCTTTCGCTCTTCGTTTTTAGCTATTAATCCGTTTGTCTTTCATTTTTCCAATCATTTTTCTTTCCTTCATTCTTTCTTTCTTGCATGCTTTCTTACTATATCTTTTCTCGCCTTCACAAAGTTAGGTTTTCTTTTCCTCTTTCTTTTTCTTTCTTTCATTTTTCCAATCATTCTTTCTTTAATTCTTTCTTTCCTTCATTCTTTTTTTCTTGCATACTTCCTTGCTTTCTTACTATATCTTTTCTCGCCTTCACAAATTTTGGTTTTCTTTTTCTCTTTCTTTTTCTTTCTTTCATTTTTCCAATCATTCTTTCTTTCATTCTTTCTTTCCTTCATTCTTTTTTTCTTGCATACTTCCTTGCTTTCTTACTATATCTTTTCTCGCTTTCACAAAGTTTGGTTTTCTTTTTCTCTTTCTTTTTATTTCTTTCATTATTCCAATCATTCTTTCTTTCATTTCATTCTTTCTATCATTCATTCCTTCTTTCTTGCATGCTTTCTTACTATATCTTTTCTCGCCTTCATAAAGTTAGGTTTTCTTTTTCTTTCTTTCATGTCTCCAATCATTCTTTCTTTCATTCTTTCTTTCCTTCATACTTTCTTTCTTGCATGCTTCCTTGCGTTCTTACTATATCTTTTCTCGCCTTCACAAAGTTACATTTTCTTTGTCTCTTTCTTTTTCTTTCTTTAATTTTTCCTATCATTCTTTCTTTAATTCATTCTTTCCTTCATTCTTTCTTTCCTGCACGCTTC